>VZRF01000333.1:126833-274056 GCA_013396875.1 Vireo altiloquus | reverse complement strand
CAGCACTGAGGGTCTGTGGCATCATCTCTGGTGCTCTGGGGCAGGGTCTGGGGACCCCTTTGAGGGGGGCCTTTGATGGCCATGTTCCCCCTTCTGCTGCGGATCAGCTTCTCCCGGCCCGGGTGAAGGCCCCTCGGAGGATGGGCACTCACTGTGCCTCTGGCCGCACACCCAAAGCCTCTCTCCCCTCACCCTTTGGTGCGAGGGTCTGTGCGAACCCCACAGCTGATAGCCCTGGGGCAGTGGCCTCCACCTTGAAGGGGTTAAGCTTATGCTTTGTTAATGTCCCCAGCCCTTCATCTTCATCAGCGAGCGGGTCCAGGGCCTCTCAGAGCCCCATTCAGGGTGTGGTAGTTGTCTCTGCAGCTTTTGTAATACGGATTTTAAAGTCCTTCATGAAAATGTTTAAGCCATAAACTATAATATTGCAGTCTCTGACAAATGCTCATACCCATACAGCTTGTTATGGGACTTGTTTGTGATAGCAAATGCCCAGACATCTTCTAGAGCTCAGAAGTGAAACAAGCCTCATATAAAAATTGAAATGTAGAAGGAAAATGTTATTACGGTAAAAGGAAGCTGCAGGTTTTTAGCATTGGTACTATTTGTGGATTAAGAAATACAAGACTGATTATATATTAATCTTTTACTTCTCAAGGAAACATAGAAAGGATTTGCCAGGAGAGAAGGTTTTCACTTAAATGAAAATAAGCACAAATGTGCAACTATTTTTGTTGATTTCATTGCGAAGATGATGCTGGATCTCGTGGGAGTCAGTGGGACTTTTGCCATTGACTCTACTCAGTGTAGATTCAGGATATACAGTACATTTGCATTATAAATCCAGGCTGTTATAATTAGAAATGAGCTTAAATGCTGGTGCTTAACTCTGCATTGCAAATTTCCAAAAGTCTCATGTTGTTTGAAGCTGAGATTTTGGTTTGGGCCCACCTCCAGGGCAGGAGAATCTGATTAGCTGTAGAGTCTGTCTGAGATCTTGGTCAGTGATATTTTCATATTTTTGTGGTTCAAATGATGTGTGCTGTAATGTGAAAGCAATACTTTTCACTCATTAATCATAGTTCAGGAAATGGGAATCACATGACAAGTAGAAAACCAAAGTATGAAAATGAAGACAGGAATTATGGTAAGTTAGCCAGTGCAAAAACTTTGATTGGACCAAGAGATACAATCAGAAATAAAAGATTCTTGATGAAAATTTTCATAGACTTTTTGCTCTTGTTGAAACTTGTTTTTTTTAATCAGAGATCTCTGTAAGTTATTAGTCTAATAAACTTAGTAAAATATTAGCTATTATGCTAATAGCTAATAATAAGAAAAAGAACATTTTTGTTCTAAAATCTTTTCAAAATAGCATATGCATACATAAATGAACTTAAACTGTTGTTGATAAATTGTTCTGTTGAAGATTACTATTATGTGGAGTTTTTTTAAGCATTTCACAATTGAAGTAGAATACTTTCTATTAAAGGACTCAAAAGCTATGTAACTGAAACTGTGCTTCTACTTAGCAACCATAATTTTAAAGTTTTGGGATTTTGCTGGCAATGAAAGGATTAAAAATAACATGGAACATGTATCTCCCACCACCACTGATGACAGAAGAAGCTGCTGCAGTAGAGAAAGTAAGTTCCTGACTATTCTTTCATGTAATTATTTCCATAGTTTATCTTCCCCACTTCTCATGACCAGCAGTTTGGAGTTTCCCCATCCAAAGGATGGATTTTAGCAGCCATGGATAAATCCAGGAAGTTTGAAGTGTTTCTTTTGAGGATCCATTTAGTGCTTTTAGGCTCCATAGTGCTCTTTGGAAGGAATCCCATACTGTGCTTGTGTTCAAGGTACAAGTTGCTTTATTTGGGTTTGTTTTAAGCCTTGGGCTTGCTGGCTTCATTAGGCACTCTGAAGTGATTGCACTGTGAGAAATAAGCAGGATTTTCTTCCTCTTGGATATTATAGACTCTTCCTCATAGTCTAGTCTGCTGTCAGACAAGTGCAAGCTCAGTATCCAGCATTTCTGTGATGCTTGGAAAGGGAGAAGCTCAACATATCTGCTAGGGGGATGAGGCTGTGATGGGCCTGTAATGCCCAGGTTGCACAGCCCATGTGGATAGAAACTAGCAGATGTGCATGGAGATTTACTTTGGGAAATTTGGGAGCTGATTGCTGTTTTTTCTAGGTATGATACGCAGCTATGGAAAGTGGGTCTAAACGAACACATTGAGAATGAGCATACTGGCAGGTTTTGTGTTGTTTTGTAATGACAGTAAAAACTGTGGTTTTGAATGGTGGATGTTGCCTTTTTTGAGTGGTGGATGTTGCCTTTCTTTGATATCCATTTCATTACTGTACACTCTTGTCTTTGGTCATGAACAGTAAAAAACTCATTAAAACTACTAAAAGAATAAAGGAAGGAGTAAGGTTTGTGAGGTTCCTGAAGGTCGAGAGAAAACAACTTCTTGTGACTTAGTGGGTGGAAAGCCTGGATAGGGACTGATGTACTGCACTCCCTGAGAAATGATGGCAAACAAAGAAAGCCTTAGATGGAAGGAGGAGCTGTGAGCACATGTGTGCACTCGTGTATCTGTAAAGCAAACCTCTGAGCTCCAGAGTGATTTATTTATTGCAGACACTGCTCATTAGGAGACCCTCCTGAAATGCCCATCTCATCTTCTTGGGGGTCTCCACCCTGCTTGTAAAATGAAGAATGATGCATAAGGCTGTAAAATGAGGAAATAAATTTGTTTGCAAAACAAAGCCTAGCCAGGGTGCCTCATTGCAAGACGTGCTCCTGGCACAGTCATAAGGACTGTAGTCACCAGGAATACGGACAATTTGTTAGGAAACAGAAGGAATCTTGAAGTGCTAGGATGCAGTCGTTTGTAACATTTGCTTAATAAGCAGTTGAAGTATAACAATGACTTTCCTATGGAAAAAGGAGTCTTCAATTCTGTGTGTTCTGTCACTTGATGGATCAATGGTCAAAGTGAATTTAAGTTTCAGCGATGCACATATTAACAAACATGTACTGCTGTGCTCAAGCTAAAACTTGTATGTTAATCTTTGCTGTATTGTAGCAATGGGGTATTGTTGTTCTGAGTTCCATGAGAAAAAGATATGAATTCTAGAATTTGATTTTACTGATTTAAACATCTGGGTAGAGTGATCAATCATCAGATTTAATCATCACATTTCTGTTTTTAAAGTATAATTGCCAAGCTCACTTTTACAATGATTGCATGCTGGGCAGTTTTGCCTTGCAAAATTAAAGCTATCCTCATCCCTTAGGATAAGCAAGCACTTACAACACTTTATAAAGCTGTGCCATGAAATACTGCCAACCATCAAAATTGGGCCCCAAGTTTTTGTCTTGCAAGTGAAACTGCATTGAAGTATAATTTGGATACCTATGCAAACAAATGACAGCTAATACATTTTGGACTTTAAGAGTCTGAAATCTCATTATTCCATGAGGTACACTATTGCACTGTTTATATAAAAATACGCAGTTATTCTTTCACAAGGATGATTACTACATTTTTTTTCAGTGATTTCTTTCCAAAAAAATTTCAGCAATTATGAATATCTGACCTGAAGTTGTCTCCATGTAACAGCTGTATTTTGCAGCAGACTGACTCCAGGGAAACCACTCTGGTCTCTTCGTTCCCAGCACTTTAAGGTTCTCTTGATATGATAGACCATAATGATTTGGAATAAGGATTATGGTCTGTCACTAAAGAGACTGGTATTATGCATGTACCATAATACAGTTACTATGATTTTTTAAGACATATTCCTGGAAGCCTCATTCATTTGTGTAATAAGAACTCATCCCTTCATAATTTATGTGTAAAAAGAGTAGGACTATGGGAATGCAAACAGGAATTGCATTGGTGCAGCTCGGAGATACAGAACATCGGGAAGCAGAAGCTTCATGAATCTTCTGTGTTCTTAACAGCACACTTCTGTAGCCCCCCAGAAATTCAGATTATGCATAAATAAGGACAGGGTGTAAGCCAAAATGAATTGACAGAGCTGCTTTTCCTCTCAACTTCCCTTTGCCCTGGAGAAAAAGGTCTCTAAAGCAATTTTAATCTTATCTTACTCATAGTTCTATTGCTTTTCTTTGCCTTTTATACTTTCACTGAACATAAGAAATTACTTAATTCCAGGTGACTTTTTCCAAGTTTCTATGTGGCAGATAGTAGGATTTAACCACAACAGAGGGAAGGTTAATATTCTTAGAATAAGCAGAAGCTCTAGGGCATTATGTTTCATTTGTAACACCCATGTATATTGCTGATTTATTTTTGAGAGTGATCTCATGGCTCATTGACACTAGTAGTTTTCTGATTTTAGTTTTTAAGGATGCTTTCCTCCATAAGATGGGAAATGTCTGTTAATGTACCACAGGGGTGCTGTACAGAGAGGGCATAAAACTATAGTAGAGTTGTTAGGAAAAGGGAAGCTTCAGCCTTTCTTTTCTCTTTTCAAAGAAAGAATAAACAGGATATCTGACTTGTTTAGGGGAAAAAAGAAAGGAAGGAGAATTCAAAAGAAAAAATGATTGTAGTTGTGAATGAAATAAGGATTTTGGCTGGAGCTATAATTGCGAGGCAAGTTCACTACCAAGCACTAGCAAGGGAACCTCTCTTACTTTCTTAACCCCACTGGCTCTTACTTCCTTGTAAGGTGTAGCTCACAGAAAGAAGCAGTGTTTGCAGAGTCTTGGTTCTGAGTTTCCATAAACAGAAAAAATAAATAATTATTTTCAAAATATGTAAATTAGCGTGTAGGAAGAAACAAACCTAGAAAATAGGGCATGATGTGCAAATGAGAGCTCAGCATTCAAGCGTGTTTTGTCTGCAACCCTCTGCCCAGCACTGGGTGAAAATATGGCTGTTTCTGCCCCCAGTAGAGATCTGTATAGAAAAGAGGTCAATCTCACGTCTCAGGTCTTAACAGGCTCAGACGTGCAAACTGTCTTAAGGACTAGAAAGCTAAACTCAGCACACTCAGCTACAATTCAGCCAGAGAGAATGGTATTCCATGTGATTTATGTGACATTGTGTGTGGTAAGTGAGTGTGTTAATGCATTTTTTCACTCCATATTTATTTCCTGGCTAGATTTCCCTTGTTCTGACCATGTGCTCTTCTTTGACAGATCAGGAAAGTCATAATAAGCAACTGCTCCTTTTCTGCAAACACTCTTGCGTTTGGAGCCTCGCAAGGTCCATATTCCCTCTACTTCTCTTGCCATGGAACAATGCCATGGAAGAGACAAGTCTGAGACAGTCAGAAACTGTGGCTCATTTTAAAGATGATGGAACATAGTGTGCAATGTTCATCCTCTTTGATAGAAAGCTCTCATTTTTTTTCCACAGACAATATTTCTACAATGGAAAATGGATGTAAAACAAAAGCTATTGCTGTGTTAGGCTAAGTTGTTTCTCTGTGGAGAAGCTGGTAATGGAAGCAGAGAAGTAAAAAAAAAAAAAATCAGGACAGCTGAGCCTTCAGCTACACAGCCACAGTCAATGGAATCAACAGAAAAGGACAAGGCTGTAAAGAATGACAATCTTCGCTGAACTGATCTTCCTCTCATACTTCCTATGGTAAAGGCTGGGCCTTGGATTATGTATTATGGATTTAGGCTTGACCTCCTATGATAGAGTTTGGCACTAAATTTTCTTCTGAAATTATCTTGAAATATTTGACTGTGACTAAATTGTGCTTAACCTGAAACAGGAACTGCTGTGCAGTGGCAGCTTACTGCGGTAGTGGCAGCACAGGCCAAAAATAAAGATGCAGCACACTCAGTGCAGTCAGTCAGACTGATTAGACACTACAGATAAATATGTATCCATTCTTCTATATGCATGGAAATCTGCTCCCATGTAGGTGTTATCTCCTCCCCAAAGCCCCAGTGCCCCTTCTTATCTATTATTTGATGCTGCCATTATAAGATGCCTTTGTGAGATGGAGGCAATGCTTTATTGCCTGTAATCACCACATTTAAAATAGATAGTGAGGACATATGTTACATTTAGGGGCAGCAGAGGTGAACTCATCAAAGCCTGTGGGTCACAGTTGCTGTTCCTTTGGGTATACATTCATCACCAAGAAAGAACCCTGTGGGCACGTTTCTTGTCAGTATGAAAATACGTAGACTTTGGTGTGTATCTGTAAGTGAAGTGTCCAACTCCTGTTGTAGGAGACTGAAAGCAGGAGTCAGTTGCTTCTTCTAGGGGTTCTAAGCACACCTGAGATGTCCAGGGTAGTTTTGGTATATGGCTGGTACTCTGGATAGACAACCATCTGTTCATCAGCCCTCTGTTTTTGCCTCAGACACTCTGGGACAACTCCAGTGGCACCAGATACTTCTGCCTGGACAACTGAGTCATCAACTGTCATTAAACTTCCAGGCACCATTCAGCTGTCTAGCCAGCATCTGTCTCTTACTGCTAAGGTAAACTGTTCTCTAAATCCACTCTGTTGTTTCAGGCATTCAGTATAATTTAACATGACTTCAGGCATCTTTTTTCTGGCTCTATCTGTTGCTCCAAGTAAGCATGAGTCTCCTATAAACTTTGTATTGACTATCCAAGCCCACATGGGCCCAGATATAGGCACCTTTGATAGCAGAAACCCCCAAAGTTTAGGCAACTGAACTGATAACTCTTTCTCTCTGTAATGGAATTGCTGGCTCACAAATAGGTATCTGTGTTCAGATATCTGGTGTCTTACTCTTGAACTGACCCAACTTTCCCAGAGGGTCAGTTTTTGAATCTCATTCTCCCAAGATATGCTGTTTTTCGGTCTGAGGTACATGGTAATCTGTAGATTGGTCCTGGGAGGTCTGCAAAAGATGACTTAGTAAAACAGGTATCTGTATGCCAGAAAGTTGAGCAGGTATGTGAAATTTTCAAAGGCTCTGCATCAACACTGGAGATTCAGCAGGGCTCCACATGTTAAAGTGCTTACAAAACTTGTATTGAAATTTTAGACACCAGAATGTGTGGGTGTGCGTGCGGTTGCCTTTCCCCAGACAGATTTTTGAAGACAGAGGTTTTGGCAGCATGGAACTGTTTTGCTAGGCTTAACTAACCACAAATAGTTATAAATGATAACATAAGAAACACTATACTGTTTAGACCAATGGCCATTCTAGTCTAGTATTTCATCTCCAGCAGTGGCAAAGAAGATGGTTTATAGGGAGAGCATATAAGTCTAGTCCTTTTAAAATCCCGGTTAGTCTTTTTATTTTCACTTTATGGACCTGTAATAAATCCTACAAATTTGTCTATTGCCTTTGTGAACTTGAGTTTATGTATTACAGTCTATACCAAAATGGTTGAAAGCCATTTATTAACACACTGTAGTCAGCTGACACCTTAACAATCATGTGTGGATATTATTTATACTAGTGTTTAGAAATCATATTTCAAGTGTGTCTTCTGACCTCTAGATGGTCACGGACTCAGGGGACCAGGCACTGTAAGAAGCTGGACTGCCCATAATCTATCTGTTGTGCAAGGATTTGCTGTTTTTCATGTTTCAGGAAAAGAATAACATTTAAAGGGAATGTTATCTTTGTGATTGGGATTACTTTTTTCCCCCATTGATAAAAGGAAAAAAACATGAATGCTTTTATTTTAAAAATATTTGTGTGGAACCTTTGTTAATGTTGTGAAACAGTGGTAACTCTGAGTCACAAAGTACTTAGTTGAGATATTATACACTCACAATTGGTATCAAGTCCCTCCTTCTGTTTCAGTTTTTGTCTGCACCCATTTTTCATGTTGACTTGACAGGGTCAGGATGTAGTTTTAGAAATGGGGCATTTATCTTGCAGTGATAAAGTTTGTGCCTTTAATGTTACCTTTCAAATGTAAGAGAAGTCGGACAAATTGTCTGGGTCGTTTCAGGGTTGGTTTGCTGTAATGCTTGCTGGTTGTGAGCATTCCTCATTTATTTCACACTGCTACTGAATTCCAATTCATTAAAGTTATTTAGTCAGCTATTTATTTCAACAGGCCCAGACACCTGCTAAGAGTTATGTGTGTGCTCAGATGTTCTTCTGAATCAGTCTTTACTTGCAGAGCTGTCAGGGACAACCTTTGAGAACTACTGAAAATGACTTATCATTATATTTAAGTCAGATCCCTATGTGTTTATGTACGACACTGTGTAAGGCAATTTGTCCTTCCTCTGGCTGTCTGCATCCTTGGTATTTGATCATAAAAGTATCTTCAAAGAACAGTCCTCTCTACCCTCATGTTTTTAAAGTTACCCCTACCTGCTGCATTTTTTAAGTTTTCTTTTCTTGTTCTCTGAGGTCAAGGCTAGCAGAATCTCACAACATCCAGCCACAATCCATGGTAAGTTTTGTGAACAAATTGATGTGTTCTTCCTTTTCCTCATTTCAGCTTAATAAAATCTTCCCTTGTGCAAATTCTCAGTGAATGACAATTTGACATTTTCCAGATGATGCAGGGATAAAAAGTGGGGATCTGTTCCTTCTTTTCAAGTCAGAAAACTCACATAAAGCCAGCTGGAAATTTTGCCAGCAGGAGCTGGACTCACAGATTTGTTTGAGTGAAATGGGCAGTGGGAGGAGGAATGGAACCATGCTTCCAGACAGGCACCTGAAGGGGCAAATTTGAAAGAGGAACCTGTTCCTCTAGTCAAAACTCAGAGATGGTGAGTGTGGTTTCACAAAGTCTGCATGCAGCAGAGCATCTGAAGGGCCTGCTCAGGTATCTTGCTGAGCTGGTACCTATGCTGATGTCTTTGAGGGAAGAGCTTGTGATCAACAAAATTCTATGGTGTTGAAACATGTCTCTTCCAGTGAATCTGCCTCCTGCCTCCTGCCTCCACATGTCCATATGGATCTGTACACAAGGCTCATGGGTGATAACTCACAGATGATGCTGATGTATCGGTCTTAACTTGAATGGGGCCTTTTCTCTCCTTTTTTTGTATACAGAAAAGGATATGGCCTTATCTTGGGCACTCCCTGACTCCTGTCAGTTGGTGTCACAGTTGAAATGTTATTTCAATCTAATTTCTTTTATCTTTTACATGACCAGATAGAGCATGAAGCCTTTATCCTAAAGTGCCCTGCTCCACTTTAGTGCTCCAGATAACATTGACTTGAGCTGGAGCTGCCACTTTGTGGACAGGAAATCAATTCTCTCCCCCATTCTCTGCCTGACCTTTCATGGTGGATAATGGGGATGTGTTTGTGATGCTACTGACAGACCTCAGGATGCAGTCCATTAATAGGCTAAAGGGAATCTCATCTTCAAACTGTAGGAATCTGCTTTTTTTCCCCTCCTGTAGCTGTATTTTTTTGAGTTGGGAGAAGAGTGGGACAGTTCAAACTGGTGATTAGTTCTTTTTTTAAATTGAAGTCTCAGTTTAAAAGCCAGCAGGACTCCTCTCACTCTTCTCACCTCTCATAAAGAGCTTACTCAAACAGGCCTGTTAATATAGCTAGGGGAAAGTACTGTTCAGCATGAGTGAAACTATGAAGAACTGTCTTGAAGTAGAATACATGAGATTTATGGATTTGAAATGCAAAAACCATAAATTGAAATGCAGTCAAGTGCTTTCTAAGACTGACAGAGCCCCTATTTAGGAGGAAGCAGAAGAGCTGGAAATGAAGGAGTGAAGCTGAGCCTGGAAGAAGGAGAGCAAGGAGAAAAGTGTTTTTAGTTTTACTTTTGTTTCTCACTATCCTACCCAACTTTTTAATTGGCAATGTATCAAACAATTTTCCCCTAAATTGAATCAAGGGTTTTTTTTTATTTAAAAAAAAAATCTGTTATTTTTTTTAATGTGATAATTGATAAATGATCTCTCTGTCCTTATCTCAAGCCATGAGATTTTTAGTCTTTAAATCTCCCCCTACCCTACTGAGGAGCGGAGTGAGAGAGCATCTGAGTGGCCCCTGGAAGTCAGTCCTAGCTGAACCAGCACAGTCATCCAGGCACTCCCTGAGGTTAGTGCTAGCAATCTCCTTAAGAAGTTCTGGAAAGTTAATTGAGATTTGTGGACTGGGAGATGGGAAGTTAGATTTAATTGCCATATGCAAAAAAACTTCTGGACACAGCAGTTCTTATGGCTGCACTTAGTTTTTAGGAATGTCCCTGATACAGGAAAAAGGATGTGACTTGTGTAAGCTCTGGTAGAAACACAGAGAGGAAAATATGCCTCCCTACAGTGGTCTATACATATATAAGTAGGAATTTTTGGCTTTTAATTATAACTAGTAATCAAAGACAAAGAATTAAAAATATTATTGTCTGCAATCACAAGCTTAAGGAATATCTTTAAGAAGTGAACACTGACTCATCTTCCTTAATCACCTGATCAATGCATTTAAGTGCCCTTTCAGGTCACTGGAGAGAAAGGAATACTTCTAGCTTTTGATAAATCTGATCAACCTATTGGAGCAAAAATAAGGAGGTGAATTTTACAAGCTGTATAATGAACCTCTGGAACACGCTACCATTGGAGGGCACACAGTGTCCGCAAGCAGGGTACAGGCCTAGATGAGTACATGAACAAAATGGATATTACAGGGAATGGTCAGGGTTGTATCTTCCATTGTCCCTAATCCAGCGACCTCGGACATTGGTAGTGAACAAAGAGCAGTGCCCTGCAGAAAATGTCCAGAGCTTTTTCTAGCAGCATCCCCTATTACTGATGCTGGAAGCAAAGCACTGCACTCTAAAGGACATTTCCTGTACTCCAACACTGCCTGTGGCCCCAGGCATTACTCCTCCATTTCCACCTGGCTTTGGACAGTGCTCACTCTCCTTCTCATCCTCCCAAGTCCAACTGTCCTGTACATGTCACACAGAAAATATAGACTGAGACATGAGGACAGCTGAGAATTGATGGACAGGTCTTACTAAAGAATAGATACTGTGCATTGTTTTGTCTTTTACTCCTAGGATACTCTCTGGGGTTGCTCTTCTTGGAGAAACATCTAGATGTTGTTTTAATGAGTTACAAAAGAATGATATTCTGTTGAACTGATGACTGGGAAAGTGTTTCATACCTAACAGCCTTGAATATTGTACTCAGCCTTGAATATCTCAGCCTTGAATTTGTCTTCCAAAGAGTTAATAAGCACAGCTCATTATTAATGTAGTGTAAAGAACAAAGAGCCACTTAAGGGACACTCCTGTTTTATGGCCAAAACTGGAATAACTAGAGCTGAACTAAAGAGGTCTGTTTGGTTGTAGTGGAAATAAATCTGGAATAACCCAGACCACAAAAGCCATACATGTCAGCGACTGCTCAAAGGTGCCACAGTGCAGCTGGGCAACTCCTCTTGGTGCTGAAATACAAATTCAGCAGGCTGAATTTAGTAGGGGCAGGCTACAGGCTACAGGCATGGTATTTAGCTCACCTGCCTTGAGACATTGGCATGCTGGAAGGAACCATCTGAACTGGTTGCTTAGAGGCCTTTTATAGTCTGGGAAAAAGAGGTGCTTCCGAGGTGTGATTTGTCCAAGATCCTTCCCACCTTTCTGCTGGGTTGAGCCTTATGGAGATGGAGAAGTCTGCCTGAGGTTTGGCCAGAGAAATTCCGACTCTGAGGACTGAGTCAACACTGTGCATTGGATATAGCAAAAGCAGGGAGAGGCAAGAGAAACTGGTCATGGAAAATGGCACCAAGATTCTTTTCCATGTGTTGAAAATTTAATTTTTGAACTTGCCATTTTTAGGCAGTATTTACATTCCAAAATAAACATATATAGAAAGAGGTTCATAAAAGGAGTAAAATAGTTTGGAAAAAAAAGTGTTCTAGTTTAGGCTGAGCGATTCTTTTCATTTGGCCCAAAGCTCACTTTTCTAATTTCATTTCTCCTAATAACAATAAAATAGTATTTGGGCTGAGCCGCACTGAGGTGATTGTTTGGGCTTAATCACCACACCAAATAGAAAAAGATGTCCAACCTATTACTTGCCTTTAGACATTTATTTTCCTACTGCTGTGGGAAATAGCTGTGATTGCAATGGTAATATCTTCTTTTCTGCTTTTGCTTCTCCTAATAAACAGATTGCCTTACTGGGGACCCAATCTGCGGGTGATGTCCTTGATGCTTCCTTTTTGCCCTACTTCATGTATAGATGTTTTAATTGTCACACAGGAGCCCCTGCAAGTGCACAGCTGAGGGAAAATAGGGTGGAGCTCTGGAGGGTTTTTTAAGAGTTGAGATCAGCTGATGAGAGAAACTTTTTCCTGGATTTCCTGGTTCTGCCTATGTCATGGAAATAGAGATGTAGTGTTAATATCTGTCCTCGACATATTTTGAATCCTGTTGACTTTCAACACAAAAAGCAGCATCATGGTGGTAGAAGTAAAATAAAATTTGCCAAAACTTGGTTTTGCTGACGTCTTATGAAATTAAACAGAAGAATTCTTCATCTAGAATTTTTAGAGTAAACAAATTAAACATTGAAATGAACATGGAATGGAAATTTGCAATGGAAATATTTTTTATACAGCTTTTTAAAGCTGTCTTTTCTGGAAAACAATTTTTTCATAAATTCCACTTCCTGAAGAAAAAAAGTGTTTTGTGTTATTTCCAAAAATACATTGATTTAGGAATGCTGCTTTGTTGTCTTGTCAGATTCTATAGCTGAAATACGTAGTTTTTCCTTTCATTTTGAGCTGAGCTCCCCTGCTGGGCTCTCTCTTTCCTCACCACTCCTTGCGAGGTCTGTGGCATTGCTTCCCTGAATCTGTAGTGGGGAGGGGAGAACGAAGGTCACTGTGAGTGATGGAGGCTGTTGTGCATTTAGGAAAATGTAGTATTAAAAGAAATTCATAGGATGAGGATTGATCTGTGTCAAGACTGCTTTTGTAAATAAAATAGTCATTTTTCACCAAATTATGTAACTTTTAAATGACTATTTCAAAAGTACACACTTTTCCCTTTTTTTCCTATCTCCAGTTTTAGGTTATCAGTCACTGATACCACTCAGAGACAATATATTCTGTAGGAAAGAGGCCAGGGCCAAGCCACTGGAGATTGTGATGGCTAGCCAGGATTTACCTCTACACAGAAAAGCCTAAAGAGCATCTTAGTGCTGGATCTTAATTCCTTAGAAACATCAGATGTTTTGCATAGACATGAAATAAATTCTGTGATTCAGATAACTCATTTTTGAAATCCAAGTATCTTTGTGAATTAGTTAAAAATGTGAATTTATCTGCTCTTCATTTATGCCCCATGCTGCAAAATTTTGGTAATTTAGGAAGTCTTTTGGAGAGAGGAATAGTTCCCTTCAAGTTAATCTGACTCCTAATTCCAGGTAGAGGGATCAAGGATCAGCTCCTTAATACAATCCCAGTTGTTCTAAAATTAATAAATGTGCTTAGCAAACACTCATTTCTTCATTGGGTAACTAGTTATATTTGTGGATAACCCAAAGAGGTTTGCCAAGAACGTCTATGTTTTATACTTTTCTAATAAAGAAAATTAGAGTGTGCTGTTTCTGCATGACTGAAATCAAGACCATTCAATACATTATGTACCTACTTTTTTGTTTCTCACTAGTTTCGTGATTCCTATAGATGCTTTTGACTGTATTATTCCTTTTCTACCAGTTGCGTTTCCAGCATTTTATTACAGTTTGACAGACTAAACAGCTGTTTAAGTACAAGTATATATTTTTCCTGGTCTTTGTTCAGAGTTACTTTAGCTCTTGTGAAGCACTGATTTCCAGCTGGGAGCCAGAGCAATTTGAAATGTCTGGAGCAGACAGCTGAGGATACAGTTTAATTAGCCTACTTTGATCTTTTCTATGGTGGCTGATGATTTACTACAGCTTGCAGCATGGTGAGGCAATTATATTCATGGTCATTATGACAGCATCCTTTGAGCCAGAGTTATCGTAGAAGTAAGATTAATTATAACGGGATTTTGTGGGGCCCAGAAGCCAAGATAAAATAATGTTATATTCACAATACTGCAATAAAGGAGGACTTCGTAATCAAAATATTGAGCAAAACCTGGGCCTGGATGAGGTTAATAGCAAATCTCTTTGTAACTTTAGAGAGGAATTCACTTGCAGGCTGTGCCAGACATAGAGTAACTTGGGTAATCTTCTGGAAGATCTTAACTATGTCCTCTTGATTTGGCTTATGCCACTGTCAGCCCAGGATGTGGTAGCAGTGCTGTTCTCCAATGCCTTCAGAATATATTCTTAGATAGAAACACAGAGGCAAATTTTTCAGAATATAGTTAGGTGCATGATAACTTGAGCATTTTTCTTTCTTTGACCCTTGCTTTTTACTGACAACACATCTAGATTATTGTACCTGCTCAGACCCACTGCTGAACCAGGCTTTAGGGGAGGACCTTCCCTGACAGCTGATGTCCTATCCCACCTGCCAGGGACCACCTGTCCATGATCTGGTGCAGCCTCACTGTTTCACAGACATTTTGGGTCCATGAATCCCTGCAGCATTCAGTTTATAGATGGCAGCAAGTTCAGGGGAAACCAATGTCAAACTGCAAGATATCATGCAAATTTCAGATGTCAAAGTATTGAAAAAATGGAGACTTGTCCTCTAAAGTCCAGATTCAGGGAAATTACTGAAATGGATGGGCTAGATAAGCCAATAAAGAGGACCATAACAGTGATTTTTCTCTGGATGCTTATATATTTATACATATTCATTAATTTTTTTTTTTTTTGAAAGTAATCAAATACTATAGCTGCTGTGGGGAAGGAGAAATAAACAAGGGATGCTGGAAGTGGGATCTGGACAGCAGGCTACTCTGAAGCTCACAGGAAGGTGAGTACTCACCTTTGCCACCCAAGGGAACAAGAGTATGTGATTTAGTGCAATTCCTGGCTTTGGTTTGTTGTTTTTTTTTTTTTTGTTTCATCCAGCCTTTCTGGATGGATAGGTTTCTCCACTTAAACAGGTTGCTGGTGAGTGCCAGACCTTGCCTTGGTGGCTGTGGTTTCGCCTGCTGTGCTGGTGTGCTTGCTGCGTCAGCATCAACATGCTAACACAAATCTCAGTGTCCTGCAGCTTTTGCTGCAGTTGGACACAGCTATTTCTGACTCTGTCCCCACAAGTTCTGCCAGCATCTCTCAGCAGAAGTGCTGGGCATGGGAGGGGGTTGCTCTCCTCTCTCTCACCTGCTGCTTATCAGCTGTCAGCTGCCCAAGATGAACCATTGCCTCTCCCATTTCGGAAGGGAGCTGCCCTCAGTGAACACAATATTTCCCCAGGAGCTGCTGTGTTTGTTGGTTTCTCATCAGCACATTACTCTCTCCTTTTAGTCAGTGATAGCAGGTGGCTTAGGAGGGTTTAAGGCCAAAGATGAAAGGGTCATAGTGAGTGAAATGCAGGAGTCCAACTGCCTCACTGCTCGGGCAGTGGAGTGGCAAACTTTCCCACTGTCTGTGCTGGAACAGCTATATTGCAAATTTTTTGGCTTCGCCCATTCATACTACTTTATTCAGAATAAGTGAAAATCTCAAAGCTTGTGCCTTTCACTGCTTTCAATTAAGTGCCTGAGAGGAATCCTTTGTCTTCAACATTTCAGACCACATGAGCAGTCATGGGTTAAAACCTCCCCAGGCAGACAGGAGCTGCGAGAGCCGCCCCAGTCAGTGACCCTTGGATAATGAGGTCACTGGGAGATTTCAGACCCATATGTTTGTCCCTGCCCAGGTGCTTTGAGGATGTGTAGACATGTGTCAAGGATATGTCAAAGCTCATGGACACTTTCTAAAAAGAAAGTTCAAGCCTTTCCAAAATGACCCACTTGCTGGACACTACCCTTCCATGTATCTGAGCAGGACTCTGTGTGGCAGCTCAGACCAGGCTCCTGAAATGATTTTATTTACAGCTTGTATCTTTCCCGATCAGTGTTAAAGAGGAATATTACTGTATTCCTTCCGTGGCTCTTGTCCTTTAAAGGATATAATTTAAAAAATTTTCCTTGTAATTGGAGGTTTTTTTTACTTTTTTTTTTTTTCTTGTGGCTTCTGGTAACTCCTGGTGTCTGTGGCCAACATTTGTCTTTTCACCTATCAGCTGTTGATACAGATGAGTTTCTGTTGCAGTACAGGGTTATACTGCATTGTTTTGTGGGATTGGCCTCTTGTTTTCTTTGAGTTTTAATTTTGCCAGACTTTAAAATGAGAGGAGGCCTCTGTGCACAAGGGCTGCCATTCCTATTTTGAGGGTATTAAATACAATTGAAATGAATCATGTGATGTGGATAAAGGGGTGCAGTGCACTCTGCAAAAGTTGCAGGCTGCAAGTGTCAGACTCACCCAAATGTCTCCATCACTTAGGGCTGAGTGCCTAAATAGACAGGATTTCCAAATGTACCCAAAACCTGACTCCTACTGCTTATAACACATCTTGTGAAACCAGGTCTACACTGCTTCAGTTCTTTGAAAGGACTCAAGTCCTGTGCTTCACACAGGAGTGGGAGGGGGGGATTCATGCAATGCCCTAAATTTAATGCTTCCTATCAGCTTTTGACATGCCTAGATATCCAGCCTTAGAGGGGCTGCCTGTGTGCTCAGCATTGATTTTGGGTGTCACTCCAGAGCTTGTCCTCTGGCAGTGTGGCATTGGCCAGGATGGAGAGTGGTGACACAAGACAGCTTGCCCAGCCTGGACTTAGGATCTCTCACACAAATGGTGCTTAACTGGATTTGAAGTCATTCCTCTTTACAAACAGAAAAATCTGAGGGAGGTTTAGCAGGACGAAACTGCAGTTCTACAATGTTGGCAAGCATTTTGCCAGACTTGTCTGGAGGTGGAATATGGACTATCATCATTTCTGTAAACACCCTCTGCTCCTGCCCTGCTCCAGGGACAGCTCTCATTTTTCATGCTCCTTGGAGACAGGGTGGCCCTAAGTGTCCACCACACACTATTTGAAAGCCAGAGATCTCCCTCCTTCTTCTCTCTTTTGCAACTGTTAACTTCTGCAAGAGCTTTGCAGATCCCTACCTTCTGAACCTGCTGCCAAATGTTAGTTGGATGCTGAAACTTCTCATGCAGGTCCCAGTGAGGGAACATGGTCTCACAATATAATTATAATAATTATTCTTCAAATTAGACTTTGCGCTCTGCAGATTTGCTCATTGCTTTGGCTCTCTGTTGGCTGAGTGCCTGAAATAACAAAGCCAGAGATTGTCTGCAAGGCAGTACTACATCTTACTTTAATAACCATAACTCATTGCTTTTTTATTGGTTTTTTTCAGAGAACAGTTCTGCAGAACCCCCTGGTTTTGACCATATTTTGTAGATCTATTGGATTGTAGAACAAATGGAAAACATTTACAGGAAGGTGTTGTGAGAATGGGTAACTATTACATGCCTGCAAGGTGGAAAATTCTGGCTACTGTGTGTACATGAAAGGAGTAGAAAAAAAAGAGTCTGGAGATCCATCCAAGAGCACAAACTGGAATGGAGCCAGGTAGTTTTGCTTGCTGCTTGGGTAGCTCTGCAATGGGAAGAAAATTGTTCCTTCTGGCCCCTGCTCGGTGATTTGAATTAGTTTGAATTTTTCAGGTGCCAAAACCTGCTGGAGAGGGGCACAGTTGTAAATATAGGAGGGATGGGAAGAGAGGTACTCCATAAGATGCTTCCAGTCAGGTATATCTGATTTTGTAGGGTGAATGTACCATCCATTAGTACTGCCAGTGTTTGGGGGTTTTTTTATTTAATGGATATTTTTTATTTCACTGGGTTCAGTGCTGAAGGAGTACCTAACCAGCATGGGGTTCAGTGCTCTAACCAGTACCTTGTAGGCACCTGAAAGCTGTAGGCTCCACATTTCTCTTCACAGAGGATTAATGCTACAGCTGAAATGTAAGCAGCCTTTTGGGTACAACATCTTGAAATCTCCCACAGCAGGCACAGCTTACAGAAAATTTGCTAAATGACCAAAATCTTTGTAGATCTTGCATGCAATCACCTTTATGCCAGATCCTTGGATCTTCTTTGTCCACACAGAATTTGAGAGTTAGCTACAGGCTGTCTGATTATCCCAGAGGATTTTCTGAGATTTTGGTTATTTTTGGTTTTTTTAAGTGTTCTCTGCAAGTTGTTATTATAGTTTCTAAAGAGGAAAAGGCTGCATAATTACACTCTCTGTGTTATTCCTGAAGTCATGAGCTGATTTGATCCAGATAAATATGAAGAGCTCAGTCATGGTCTTTACTGCTTGGCAAAGAAATTGGGTAGCAAATTGGCAGATGTGGACTAGGGGGTGTCAGAGCACTGGCAGCAGATGCTGCTTCTGCCTGAAGAGTTGTTGCTGAAGAAAAGGACATGGAGCTGAGATTTATGGCGAAAATGCAGACAGTGAGCTCTTTAGCACATCAGTGAATATAAGCAGTGAAATTAAGTACCTTAATGCCACTTTTAGTCAAAATAAGTGTAGAAATACCAGAAAGGATATGATGAGGGAAAGGTAAGGTAAGGAGAACAACTAACTCTTCTTTTTTTATTTTCTCTCTTCCTTGTGTTATATGATAGCTTCTCTTCTATAATAGGATAAATATTCTCCTGCATCTGGTACAGAGATTCTGATTTTTCCAAGAAGATATTATAAAACCAATACCATCTAATGACTTGTGTAGCCTGGGCCATTTCAGACAATGATCACTTGTCAGTTTAGTGGAGGTGCCAGGGCTGTAACAATCAGTGAATTAATTCCAGCAATGTTTTGGACAGGTTCCTGCTTCCAGTTGGCATTCACTCTCCTGTCTAATTCTCTGCTTGAACTCTTGCATAGGGGTAAGGCATCAAGCCGTTACTGATTTTTAAAGCTGGTTCCCTTTGGCACCAGTTGCACTTCAGCTGACTTCTACAAACAAACAGAATGTTTTTCAAAATTTTGTGGAAATTTGGAAGGAGTCTCCCATTCCTCACTGCCTGTGCTTTGAAAATAAATACACTGCCGTATTTTCCTCTACCTGACAGCACATAGTCTTTGCCTGTTCTGGAGCTGACAGTGGTTTTCTACACATGATCCTGGGTGTAGGTTTCCTTTCAAACTGTTTTTGCCTGCTGCCTGAAGGTATCCCAATTCTGAAACAATCAGAAAGACTTGGGTTGTCAGACTGATTTATTTCTTTGTTGAGAAACTAATGAAATGAAACAGGCACAAGCCAAAAGTTTCCATAATCAGGAGATTAATATTAGGCTCTGACATTTTTATTTAGGCTAATAAATAAATAGGTATGAAAAAATGCTGTGTGGCTCCCAGCAGCTGTATTTAGGATTTACAGTTTTGAGTGCTCAGTTCCTAAGAAAAAGAGAAAGTTTTACTGACATACACACCAGAGGTGTGTGCTAAGTGTCTATGTTTGAAATCCTGGCCATTGTTTTATTTCACACAGTCAAATAGGTAAGCATATTCCAGCTGCCAGTGTCATGAATCTGATGCCAAGATCATGCTAGAATCATGGCCTAGAACAGATTAATTCCAGTTCTGTTCCAATAAGGAAATCAGAAGGTTGCTGTCACTTTCAGAACTTCAGCTTTCTACTCAGTTTTCTGTATCATTCTTTCAGCTGCCCAAGTGCCATACATTTTCATCTAATTGTCATCATCACAACTTTTCATCAGGGTGAAAAAAGCACAATCTGTGTGCAGTATGAACTAGAAACCTGTTTTACCCCACTCAGCAGACAATCCAAATCTACCCAAAACTTTATGGGCTGCCACAATTGCTTCATGGACAGAGCTAATGGGGGGGCTATAGCTATAAAGGGTTGTGCCATAGTGCAAATGGGATACATGTGGTAAAGTTTTTGAAATCATATAAAAAAAATTTAATAAGATTTCTCTGGAAAATATTTGATAGAAGAAACCTAGAGCATTGATTCAGAAAGGCTGAGATTGTAAGATGCCAGAACAATCTGCTGTGCTGTTAGATTTCCATGGAAGTCTTCCAAAACATATGATCCAATCAGTAACGTGTGATTGCCTCCTGCCTGAAGACAGAAACTACTGATTCTGGGTCCAGCTTTTCTTCCTGATTTCCAGTAAGTCAGGAAGTGATGTGGGCCAAACGGTCAAGGGCTGAGGAGCTATTTTAATGAGGATCACAAGGTGATGCCAAGCCAACATAGGGATTCCCAAAAAGTGATGTGCCAGATGGAAATATGCACATCCTGAAGGAGAAGTTACTGCAAATGTGCGGTGACTTTGGAAGATGTAGACTCTAGAGAGACTGTGGGTTTTCCATCCTCTGGAGATATTCAGAACTTGACTGAATCCAAATTTGAATTTAGCCCTGTTTTTCAGCCAGGTGGCAGACTAAATGATCTGCAGATGTCCCTTCCAAACCCAGAATTTATTATATTAATCTTCTTTTATTCTGTGTGTGTGTATGTGTAATTTCCTGGGTTGTCTAAGTTATAGACTTGTCATCCTGGTCAGCAGTAAATTGCCACAAAGCCACCTATAAGAAAGCGTCAACAAATTCTCCATAGTGGGTTTCAAATAAAAATATGCTAAAATGGGAAGGGGAAGATTACAAAAGATTTTGTAAGTAGTCAGTTTGACAGCTGGGAGAAGGAGAAGAGGTAACTGAAGGGGACAGACTTTAGGAGTTATGTCACCAGGTTCAACCTCTCAGTTTTCCCTATCACATCTCTACTGTAGTCACCTTTATACACAGAACACATGATGTAATCAAACCAGGGCTTTGGGAGAATGGATGAGCTCAGTGCTTTTCCAATTGTATTTTCTCTGGCATTGGTCTGAGTGGGGAATTTCTGCAGCTGATGTCTCCACTGGACCTCCATGCAGCAAAATGAAACAGCTGAGTGCTTCAGGTCACTAGGGCTCTTTGTTGTACAAACAAATAACAGGTTAATGAACTTTTCCAGCATAGAAAAGAACAACTGGCTCTATTTTTTTGGAAATGTCGAAAACTATGTTTGTCAGAAAGTCAGAGTGACTGTAAAAAATGTCTTTTCTTTTTTCCTTTTTTCCTTGAGATTCATAGGTTACAAGTTTGGAAGGCACAATATTGCAGATCTAGACCAATGTCTCATGTAACGCACATTGCAGGACTTCCCTGAATTCATTCTCATTTTCCCTCATTTCTTTAGGGAAAGACAAATCATGATGGAAATCTTCCTGGTGAAAAAAAACAGTAAACTATGTTTAGTTTTTTAATAGTTACTTGCTTTTCTGGTGAAAAATCTGTGTATTTATTTTCTAGCTTGTCTAGTAACCTTTAAGCTATCAAAACTTTGTTAAACTTCTGAGGAAGTTTCCATCATCTGCTCTTATTCCTCACGGAGGTTGTTACTACTGCAACTAAATTATCACTTTAATGAACTGCACAGCTGAAGCTCTCTCCTGCATGATCCCAAGACTCCTTCAAAGTTGCACCTGGTTGGGGTAGATGTCTACATTTTCTGTCTTTGGGTATATTATATAGTGCAAGTCTCCTGCATTACTCAGATGATACTCTGTCCTATCCATCTCCTTTTTAATATTTTTTTCAAACTTGCATGCTCAGTACATGTTTTTTAAGGTGTTTTCTTTGATTTCTTAAGGTGCTTGTAACCACCAGAGTTCACAGGCTGCTCTTATTCCTGCTGGATTTGGCAGTTTGAGCAGCTGTGGCCTATAAAGAAAGGCGAGGGATGTGATAGGAGTGAACCTCTGCGCTAATTTCAGAGCTCGCTTTAAAGGTGAAAATAAGTCCTGCCAAATTTCTTAAACATTCAAGTGTTAATGAAGCTTTACTCAGACCTTATGAGCATCCTGAAAAATGGGCATTGGTCTGAGGCACCTGGAAGCCCAATGTCTTCGGGAATCGCTGTCGGAGCCTCTGTTGCTCATACAAACGTGTCTGGGAACAGGAAGCTGTGTGAGCTTTCTCTCTTACTCAGGTCTGTGTCTGAAGATTACTTTTTTCAATGCTTCAGCCAGTTTTCCAGATCTATTCTTGGAGTTGTTACTCCAGTAGTAAGAATAATACATTTACAACTATTTAAATTTTTTTCCAGAAGAATTAATGTAGCTGTACTTTATTCCTTCCATGCAATTCCTTTAAATTTGCCTTCAGGTCTTGCTTAGATTTGCTTCTAGGCTTGTAGGAGACAAAGGGTACTTACCTTTGTAAAAGAGAGAAACACAAGGAAGGAGGAAAAATTAGGCAGGGTGAGGAGCTGTTACTTCTTGGCCAGAGGAACATCTTCTTTGGGATGTAAAGGGCAGGGCTTGTGGGTAGCTGTTGCTGGGATTCACTCCTGCCTGAGAAAACGTGGGTGAGAGGTAGGAGGGTGCCCAGCAGCAGAAAGAGCAGTGCCTGGAGGCACAGGCAGCTTCTGGGGAAATGGGCACCCTTCAAAGTGGTGCTTCTAACTTCTGGGTTACCTGCAGGAGTATGGAAATATAGTCTAGATAAGAAATCTTTCCTACAGGGAAAACTATAGGAGCCAGTGAAAAAAATAAAGTGTAGTTTCTTGAGAAATCTCTTAGAGTTCTTTACACTGGTGTCTCCCACTCCCTGTTCATTTTTGAGTTTTGAACATAAGACTTGATTAAAAAACCACAGCCAGATGGTGAAATCAGCATTGTGAAGAGGTGTCAAGTGAAGAAAAATGAAAGAAGGAGGGAGATTCTATGTTAATTTATCCAGGGAATATTACTGAGATTATTACTGTCTCTTTAAAAATATGATGTAATTCTCATAAGTTTTCTTTTTTTTTTTTTTTTAGTTCCACATTTTCTCAGCCGCAGCTATAGAGGAATTGAAAGATGAAACCATTTTTCTGATCCAAATTGCTCTGGTAGCTTTGGAATTGGGCTGTTTTGAGAGTTTAGTACAAATACGGAGGCAGTTTATGTATTGGAAAAGGGTTTCTTATTTGGAGAAGAGTAGTTGGCATATTATGGTAATTGCATTTCTCATATGAGCTTTGGCTTGTGTTCCATAGTGACAATATTTTTTGGTTGTCTCAGTGAAATAACCATGTTTTATATTTGCTTTGTTACAGAATTAAAATACTGTCTTATTATTTCTTTAGATGATTTAATGGAATGGAAAAGTTATGAGAAAGCCTGGCATATGGTCATTTAAAATCAAATCCATGTTTCCTGACAGGATTCTGTTCATATACACACGAATGCTGTGTCTGAGCCTGTTGAGCATTATAGAAATGTTAAATGTTACTAAGTTTCATAGACTATAGTAACATAGGAAAGGCTACAGGGAAAGGAAGTGAAACAACTGCAGAGACGATACAGAAGATATATAGACAACATAGGAAAAAAAGAAGTGTCATAGGAGGGATGTACCAGACCAAGTACTAAGTTGGAGCAAAAGCAAATGAAGACCAAGTCCTGTCTTAGAAAGGAGCTTGACTTTAAGGTTCCTAAATATCAATTATGATCGACAGGGATCTTTAATCAGCCTTACCCCTGGATTTTAGGGGTGAGAGAAGGGTATCAGGGAGAGCAAGAGGTATGTGTAGATATTGTAACAGTGTTAAGGAGATGCAGATTACTGGGGATTGTGTTAAGAATTATGAGATAGAGTAGGCTGAAGGACAAGTGATACTGATGACAGCAGCACCCAGGTATTCCAGGGTGTGAGGGCCACAAATTTCTCTGTTGAAGTGATAGAATTCTCTATTCCAGACACAAGGAAAATCTTACAGAGAAACTATCCAGGTTCAGTAAGATAAATAACTGCCTTAAATAGAGGAGAGAGATTTCAAAGTGTGGAAAAAGGGGGATCAGCAGTCATAGAGGTCAAAGTGGGATGGAATGAAGTGCAAATTGCCAAACACGCCTAACTGAGTCTGAGAAAAGGGTATTAAAACAAATCAAAGAAAGTTATTTAGTGATATAAGAAGAGTAATGAGTCTGCTATGCCCTAAGAATTTTACAAGGGTTAAGGATACAAAATGCAACACCAAAATTAAATGATTACCTGGATTCAGTTTTCAATAACAGCTATGGCACTGGTGATTAGGTAAAGTATAACAGCCAATGGGAAATAAAATGAGAAGTTTTACTACTAAAAATCTATACCTATGATAATACTGAAGATGGGAGTAAATGCAGTGTGAGTTTGACCAAGATATGTAGCAGCTGTGTAAATGGATAGGCTCCTATTTAGAAAAAGAAGAAATGCACTATATCCCAGATTTCAGGTTTCTTAGTGATCTATATGGGAAACACAGGCATGCTGCAGGAGGGATGAACAGAGGGTTTCCAGGCTGGGTGAGTACCCAGGCAGGCAAGAGAGGAGGGGGTACTCACAGAAGGGGCAGTATCTAGGGACACTGTGAAAGGGAGTGGCACTGTGCTATGTATTTGTATTAATGACAAGAGGATAAAAAATAAGGATGCGTTGGTGACATTTTGTAGTTTCTTGAAGGTGAGAGGTATGTCCAGTGTTGCAGGGCATGTTGCTATTTTCGAGAAGAGCTGGGTGCCCTGGCAGACAAGAGTTACAGAGGATGTGACACTCAACTACTCAAATAAACAAGATTCAAACCTCTGTCCTTGCAAACTAAGAGAAACTTCTGCTAATAAACCTGTGTGGGTTTATATATCAGTTATACATGCTCACGTACAGATAATCAGCTAAACTTAAAATAAAAAAGAGGAAACTTGTCCTAAAAGGCCTTAGGGTAAATATTTTCAACTGGCTTATTATACACAGAGAATCATAACAGAAGATGTTAAAGAGACTTTTAGGTGGGATGTTCACTTCTGGCGATGGACATTCAGAGCTGAGCTGTAGAGGAGGATTGCTAAAGTTAATTGAGTAAAGGGGTATCTGATGCAAAAAAAAAGCTAAAAGAAATTTTCCTACTTAGTATGAAACATTGAAAGCTTCGGAGAGGACAATCCGTAAGAGAGAGTGAAAAACCCCCTAAACTGCCCTGCTAAAGGCTTGAAAATGGAGGTTAAAGTGAATACAATGAATATCTTTTTCCTGGAAAATGGGAATGAGTTCCTAACCCCAAGAGGTGCTGAACTCTGAGAAATCATGGAAAACCTGTATGACTTTTAAGATGGAGCTGGCAGTTTCTGAAATGGTTTATATAATGCTGCTACCTGCACTAGCAAAGGGTTGGATAAAAGACAGTTTGCCAGATGAAAATACAGACATGAGAAAAGATGAGAACATGTTCTTTATATCTGTGAAAGCTGCCAAATCAATCAGAACAATAATGAACATAATTAATTCCTGATTTTTTTTCCCGTTACATTTGAGGCATTTATGAAGATTATATCAACATTATGGCTAATTTAGTTGAAAAGTGTGTCTGAACTGTGTGACATAACAATGATGGTTAACATTTCCTTTATCCAAAAATAAAAACTAAAATAATCTGCAATACTGCTGGTCATCATTACCAGCAATAAATCTCTACTTGTGCTTAATTATGCACTGACATTAAATGCCATCTTGTACACACCCTGCCAGCATAGGATTGCTCTTCGCTTGGCTTCTGCCTCTGACAGAGTACTCTCACCGTGAGTGTGAATGAGTGCCATGTATCAACTGCAGCATTGTTTACTAGCTTCTCCTCCTCATAGAAAAAAACCTGATGGTATAACTTTGGATACTGAATGTGAACCTCATCTGATGTAAAAAATACAATTCCTCACAGTTTTAGGTGAAAAATTTTTCCGGTTTTAACTGAAAAATTAATGAAGGAAATATCGACATATCTCCAGACGCAGAATTCTTCAGGCAACTGAAATGTTGCTCTGCAGATTTGCAATCTACTTAAAGATTTCTCATAATTTGTATTTTCCAAAAAGGGCTAATCTGTCCATAATGCATTACATCTTCTAAATGATTTGTACAGTATTAACAAGTGGGGCATTCCCTACTTAGAATTTTTCCTTTTCTAACTATGCTTAGTGCACGTTTTGTGTTCATAATGTCTAGGTCCCTTTAAAGCCAGAAAAAAAAAAAAAGTTTTTTCCCTTGACTCCTGTGATATGATTTGCTCATAGCTTTTTCTTCTCCACAAGGTTTAACAAGGATTCCTCCCTTTTGAACTGATAAAACACAGCTGGTTATACTGTCAAACTGCAAATATCAAGGCATGCTGGCTAATGGGTGAACTTTAACCTGAAAAAGGAAGACATTCAGAGAAATGTGCATTTCAACATGTAGATTATATCTGGACATTCTCTTTATATTCTTTGTTCAGAACTTCAGCTTTTACATTTTTGTTCATTCCTATATCCGGGATCATAAACACACACAGATTCTGTCTGCATGCAGCAGGTAAAGATACATATGCTTATATTTTCATTAATACCTCATCTCCTTTTGGGACTGTTCTCTTGTGTCTGCTGTTTCTTTCCCCTTGTCATGTGCTTTCTGCTATGCACTTTTCCTCTCATCTAAAAACTTGTGTAACCTTTCTTCCTGCTGCTCTCAATCTCTCCTATTCCCTTTTAGTCCAGCCATCCTGACCCTGATCTTTCTTCAAAGCAAAATTTCTTTTCCCTAAATCAAAATCACACTTTACCTTTAAAAAGGCTCTTCCTTTTTAAATTTGTGTTTTTGCATCATGTACTGCTAAGCAGTATTGTCTCCAGGACATTGGCTCTCTTCTGCTCCTTCTTCAAACATGCTGCCTCACAAGCAGCTGGGACTTAGAAGCTGCTGTTCTTTCTGTCCCGAGTTTCTGTAATTTCTTCCTTTCCTTTTCTTCTATTTTTTCTTTCTAACTCTTCCCTGAGATGTTCCCTGCATTCTCTTCTGTGGTTTCACTTGGACAAAAAAAAAAGTCACACAAGATGCATGTTACATGACTGCAAAGATGTCATTTTTGACAAAATTAATTGCACTTTCAATGTCTCACCCAACTTCAGAGGCCTAAAAGGTAGTTGTCTCTTCTAAGGTAAGTGAGATGAATACACCCTGGCTGTGAAAAAGCTACACTAGTAGGAGAAAAATTGTTCACAGCATTATCTTCCTTTCTGTCTTGTACAAGATTGCTGTAATTCAGGTCATAAGGATTATGTTATTTAAAAGTATATCAATCAATTTATTCCAGAAACTCTGGAAAAAACCCTCTATGATCTCCAGCAGCACTTAGTAAAACTCAGGAGACATAATTGTTTAATGGGCTGTCCAAATAGTAAAGTAAGCTCTGTGAACACAGATGACCATCACATCCCTCACCAGGCTATGTTCCAAGCACAAAGTTCCCTGATTTTGCCTTTCTTGTATATAAAATGGAAAATATGCATTTGGAAAAAGAACGAAACATTTTAAACTATTCAATTAATTACAAAATTAATCATAAAATTAAGTCATTCCCTTTTGCATTCTTCCTTGATTTAGTTCAGTGATATGAGCTTCCTTCGTAATCTTTGTCCATAATCTGCCTGCTACTCTTCAAAACTTTCTGTTGGAAGAGGAGTTTCCACACAAAATTATTTTAAATATAGACACTTCATTTTCTTCCCTTTTTCTGCAAGTTAGGCTCTGCTGCATGTCTCAGATAAATTTCTATTTATTTTTATCTGCTTTTATATTTATATCTATTTATATAATTTTGCAATAATTTTTCTATGTCAGGAAATATTATTTTACCTCTGGCAATTTTTTTTTCCGAGTTGTAATAGAAAGGCTCATATTGGTGTGGATGCAGAACGCCTGGGCTTGCTGCCCCTCAGCTGAGAGGGCCTCCCAGAAGGGCTGGTGTTAATGGCATCCAGATTAGTAGTTCATCAAGACCCCATCATATCCACCTGCAGTTTCATGATGTACTCGGAAAATCCAGCTTGTAGAGCAGAGAGCAGTGCTATGCAGTTCTGGGATGTTACGTTTAGCAATTGTTTCCTTTGCTTTCTAGACCTGACGAGATAGTTCTGGGAGCAGTTCCAAAATGAAGGCTTTGTTGGGGTTCAGTAAGAAAGGCTCTGTGTTTCACAATGTGGTTTTGTTCCCATATAAAAACTAAAGAAACTCACAGTAACAACCTCAAATCATGCTGCACGTGATTTCCAGAGCTCCCTCTGGGAAGACCTCTGCATCATTTTGCTGTGGCAACCAGGTATTAGGGAAGAGCCCATGCAGTGAGTGTTTCTGCAAACTGTTTACATGGCTCACAACAATAGATCTGTCTGCTCACTCGTGAAAGTTACACAAAGCCAGGAAAACCTTCAAGCAACACAGTGTGATTAATCTTTGCTGTAAAATATCCTGATGAGGAAGTTATTATTAGTGAATACAGTTAAAACCTGCCTTTTTTTAAAAAAGGGTAGTTTTGCAAAATCTTGTTTCAACACAGGCCTCTCAGGATAGTTAATAAGCCTTACAAATAGTTGGAAGGCAAGTTTAAGTGAGACTCAGGTGGGTGCTTTATTCATGCTTACAGGCTAAAATGAGACCTGGCTGACATTCAGCTATCCAGGGATACGAGTGGTCCTGCTGGCTCTCCTTCACCAGAACAGGTGAGCTCACTTGGACCTGGCAAGAGCCAGGTGTCCACCAGAGGAAAACACAGGGCAGTAGAACCTCGGCCAGCACTACTTAAGAGGAAAAGGGTGAACAAACAATGCTGAAACCTCTTCTGTACTCCATGGAGAAGATTTAAGTCATTCCACCGATTACAGCATTTCCAGGCAACAGCAAGTCTGAAATCAGTGTAACCTTTACTTTATCTCACCACCAGTGGTGGTCTCAAATGCCTCTTGTGTGAGATAACCAAAGGCTCTAGGAAGGCAGCTGGAGGGAGGTCATGCAGTAAAAGATGAGTAATACAGGTTGAAAACTGTCTGCAAATAACCCTGAGACAGCAGCAACTGGATGTAGTCTTCTGAATCTAATGCATTCCTAATTGTCACTTAGATGAAATTGTGCTGCTTCTCTTTTTGGTGGATCTCATAATGTGTTCTGTGCCAGTGTATTGAGTTTGCATGGCTTGGTTTTTTTGGGGGGGAGAGGGGAGGCTCAGAGGTGGCTTCTGTAAGAAGTTGCTGGAAGCTTCCACCATGTCTGGCAGAGCCAATCCCTGATGGCTCCAAACATGGACATGCCACTGGCCAAGGCTGGGCCAATCACAAGTGGTGGTAGCGCTGCTGGGATTGGCATCTAGGCCAATTACCTATTTTCAATACTGGTAAAACCAAAAAAGAAGAAATGATTGCAATTGAACTCCTCTGGGAGGCGTGGTTTGGCTGTGACCCTGGGATATGCAAACATTTTTTTTGATCTTACATATTTTCTTGCGGAGTCCTGCAGACATTTGTCCCCACTGACACTTTCCTATGGACTTGGGTGGAGCTGGGGAGCACTGGCAGCATTGGGGAAAGCTATTTCCTGCACTGTATTATCAGCCTGGCACTGGATGACTGATGCCAAACTATTTTAATTGAAAAAGTAAAAGGTAATTTTTCATACCAATATCAACCATCAACAGTGTAAACTCTCTGCTTGTCATTTCGTGCTGAGTGAGCCAATAAAAACATCATCAGCTTTCTGTTGCCCTTGTGATGCCCTCCTCTTCAGCAAACAGCAGAGTAACATCCAAACACAAGTCAGTGTTGTAAGAAAAAAGAAAAGCTGATTTGAGTGTAACGGTCTGTGATTTTTTTTCTGGAAGGTTTCAATCCCTGGAAAGATTTAAAATGATTGTATCCCTACTACAGGACTGCAGAAGGGTTTAAGGGAATTACAAAACTGTTTTTTTAAAATAGGCCTTTTTACAAAAGGTTTAACAAACCTGTGATATTTCTATTATTTTATTCTTATCACATGGTGAAATACTTTTCTGTTAACGGAAATAAGATCTTCTTGTTACCATTTTAGTACTAACTCTCAGTTGGGCTGTCAGTTCAAACAGCAGGGCAAACAAAAGCACAGTGCTGCCTCTAGGAGGTCCCTCATCTGAGAGATACCTGAGGGATTATGAATCAAGTGAACAGGTTTGCAGAACAAATCAAATTATTTCTCTCAGGAAAATTTCTGTCATAATCATTAAAGTCCCTTTCACAGAGTGGAAGATCAGGTAGGATTATAAGAATTGTACATTCTCTCAGTTTTGGCATCTCTTTTTAACACTAATTTCATTTCTTGTTAGAAGAACTTTTCTTTGCACAACTGATCTCAAATGTCAACAAAGTCTCCCCTGCTAGCAGCTCTGTGCTGCCATAAATCACGTGGTTATTGCACTTCAGGGATGTTTGAAACTCGGTGCCCATGAAGACCCATTTATATATGAAAACTGTCCACCACTTTCACAGGCAATCTGACAGATGGATTCTGTCTCCATAGGTATCAAGTAACCACTCCATCACTTAATAATTTATTATAACAATAATCACTGTGAAAATTTCCCAAAGGGAAGCTTCAAGTTTTCACTTCTGAAGCCACACCAGAGGAATTGAATCTGATTTTAGTATTCATGTCTTCTCATGAACTATTCTCTGTGTCTTTGTGCTCACAGATAGGCATGAATGAAAATTAAATGAATGAGTACTTATAGAAAAACAGACTGTAATAACGTACTGGAGGAGGAAAGAAAATTAAACCAGAGAAAACTCTCAGTAACTTCCGGTGGCCTGAGAAATGATTGTGGGATCCATCACTGAATTGTACCTAGGTTATTTATTTGAAGACAGATCATGCAGATAGAGTTTTCTTAGTTTTAATATTTCATATCTGTGAGCTTCTACTACTGTCTGGACACATGCATCACAATGTTGACCAACAAAAACAACCTGGCCTGAGCTGCAACCTGCAGGTCACAAGTTAATGTGGTGCCATTTGCCAGTCCAGGTATTATTTTAAAAGAAGGTGAAGCCTGTGCAAGAAGTGCATGAGATGGGAGGGTGCTTGGGGACCCTCAGTATTGGGCTCAGAATTGTGACAGCTCATGATGGTCCTGTGCTCCTCCACAGCTGTTGTCTTTGGGAGTTCTGGTCCATGTGAGCTTAGGGGATGCTCAGCCACTGACTGAGAAGACTCCCTCCCTCAGTTAATGAAGTCACTTGCAGAGTCCAGAAGTCCTGTGGGAAGTGGTCTTGCCCCTGGGAAATTTCTCTTTCTTATGTGGAAGGTTAGCAGCCAGACCATTAAATGAATTGTTTGGGGTTTTTTTGCAATTCTTTTATAATACCTGGATATTAATTTAGTTTTTTTAGTATCTGTGATGTGTTAAGGCCACCTTACTATCATGGCATGAGTTCAATGTCCCTTGTCTTTGCAGTGAAAGACGAGTGTTCTGAATTTGATATTTTTGCTTTGGCAACTGATGTCTTCTACAACTAACTGCCCTTTTGGAATTTGATTTTTGGAAGCTTGTTTGTGTGAGCAGAAGAAGGTACAGAGACTCATCCTCTTGACTCATTTGTTTTCACCTGGGTAGTTGCTGTGGGAGAGATCCAGTGCTGGTTCCTGGTACTGTCCACTGTGTTTCAGCCCTCAGGAGTTCACATGCTGTCAGATCTCACTGGAACCAGATTTGTGCCCAGTCATTTAAATTGTAAGATACTTGGCTTCAGCAGGAGCACATTTCAACCATTTGTTTGAGAACAGATTACAAGAATATTTTTCTCCCTTTCCCTTGCTTCCCTCGTGTGTCTTCTGATTCGTAAGACATCATCAAAACCCCCTACCTTACCTGCACATGGAGAGCTCATTTCCTGAGCATTTAAAACCCACTAAAGAACAGTCACACACTTATTTTATTTTTATGTTTTGTGCAGTAGAGATTGAAATGCTTGGCTTTTCTCTCAGAAGGTTATTATTCCATTGTAAAAGTAAAGTTGAGTGAACAGAGCTATTAGCTCAAAATGAGGGGCAAAGATTTCAACAATGAAATCAGAAAATTGCTTAACTGAAGGGAGATAGAGCCAGCTCTTTCTGGAAGCCAGCTGGAAGCTAGTTCTGCTATGTAATGGAGTGGTGGGTCTCTGACAGGATCCTGGTGCCTCCTGCCTGCGACCTCCTCCAAGAGGTTTGACTTCTGCAAGGCTGTGTATGGTGCTTTGTGCCTGATGGCTTTGAGCCATATGAAGCTGTTGCTGTGTAGCTTGTGGGAGCAGGAGGATTGGCTCTTCTCAGCCTCTGTGTTGCCAACTCCCTCCTCTCTGTGCAATGCAAAAGATGTTTCCTAGCTTTAGTCAAACCGAGACAATCTCAGTGGATGCAACTTAATGTAGTGAAAAAAGGATAAATTTCACCATGCTCTTATCTTTAAAATTTCCCAGTTCTGGACTTATGGGAACTAGTAATTTTGACTAAAATGTCTTGCAGCACATTACTGAAAACCACTTTTTGTTGTGCCTGAAAGAAGACCTGAAGAGAGAATGGAACAGAGGGAAAACAGGGTCTACCTATTTCCAGCTAGAAAAATGGACTGTTGGATGGGTGAAAAAGATGATGGACCACCAGGGTCACTGGGTGTTAGTCAATGTCTCAAAGTCCATTTGGTTAATAAGACATGAAGCATAGATGTGATTAATAAGCATTGATAGTACAGCACTTTACACAAGCAACTTGGGGACTCACACTGACCCTGACACTGGTCATATTTTCTGAGCTCTGCGTGAGGAAATGGAGTGCAGTTATAGAAAGTACGGAGATAGCACTGGGTTAGAAGGAGGGTTTGATTTGCTAAATGGAAAAGATTCAAGAAGAATGCAAATGATTGTGAGGTTTGAAAAATTTCAGCAGAGGAGTGGAAACTCTGCACATGGAGCAGGATGGTTCCCTACACCAGTTGACCTGACTGTCTGAAAAGCCACTCTGTGAGAAAGGGCTCAGGGCTGTGATGGACACCACATGGAATATGCCAGTCAAAATTACACAGAAAACAAGGCAGGCTGCCCGCTGGGCTCCATCAGAGGTAGTGTGGCCAGCAGAAGGGGAATCTATGTTCCCATTTGTTTAGCACTGGACATGGAGCTGTGGTCTCCTCAGCTCAAGAGGGATTTGGATGAACTGGAGAGGCTCCAAAACAGAGCTCCCATGGAGGTCAGAGGCTTTGGGGAGAGGCTGGGACCTATGAGCTGAGCTTGTTTGATGCAGTGGTGGCTTCAGGGTGATGAGCCAGCAGCCCACAGCTGCTCCAGGAGGAGTTACTGGGATGACACAGCCAAACTGCTCTCTGATACAGCGTGAGGAACAGTGAGCAATGCCCAACACAGCCTTTGGGGGAGTTCAGATTGATTATGAGCAAAAAACTGGTTCAGCAGGGAAGCAGCATGGCAGGGGAGCAGGGACCCAGGGAGCACCATCCTTGGAGGTTTTGAAGCAGTAGCACACCTGACACGGCTTTAGCACTAGCTGTGCTTTGACAGGAAAGCTGGGTGAGGGACCAGCTTAGGAGCTGGGTTTTGATCTTGTGCTTACTGAAGCCAGTAGTAAGGCCCTGCCAGCTGAAGGACTGGAGGCTTTTCCAGCTTCACCTTTTAGCCCAACTGAACTTAACGCTGTTCCTTTTGCTCATGTGTAAGATGACTCTAAAATTGTTTTATTGTGGTTGGAAAGAGTGATATACCTGTTTGAAACTCATGGAAACAGATTGACATGTTGGGAGACTAAGGTGTACTGAAGTGCTAATGGCTTTTGAAGCAGGGGGAAGAGTCGGGGTAAGGTGGGAGAGGCAATGAGGTGAAGGGGGTGAGATCTGGCTAGGGAAGGGATTAAGAAGTCTATAGATGAGGCCTAACTATAAAGAGGTGGAATGTGCATGAGGCATAAATAGGAAAACCATTACTCTGACACAATCATGTGAGAAAATGGAAGGGTTTAAGATGTGTAAAAGGCTTTCCAGCCTCAAACTAGTATTTATGGCAATTTGGAAGAAGGACTTTTGTTCTTTTGCATATCAGTTTTTAGTAATTATAGATGTTCCTCTAAAGTTTCTAGAACTATTCATGTGTAATGGCATGTTGCAGAGTTTCACAGGAATCTTGTGAAATATACTATATTATCAGATTATGCACATTGCAAGCCAGTGTTTAATGCTGGCTCAAGGAACTTAACCTAGAAATTTGCTTGTGGTTATTGAACACAATACTTGTTGAGGTTTCTGAGGGCTGTGGCTCTCCTCTGGAAGAGCAGACATACTCTGGGAGCTTTGCAAGGGAGTCAGATGGGAAGAGACAGAAGGGCTGAGGCTGCCTTGGAAAGGCACCGGCCCAGCACTGTGTCCATCACTGGAGCTGTGCTGAGAACTGGCACGGGCTGCGGCTGTGGCCATTGTGTGCCATGAATGGCTGCTTCATGCTAACCAGTCTGCAATGGCTATTTTTAATCCCAAATTCTAACATGTGGGTTTTAGAACAGTGCTTGTCTTAAATGTGAAAGAAACCACAGAGCAAGGGACTAAAGGGCTGTTTTGAAAAAGTCTGGAAGGGAAGCCACACAGACTGGAAAGCTGCCCTGATAAAACCCAGCTTTAAAGAAAAAAAAAAAGAGGGACATCTCCTGAAGAAAAGGAAATAATCCTTTTTAAGGCTGCCAGCCAGAGTCATGGATTCATGGCTGGGTCAGATGTTGAGGTTGACTCTAATTATGTGTAATGATGTTACATTTTAATTAGAAACTTGTTAATCCAACATTGCCTTGACCTAGATGAATAAGGAATACAGCTTAAAGAGTAGTTAATATGAACTTAGGGATAGCTAACAAGCACTATGTTCTTTCAGAGCTGAGGGAGAAAGCTGTAAGCTGTGTGCAACTTGTGAGTAAGAGGCATTCTGGAGTAGGTGCATAAACAACTGTGGTCATAAATGACTGTCAAAGCCACATTTTGAAAGGGGATCCCTTACTCCATCCTGCTGGCTGAGAAGCTCTTCTGAAGCGGGCTCCAGGCACCTCCCACTTACTGCAGTTTGTTAAAAATTAATGACTTCTTCACACCCTTGCAGAAGTCTTTGTGAAGTCCCAGTCCTGACTGAAAGTACCTGGGTTACAGCAAGATGAAACTGAACAGAGAAATGTGTTGGTAGCATCCAGTACTGCTCAGTTATGAATTTAGTAGCTCCTCTCCAAATTGAAGGACTTATGTCTCAAAGTTGTGGAATTTTTTTTCTCAGACATTTATGTACCTCATTCCTTTTAGAAATTGTGTTCACAAAAAATGATATTTTTAATGTATAGGTTGTCTGAGAAGTTATATTTTTCTATGCAAGAAGCTTAGCTGAGGCATATCTGGAACATATGTGTTAGTCAGGGACATCTTGGACTGCTGCACAACTTTCCTATTTACAATAAGGGGAGCTTTGGCCCCAAGTGCTTACTAACAGCTTTAACAAAGGGTATAAATAACAATTACTTGGATAACTCTGTCAGACTTGACTGTACTCATGAGCCTTTAATGTTTCTTTTTTTCTAATTCAGTCAGATTTTATTTTTGTAACGTGACATCCCAAAAGAAGGTAAAAATGTCCTATGCTTAATAATGTGTAAACATTACTGATCGGAAGAGAATTTTGTCATTAAGATAAAGACTTTTCCTCTTCATTCCAGGCCTGGGGTAATCTTTACCTCCCACAGGTTTGGATCTGATTTTTTTTTTGCTATGACCCCTCAGTAATGTTAGTACAGTGTTTCGAAGCCCAGAGTTAAGATATTACTGCATTTTACATTAAGAAGAAAAGAAGGAATCAATCTTTTTTTCTTTTTTTCTTCTTGCTCTGAAGAGCACTGTGGCAAATGAGACTGCTTCAAGGAGAGGTAAAGATTAGTGCTACAAAAGGAAGATCTTTCCTTCTTGCTAAATGGAAAGGTCTCTTGAAGAAAAACTGAAGGAAGCATCATTGAAAGCGTGTGGAAGCCATGGAGCTCCTTCTATTGCCTTCACTGGGTTTTGATTTAGGCTCACAGAGTGTCCATTACATTTTATTACCCTTTCTGGACACATGAAATGTTACTTTTGTTGTTTAAGAAAAAGAAATCATGAATGACTTTAGCATTTACTGGAGTGAGTCATTGACTTGAGCCAAGTGTAGCGTGACTTGAGTTCAAAGCAAATCCCCATGGCCTCGTGCTCCACTCCAGTTTATGAAGCCCCCTGAGCAAATGCTGTGCCAGTCCTGGTTCACAAGCATGGACCTGCAGCATGGGCAAAATTGCTTCTTGCTGTGTGTTCACATTGGGGTATGATGTGGATGAGATAACACTTTGCTGAAAATAATTTCCATTGATGATACACAAAGCCTTTTCTCTAGTGACTTCTGCAGTCGTGAGTGAATCTCAGAGCAAACACGTAGAACCTGGGAATGAAATGCTATCCCAGCCAGGCAGCTGCTGCTGGATGAGGTTGTGAATGTGGGATTTTGCCTTAAGCTGGATTTTCTGGAGTTAGACAATTGAACCCAGAACCAGAGCAGGTGTATATGTGTCTTGCCATGTGCACTGCCAGTAGGCACTCTGGGTCCTCACCACATCATCTGCTGTCTCTTAGTTGGCCATGCTCCTTGGTAGAGGCTTGCTGGGCACAGCAAAACTGATGTGGCTGACCTGAAAGAGTCATTCCAAGTTGTCCCTTCCCCAAGAAGGTAGGAGAGGAGCAGGGATCAATCCTTTCAAATGCCTTCTTTCCCATGGCAGTGCACATATCTGATGTACTGTGCCTCAGGATAGGAGAACAGTATGGGGAGATCAGAGCTGTGGGAACTCTGCCCACCACAAAAAGCTGTTGATTTTTACCTACTTTACCTTCCATGGAAGGCACAGCCAGATCTATAAGTTACCACAGTGCTCTAGGGTTTAGCATAATTTTCCCCTTGCCCCAGTAAAGGAATGCCACAGTCACGATTCGACAGAAAGCCAACACACACCTTATAAACAGCCCTATTCTGGTCTGACCGTGAAACACCATAAAACTACCTCTGATGACAGCTGGGACAGAAATTACCTCAAACTAAATACCCTAACCAAAAACCTTCCAGCTCACTGCAGGTGGGTTGTTTCTTTTGAGTGTGACCATCACCACAAGCAGAAATGCTGACTATCTTGACAAAGAAAAGCTCAAAGAGAAACTGAAGTTAGTGGACAAATCTGCCCCTGGATGCACAGGCCCTAATGGGTAGAAACTGTCATAGGGACTTGTGGGGCAAAGTAGAATCATTGCTGTTACTGAGTCTCTCTTTCTTCAAATGATAGAGTTTTCTTTAAGTTGTCTGTGTTTTCTCGTAAAGCTTTGGGTCTACACAGCTTGGTATTCTGGGGATATTTAATGTTTTAGTGGTGCTCAACCATCTTTTTACTTGGGATCTACTCTCATTCATTTTATTTTTGGTCAATAATTCTAGATAGTCTCAGGAAATTGTTAGTGTCTAAAATGGCCTGTGGAGAAATCTTGAGGTTGCTTGTTGGAAATAAGTATTCTCTTGAAAGGTATTAATTTCCTTTGAAAAGGAGAAAGAGGTGAAGGAAAGTAACTGTGCTGTGTGCGTATCTGATTCTGGATGTGTTACCATTGTACTTCACTGTCCCTATCATTGCTGCATGGGTTTGTCACACACCGTCCTGTGCCGTGTTTGGCTACAAGTTTCTCATGGTAGTTTTTCACTTAGTGTCCACTCTGTGCTCTGTCTAACAAAGCCACTCTCTTAAAGTCTCAAACTCCTGCTCTTATGTAAAGAAATAGTAACTAGATAAGAAGTTGTTCACAAGATGATTATGGCTGCTAGCCAATATGCAAAAATGCACTTTAAAAACACACAATTGAGTTTTGTCGTGGTAGTAGTACATCACAATGGTATGCACCAAAGTAAACATTGCTCTTGTGGCTCTTGTCCCCACTTCTGATCAGCAGCCCCTGTTGTGGTTTCTGTGATGTATGATGGCATCTTGGATCTGTCCCCTGCATGATTACACCCACTCCTGCATGTGCCCAAGAGAGGGTCTTGTGGCAGCCTCAGGCTTTGATCCACCTGCAGTCTTACTCTCAGCCCCACTTTGCTTTTATTGGGCAGGTTGGCTAAGCTGTTGCGGAGCGATTTATGATCACAGGAGGGACCTGCAGTGTCACAAGATGACACCAACTCCTGATGGATACTCATTTATAAGGTCCCCAAAATAAGTGCCTCTTACCTATCACCCTTACACAAATATGTGTTTACATTGACATTTATGATTGCAGTCTTGAAGTGCCACCAGACCACTGTGTTTGTGTTTGGAAAATTACCACATGATTCCAAAATGTCATTGTTGCAACAGTGGAAGTATATTGTCATCTTGTTTTGTTTGTCTGGTGGACAGTGTCTGGGGGCATTGAGGTGGTGTGTCTAACAACTGCACTTTTGAATTGAGAAATCCTTTTTCTTTTACTCCCTCACTCTATTTTTTACAGTTATTCAAGTGGTTTTTGAGCTTTTCTGAAGAGTTAGCTGAGTTGTACCTTTGTTTTGGGTTTTTTTTTGTTTCCTCTCTATTTTAGAGTTTTAGATACTTAGCATATTTACAAGTGTCTCAGTGAGCCTGGTGTATGTTGTTCAGTTGACTATGCATGGGGCTTTGCTGACCCATTGATGTGCTTTTTGAACATACAGGTCTAGGCTTTGTTGTACTTCTTTTCAAAACTTTTGGCATTTTCGTCCCACGTCTGTTCACCATCTGGGGCCAGTGCTTGAAGTGTGGAGGAGACAGAGCATGGTGGAAGGCAGCATGGCTTTACATGTGGATAGAGTTGTGAAATAATGAGCACACGGATTATGCGAACGCAGACAAAGGCCCTTTAATACTCCCGTCATACTTCATTTGGACAAATTGAACTGCAGCTAGTACTGATTCTGGCTCTGAATGAACATATGAGGGGCTTGCAGGTAGCTTTGCCCCAAGTCCTCTGCAAGGGGCAGTCTGTAATTGCCCAGCTCTGAGAGCAGGATTTTGCATGGTGTGATCAAAGCATTCTCCTAATCATGCAGTTCCCCGGCACTTCGACTGAAAATAACAAACCTATTCAACCTGTGAGGAGTGAATGCGTGAGAGATTTTCACCTGCTTATGCAGCCTTGGAAAAAAGCACTTGGTTGTATGCATTGCGGTTCAAAGCTAGCTAAAAGTTTTGTCCTTTGTTCGGGTGGCAGAGATGCCTCATCCTGCCTTTTGATGGCTTTTGTGTTCAGCTCTTCCCATTATTTCACTAAGATATATGAGCCTGGTTGCCCTGCTTTTATCTGTGCTAAATATAAATGGGCAAACAAACTGAACACAGCAAGGTAAATAAAGAACAGGAAGTGTAAGACAGACCTCGAGACCTTCAGTATTCCCACATGTTTTGCATTATAAACCAGTAGGCCAGCACTGGTCTGCCACACAGGTGGAAATGTATGTGTGGAGGCCACTGAACACAGAATATTTACCCTGTATCAAATGACAGGAAAGAGTGAGTGAAATAGCATTGTGCTGAACTGCTGTGAAAGGCTGTGAGGTTTCCAATACTCCCCAAATTTCTCTAGGGTGGGCTGGTGTTTGCGTAGTTGCTTGCAGTATAAAAACATAGAGGCAGTGACTCAATCTACTGAGAAAAAGATGTTCTTTACATTGCTGGTAATTAGAGGTGCTGCTGAAATATTGTGAGCTTTTATTGCTAGGTAAGAAATTTGGGTAGAACTCTGGAGCCAATTATTAAAATTAATACTATTTTATGATGAATAACTCCCTGTCTGCTGTAAGGACAGGCAATATCTGGTATTAGACCAACTGATGGAAATGGACAAGGCAAAGAGAGCACTCTTCATTTTGTGGACAGGACCATCCAAATCATGTTAGTAGCTGGCTGTTAAATTTTTAAGGGCTGTCTGCTAAACCAGACACAACCCATAGAAAATTGGTTAGTCTGCTGGGAACAGAGGAAAGTTGTCAAGGACTGAATAAAGATGCAGGTGTTGAAAAGATGTAAGGGAAGAGGCAGTGGGGGAGTGTTTCATGGTATCACTGGAAGTTTTAGCCATTTCTCAGAGTAAGATCTGCTGTCAGTGAGAGGTGAGGACCTTCAGCATTTGGCAGGTTTGGGCCTTTAGTGAAGATTTCTGTCTTTTCAATGGCAAGACATGATGATGATTTGATGTTGGAGTATTGTATGCCTTTTCTAGAGGAAGTTTGGAAGGGGGACACTGTGCCGGGGTAGAGGTAGCAGTATTCCTGTTTTCTTAAAAGGAGACCTAAGATATAAAATATTTCACAGACTTTATCAGATGTCTCTGGCTGTTCTTATCAGTTCCTGTGAATTAATAGAGGACATTTAGTTTCCCCAAGTTAACATCCACAAATACAAAGCTCAGGCTTTGTCAAATCCAGAATCTTACATGACACATGGAAGTTTACTCATGCTAACTAGCTGCATTGAAGGGCAGTGACTAAAGTCTCCAAATTAAGAACAAGCCCATGGTTATTCATTTTATGACTGTGAGACATGTCCACCCCAACCTTCTCTGGTTGCCTCTCTATCTCTGTGTGTGTTTGGAGACCTTTCTGGCTGCCACTAAATTTACAATCAACTAGAAAAAATAAAAGAAGGGATGATTCTTCACCCAGGATAGATGCAGAATGGATACGTAAGGTGATATTCGCCTCACCTTTTATAGACAGCCACAAGTGGGGTGCCCTGCCATATAATTATAGAATCACAAAATAGTTTGGTTTGGAAGGGACCTTTACAGATCATCTAGCCCAACCTCCCTCCAATAAGCAGGGACATCTTTAGCCAGATAAGGTTGCTCAGACTGTCCAGTCTGACTCTGGATGTTTCCAGGGATGAGGCATTCACCACCTTCTTGGACAATGTGTTTCGATGTTTTGTGACCTTCATTTAAAAAAAACAAACACCCTCTTCCTTATATTTAATCTAAATTGACCCTTTTTAGTTTAAAATTATTACCACTTGTCCTATTGCAACAGGCCCTGCTAAATTGTCTGTTGCTGTCTTGCTTATAAACCCTGCAGTAAGATCTTTTGGGAATCTCCTCTTCTCCAGGCTGAACAGCCCCAACTCAGCCTTTCCTGATAGGAGAGATGCTCCATCTCTTCAGACCTCTTCAGCGATGACCTGGCTGCATAGGTTGTCCCAGCAGTCCGTGGTGAGAAGAGGCATGTTTGCTTTGTATATCACCATGGGCATCACCATTTCAACTTTGAGCCTGCCAGGAAGATGCATGACTCTCCTACACAAGAGTAGAAAAATGCCACCCTCAGTGACTTGTCTAGCTTAACACAGTTGTAGGAGAGCTGAGAACTGAGCTGAGTCACTTCAAGAACAAAGCCAGAATCTCCAGCAGCTGTCCTCTGTTTTGTTAGCCATCAGCTGCAGTAGAAAGTGCCAGTAACAGGTTCCTGTGAACCTTAGCAAGTTCTGCTATAGATCTGAACTCCTCGAATGTGGCAGAAAGCAAAGTCTGTGCCATCAGAGTTCAGTGTGCACACACTGCTTGGGAGAAGAGGAAGGACTCATCACTACACAGACAGCCAATTGTTAGGCTAGTGGACAAAAATGTATCATATTAGATATCTTGGTGTTGGCATAAAATTGCTTCACATCAGACAACCAAAACCATACATGCCACTTTGCATCTGGCTTGTTCCCCAGATCCGCGGTGGGAACATGAAGGGGGTGTTCCAGGAAATGTCCATAAGGATTTGCTTTTTTGTTTGTCATTGCTCGTCTTTCTCTGTGGTTCATTTTCCCTCTGTTCTCTCAGGAACTGTGTGTGGTACAGACCATTCACATTATGTTAACTATAGGTTGCTGGGATCATAGATGGATGAAATATTATTAGGGAGATGACTACATACTGTGGGTAGCTGTCAATACTCCTGTTACATGTTGCTGAGGAGTTCACACAGAGCACTAAGCTGTGCATCATACATTATTTTCCACTAATGGATTGTCCGCACAGAGCATCTATTGCCTTGCACTTACAGTAACTGGAGAAGGATGGAATTATGCCAGTTTTCTGTGAAATTCAGGGAAAGGCCCGAATATTTTGAATGGTTGTTCTCTCCTTTTCACAGCTTTGATGTTTGGTCCCTGTTGTCTTTCTTTTATGGGAAAATTTCTGTAGTTGACTGCAAAGTTTCTTGCTTTGACACCTGCATCAAGGGTGTGAACCTGAGCAGACAAGGCAAGCCCGTTCTTTGTATTCTGGAGTGTCTGAGGGCTGTTCTCCATTCCATTCTGCATGCAGGCAGATGGGGGTCCTTGGGTTCGAGAGTGATTTTGCACCCAGACAGGCAGAGGCAGGAGCCTGGTGGGGATGTTGCTGTGTGTGTGTGTGTGTGTTCCCTAGCTGTCTCATATATCTGGCTGCATTCATGCTCATGCTGGGAATGTGCAGGGACACAGTGCCAGAAGGTGGCACTCCAGGTCCTCTAACACATGTCGGGGCTGTGTTCATCCCCTCAACACACCCCAGAGGTGCCAGCGCTGCTGGATGTGTTGGTGCAGACACACCTGGGCAGGCTGAGAGCTGCTTAACCTCACAGGCTTGGAGTGCTGCCCTGGTTTGTTCCCCACGCTGGGAAGCAAAGGGACATCCCAGAGCCTGGGAGTGCATCTGTGTGCTTCTCCTAAACTGGGCTCTGAGCTATCAGTGGGACCATCCTTTCTGCCTGCTAACGTGGCCCCCAGGAGAGCTTTGGCCAGTGCCTTTAGCATTGTCCAAGCAATGCCTGGGCAGGGTTGGAGGCAGTGCCCTGTCCAGATACTCTCCTTACACAGGACGTAGGGATGAGGCTGGCTTGGTTTTGGAAGGGAGAGGGTTTCCTGCTGTAGGAGGAAGTCGTGCTGTGGTGCTTGTCTCTGAGCCAATGAACCAGCCTTGCTCTTTTTTAGTTCAGTGTTACAGAGGGAACTGATAAAACTGCTGATCTTGCTTGTGTGCTGGGGAGAGTGGCCCTGGCAGGTTGGTCTTGGTCTAATAGGCAGAGAAGCATAGAGATTTTAAAAGTAATTACAAAGCAGGCTGCAGAGTCAAAAGAATTAGTGGGCTATTAAAGATTTGAACATAATAACAAGCTTGACTACTTCCCTACCAAAACACTGTTCCCATCCTCATGGCCAATTAGTGCTGCCACCCTTACACTCAAAGGCAATGGCCCCTGTCTTTCCCCCCACACTCTTCCTGACAGTGCATTCTCAGCTAACACAGACATCTCAATATTTGATCATCCTGCAACCTTCCAGCATGTGGACCGACTGGCCAGTTGGTGTGAACAGTCCCTCAGCTGTTGGTCTGGAATGTCAGTGCAAGGATCTCCTCTGCTGTGCAGAGAGCTTTGCTGCTTGAAGTTACAGAGGGTCCCTGACTTTCTTAATCTGTATGGTTGTATGCTGGGTCATTGGACTGACTGTGGAAGAGAAAAGAATATTTTTATGGCTGATGTTCAGCAGTTCCCAGTTATTCATCTTCCTTGAGAACTAGAATGAGTTGTACCTATTCAGCACTTTGTTGTCACTGAATTTTTCAATTGCTCTGATGCTTACAAGGTGCACATAGTCCTCATATAAATATTCTCATAATTTCCCATTACGGGTATGATGCAGATACTTCATTGTCAAAAGTCTTTAACAACAGCCCTGATAATGCCTTAAATTATAATTTAACCCACACCCTTCCACTAGCCAAAGATGAGTAACTGAGTCTGGCTTACTCAAATGTGATTAAATGAGGTATCTCTGATAAATCTCTACATTTTTCCCTGGAAAGCAATTTTCACTTTGTTATATTACAGTAGCCAGTGCCTTATGAAGTAAAGGAAAATATTTGTCCAGTAGGACATCATAAATTTCATGACAGACTTTAAATTTTCTTGGATGAAATGTTTAAAGTGGAGCAGACTGATCTAAAAACACACTGGCCTTTCCTGAGCTCAGGAGTAGCTGCTTTGTCTCCTTCATTCAAAAGTGCATGCAATTCCCTCTTCAGAGGAAGCCTGGTGGTAGACGGAAGCAATATAGGTGTTGGCTGTGTTTCAAACCTGAGGAAAACCAACACCATCTGACAGCCAGTATTATAAATAATTAGTTAGGATCATTTCTGATAAGTTGATTGTGCCCCATGAAAGACTGATTGTGGAACCCACTGTAGCCCCAGCGACTTGGACATAATCCAGTTTTTACAGTGGAGCAAGATTAAGTTAAATCACTTTTCCAAATAACCATCATTTGTTTGATTTGCTTTCATGAGGGCTTTTGGTTATGTCAGTAGTTGTCAGATGCAGACTGACGCTTGTGACGTCTCATGCCTTTCAACTTGAGAAAGTCATATAAACTTTGTTGCCCTCCAGTTAGACGGAGCAATGGTCTTTGGAAAATGAATGAAATCCTTTAGCCTTCAGCCCTGAAATGTGATGCTTGGGTCAACCTTCAGTGTTGCAGGAAGTCTGTATGGTGATGTTTCATGCTGTAAACCTACCTTCCTTATATTAAAGGCATACTGAGAGTGGTGCTTAAATAAAGAATGACTGAGAGCCTTTATGTGCAGCTGCTTTCTGACTTGCTGAGGAAAGTTTTTATAAAAGACACTTAGGCTTATATACATACATCTTCTAGTGGTATTTAGAAGCACAAAAGTTGGCTTTTGGTACTAAAAGGTGAGAGGGGCTTGGTTTTGAGAACTACAAGCTAAATCTACTCACCAAATTTTAGTCTTGACATACATTTTAGTGGATGAGCATTTTCACTGCATAATTGCCATGGCCCAAAGATTTTTCCTTTTAAGAATGAATACTGTGGCATGCCAGGAGGTGCATGCTGCCAGAAAGGATGTGACTAAAATAAAAATAAAAGAGAAAGCAAAATAAAAACTCATATGAAATGAAAAGTTCATATCTCAACAGCATCAACAAAATACAGCAACCACTTCATATTAAATAGAACCCAGAATAAAACACAGTCTTTCAAGTAAAAAACCTTTTGCTTCAGGAGAATATATTTTTGTAATAAATTAATGGAAGCTGGGAGATTTTGTGAAGAATAATTTTCAGTGAAGGAGCAAGGGTTTTTATTTATTTTTCAGCAACTGACAGCTAATGCATGTCCCTGATCCTGCCTGGGTCTTTTTGTCACTACTGAAATACAGCTAATCCCTCATGATGATAACAATGTACAGGGTATATGCTGTAAAACTTTATATTAATCTAAGTTTCTGAATTTGTCCAGTTCTGCTTGAGCTTAAGCAAAATCAATAAGTTTTTCCTCATAGCCACTCCATCAAAATTACCTTTTTATTAAAAAAAGAAAAAGAAGAAAAAAAAAAACCAGCAAAGACCCAAGAAATTTTTCTGCAAAGAAGCATTGAGATTTCCAAATCAGCAAATTTGTGTCTTGAGGGTCTTGAAATGTGGGAGTTCCAAGTAAAGTTTTATTCCAAATGCTGTCTGGGGACTGTACATGGATGACTGCAACACATTCGTTTTGCCTTTATTATTCTTGCACTGTAACCTGACTTTGGTTCAGGAAGAGGAAATCCATGGCCTTAATTGAAGCCAATCAGTGAAAGGTCATGGGGTAATACTTAACAGACTGGGATGGGGGAAAGGAAAAACAAGGAAAAGGTAAGGTCTCCACTTGCTTCAAAGATGTGGTTGGATCCCAGAGACAGCGCACACCTGGAAGGAGAATGAGCTTGAACCCCAAATATACACATCAACTGAGAATCATAAAATTAAATGGAGTTTGTTTATGCTATTTGCTTCCCGTTTCTCCAGTGACCTGTGCAGCAGTAACCCCTGTGTGGGAGGCATGGGTGCCTACTGCAAACCTTCAGGTGTTTTTCACCATGGTGTGATGGTGCCAGAGGAGCCTTGGTGTTTCTGCTAAGGACCAGATGTGGCGTTCTGTGGTTTCAGGTAGCCCATAGGTTGGATTTAAATGAAATATTGAGAGACACTATTTCAGTGTGATTAGTTGCTTCTGGAGTTGTTTTGTTATTCTTCTTGTTGTTGTTTCTATTTTCACTGAGGTCTGCTAATATCACAACTTTCCCTGCATTGTATAGTTAACTCTCTAGTTTATTCCAGGGCTTAAGGAACCTTAAAGTCAGAAAGTACTTTGTGACATCTAGACTATATTTCCTTGTATTTTTGAAGTCTGCTTTTCCTTACCTTAGCTACAGTGGACACAGAAAATAAATGGTTTTATTTTTTTATGTTTTAGAGCTGGTCTAAATCTAAGCAAGTCATGGTCCCAAGTTTATCCCATTCAAGACGTACATGGTCATGATCCTTTTTTGTTTAAAGTGGACATGGTCATGGTCTCTAAGGTATTCATGATCTGTAGTTGCTGTCTTAGTAGTCCAGCATTAACTTTTTCAACCTCTAGGTTTATTTGAAAACATCTAAATCTATTAGGTGCTTGCTTATGTTAAAAAACAGTACATGCTTGGTTTAGCACGAATTCATGGGCAGAAGCAGTTAAACCAGATTAATTCTTCATAATCTACTAGGCTGTTTGTTTATTGTTTATTTGTTTATTGTGTGTTAAGCATTTCTAAAACTCCCACCATACTTTTATGATCTGAAGTGGGTTTCCAGATCATCTGGTGATCTGTGTGCCTAATTGAGACATTGCATCTGCCCAGGCCAAGAGAACAATGAAAGGTCCTGACCAGCCTTTGTCCAGAGCCAAACTTTGCTTCAGGACTTGCCTTACCCAGGCCTGCAGAGAGCAATGTAGGCATGCTTCATGACAGAAAAAAGCTGAAAGCCATTTTTTGGGCGTCATGGTGGTTTTGGTACAAATGTCTGTCATTCAAATCCTTCGACCTGACCAGGTTGTTGTGCTCATGGTGTGAAAGAAAAAACGTTTACAAACTAATCTGGAGGATAAGTGTTCATCCTGGCTTAACCATGAACACCTAGTCATAAATAGTGTTGGGAGCAGAATTTCTGCCTTTGTGCAGACAGATATTTTAGAGAGAAAGTCAAGGACAATGATGTATTTTCAAAAATAGGTCTTGCTTCAGTCTGTGTAAAGAAGCATCTGTTTTAAAACAGCTAATATTGAGAGATTCTGTGAGTCTTAGAAATCTATTTTTAAATGGTTGTGAGGGATAAATAAAAGGAGATGTGCCACAGCAAGAACAAAACTAACTTCATTTTAAGTCCAAGCTCACATCACCAACACGGCAAAGTTCATGTCTTCCCCTACGTATTCTGGAGTTCAGAATGTAATGCAATCTCTAGGGCCTCCTTAACTAAAGTGCGCTGCAGGACTAAGAGTACAATGTGTGGGTAGAACTAGGAGATCATCCAAATGAAAAAAAGACTGAGGAACATTTTTCTGGTTCAGACACCTACGGAAAATAATTTTGCTTTTCTAAACTATCTGGCATTTGTGATACCAAGGAAAACCCTGCTTTCAGAGCTAGGCTGCTGAGACTACCCTTGATTTTTGCAAATCTGAGTATTTTGGCAAAGTTACAGGTTTTTTTTCCAGGCATACAAAGGTACATCTATAATTGCTATAGCCCTTATTACTGCTGTTCTTTATACAGTTTTTGTGCCCTATTTTCTCTGTGCTAACAGTAAGTTTTGTCATATTACATGATTTGTCCTATATGTGATAGGATTCTTTGTGCATGGATTCATGCAAAAAGGATTCTATGTGCATGTGATCTCATTCTATATCTGGTATGTATTTCAGATATTTTAAGCACAAATATATCTTTGAGAATGTGTCTTTAGGCTTTAGTTCCTGATTTGTGAAATTAAGAAAATAGCTATTCTCTTTCTTCTAGAAGACAGTCTGTGAAAAAAGCTTGGTACAAGTTTGCATCTGCTCTTGCTGCTGCTGCTACCACACCACTGCACTCACAGAGACTTAGCAGAGAACTCTTGAATCACACTTGTGTAAGTAGATAGAAAGTTTGATGCATACTATCTTCCTTTTTGAGGACTCTTTTTTTGTGACTTCCAATGCAGTTCTCAATTTCCTTATGAAACCATGTAAAAAGTTTGGGGACAGGTCCGTCTGAGATAGTTTTTGGTTCTTTGATTCCAGATGAATTGGATTTTTTGTTATTAGACATGTTATTTGCAGATATTCCTTCAGGTCTCCCAAGTTTCACAATAATATTTAAACTTCTAGACTATCTTGTCTTGTGTTCAATTCATATTAACAGATGTACCTTTGAAAAACAACTTGAGATTCCCAATATTTAAATAACTGACTACCCTTTTATTTCTCTGTGTGACTGCATTACATGCTGCTGTTCCCAAGCGTGAAGGAGAGCTGTTATCCCTATGGCTTTTTGCTGCAAATTTTCTAAAAATCTTAATGTTGCTGCCACAGATGGTAAACAATTAAGATGATCAGTAAGTTCCACTTCAAAGAATTCATTAGCTAGGTATCACTGGAACAAAACAGAGTGGAAGATGCTTGTGCAAATCATACACAACTAGAAACACTCTTCTGCAAAATACCTGGGCTCTAATAGTAACGACCCCATAATGCTGCTCCCATTTATAGTGTTCAGTGTATCTATGCCTTAGACATCCCTTTAAGTTGTGCAGTGGATAGATGGGTTCACAGGACTTTTGTGAATCACAAGGATTTAGTGAAGAAATGTATAGAAGTGGAAAAAATCAAAATAACTGAAACATGAAGTAATGACAACAGTAGCCTCTAGGGATATATTAAGTGTGGAGAGTTCTTACCACAGAAAATTTGTATGGACATTTGCTTTCCTGGCATTGGCTGGGCCTTATGGTTGTCATTTTGAATATTTATTAGAACAATACCACATGTTGATTACTTACAGTCTTTGAATTAATTCTCACCCAATGTAGTGAGATGGAGCTCTGAGTCTTTTCAACAGTTGTTTATCACAGTTGCACTTACTGCTGGCATGATTACAGGATACTGCATTTTAATGATAAATTGTCTGGCCGTGAGACCCTCATATACCCACAGAGTGATTCCCAGGAGGGAAAGCAGAATAAGCTGGTTGTTTAGAGTAGAGTCTGCTAATGCAATGCAGAGCGTGAGCTGGAAATCACAGAGCAAAATTTTAGCAAACCTGCTGAAACCAGAGCAAGTAGGGCTCTGTGTGAGCTGCACATGGGAAATGGGAGGAATTGGCAATGCATGCTTGCAGCCCAGAAAAGCAGCTGCACCCTTGGCTTCATTGAAAGATTCATAGCCAACGATCATGGCCAAAGGAGGTGACTCTCCCCCTCTACTCTGCTCCTGTGATATCCCACTTGTAGTACTGTGTCCAGCTCTGGGACCCCTAACACAAGAAAGACATGGTGAGTCCATGTTGATGACCAGTTTGCAGGTGAGATCTGGAAGAACAAACTGTCTTCTTTGCCCTGAAGGCAATGGAAGCTGTGATCTACATCAGCATATGGAGATCTCCATACATCCTCTTGATGGGCCCAAAGTCCAAAACAGTTGAATGTTCTGTAGCTGTGGTTCCTATATTTTATCTACTTTAAGTGGTCAGTTTTGGAGAGTTTTAGTGGGTTGACACTGGCTTAACCATGATAGCAGGTTCCTAATTAAATGGTCATGAATGTTTATTCACTTTGACAGATATCTATCACCTTTCAGTGGTCTAAGTACAGTTCTTTCTTTTGAATTCATCATCTTGAATGTCTACAGTAGCTTACCTGGCCCTCCTGGTCTGCTTTTGGCCACCTAACTTGAAATGTCTGCTGTAATGCTCCAGTTACCATGCTGTAAAGTTACCATGCTAAGTCAAGAGAGAGTGGTAATAGTCCTCAGTAATTGTTATTGCATGACTTTCCTTCTGAAGGTACCTCTTTTCCTGTAACTACAGAGGGAAAGTACCACAGAATCAAGAAAATGTCTTGGATTGCAAAGGACTACAATGATCATCTAATTCTGAGCCCTCTGCCATCGCCAGAGACATCTTCCACTATACAAGGTTGCTCAGAACCCCATCCAATCTGGCTTTGAAAACATCCAGGAATGGGGCAGCCACAACTACTCCGGGCGATGTGTTCCAGTGCCCCATGACTCTAAGGATGAATGTACCTCTTCCTAATATCTAACGTAAACCTACTCTCTTCGAGTTTAAAGCCATTCCCTCTTGTCCTGTCACATGCATGTCCTTATAAATAGTCTCTCTTCATGTTTCTTGTGGGTACTGGAGGGCTGCAATTAGGTCACTCCAAAGCCTTCTCTTTTTCAGGCTGATGTAATCACTACAGTTATGTACCTAATGTTCATTACAGTAGCTATGGGCTCCATGATACATGGATTAGCATGGAAGTGGCCCCAAAAAGCTCTTGCTGCGTTACTATGTTGTGTTGTCTCTTTTGTAATCTGCTGCGTCTGTGTGAAGTTTCTACGCATGGTATTGATGGTCATTACCAAGATTTCCTGTTCTCACAAAGCTTGTCACATGTGTTTGAAGTCTGTAATCTGATTTTTATTTTAAAATTGATTTTCTTCCAGAAAACAAATTTCCCCATGTTCTTTCATTTCCTGCAATGTTCATTTGGGACAGTGATGGGGACTCTGCTCTTTGGGTGGAATGACACCCTTTCTGGGTCAGGCTAGAATAACCAGTTACAGGGTTTTAGTGCTCGTAGACAACTCAGCCCCACACAGCTTCTTGCTCACTCTTCCCTCAGTGGGTTGGGAGAGAGAACTGAAAGGGTGGAAGTAAGAAAATTAATGGGTTAAGATAAAGAAATTTAATAAGTAAAGCAAAAGCTGTGCATACGAGTGAGAAATACAAAGTAAAACCAGGAATTCTTTCACCACTTCTCACCTGTGGAATTATGTTTAGCCATTTCCAGGAAGGCAGGGCTTCATCGTGTGCAATGGTTACTTGGGAAGACAAAACACCATACCTTTAAACATTACCTTTCTCCTCCCTCTTTCCCCAGGTTTAGATGCTGAGCATGGCACTGTGTGGTATGGAATATCCTTTTGGTCAGTTGGGTCAGCTGTCCCAGGTGTGTCCACTCCCAACTCCTTGTGCACCCTCAGCCTCCTCACTGTCAGGGCAGCATGAGAAGCAGAAAAGGTCTTGATGCTGTGTTAGCACAGCTCAGCAATAACAAAAACATCAGGGTGTCATCAACACTGCTTTCAGTGCAAATCTAAAACATAGCACCATATGAGCTACTATGAAAAAAAATAACTATTCCCTCCTCAACCAGTGCACCAGCAAAGGGGAGTGTGCTGCTCGGGTGCCAAAGTTGGCTTGAGTTTTGCTAGTGGTGCTAGAAAAGTTTGTGAGGCTTTAGTGTCCCAGCATGTCACCTTAGCTAATGAGCCAATGATGTGTGCATGCAGTAATAATGGAAGTGCAGTGTTTCTCAGAGCTCACCACTCTAAGCAGCACCAAAGGGACAGCAGCAGATTGTCATCTCTGCTGTAAGCTGGTGTGCAGGGAAGGCAAGTTCTTGAAACTGGCCTCCAAAATTAGAGGTGGCAGCAGTCTTTGGAGAAGATGCGTGTTTCTCTCGAGGGACCACCTGGGAGATGGGTTATATATACCCACATCACCAAAGTTTGGTGTAAAGCAAACTTTGCACCCCTTCAGACCACTTACTCCATTGAGAAGAATTACTGTCTTCAGCATACTGGCAAATTTCTCATCTAATCTGGTTCTTAATACTTAGGGAAATTTTTCTCTCTGGTCTGGAGAGGATATTTAACTGTCTGACACATATTATTGCATGAGGTTTTTTTTTTTTTTTCCAGCGAAGTAGTCTAAATTTTTTTGGCTTCGATTTTACCCTGTTGTATCTTGATATATCAGTGGAACAGCCATAAGCAGCATTTTTTTCTTCCTCAAAGCTTCAGCCTTGGTAATGCTTCAAATCATTATTAGTAAGAAAACTACAGATGTAATTTATGGGGCACATACACAGCAGAGCTCACTACACAAAGGCATGCCAGTTCAGAGTGGAGCCACAAGGCTTTGTTTCTGGATGATGACTTCGTCGGCTTTGGATCAGACCCATGGGGAGACACAGTTAAAATAATCACTTAAATAGCAGAGTTAATGTATAATTCTTTCAAATCCCAACAGTTTTTAGAAGCTAGCTTACTACTGTCTTGGCTGTTTTATTCATTGCTGGTTGTTTTTCTCTCCACTTGGAGATGATCTGATTTTCTGAACAACTCATTTTAAAAAGGCTGAGCGCAATTAATCAGTGCTGTTGGGCTGGTTTTCTGGAGTGCTCATTACATTTCAGCTGTGCTTAGTTCCTTTCTGTAATGCTGTCTAAATGCATTCCAGATTTAACTTTCTGTCTCCTTTGCGGGCTCAGTTACACTTCACAGACTAGGCCAGGTGAGGTAAGTTTGTGTAGCACCACTGGGCTAAGTGCTGCTGTGGAGGACATCACCAGATGGGTATTGGGATTCTACTTTTCTTTACTAGGCTGATCATCTGCATGGTGTGTGTGGAGAGGAGGTCTTGTTCGTCCACTGGTGTAAGAATAGAAATACTGTAATAATTTGAACCTAGGAGCATGTAGACACTCCCCACTCCCATGTGCAAGGCACCATACAGAAAGAGAAGGAAATGGACAATATATTTTTGACAACAGTCAGTTTCAGATAAACAAAAGCAGTAGCAAATGGAAATTCAGAGGAAGGACTGGTCAGTCTGACTTGTAATAACCTTGCCACATCACCTGAGCTGGCTGTTGTCAAGATACTTTGTGTGAAGTAACCATTCTTTTAGTGTGGAAAACTCCAGGTATTCTTCTACACTTACATCTGTAGTTCTTCTGGATGAAGAGAAAATTCAAACTCCTGACCCAAAATATGTAGCATGGCTATATATTCATCACTGTTGAATAAGCAAGTCAGAAGCTCCATGACACAAAGTTTCCCTGAAGGGAAGGAGCCATGGTTAGCATGACATAACATCTGTCAATGTTGATGTAATCTACTGTTTAATTCACATCATCTGTTCCCAGTCAGAGACACGCAGAGATGCAGCATTGTAAAATGCAATTATTCTAAACTCTGGGTACAAAATTTCACACTGAAGGTTTGGGGGAAGTTCCTTTTTCTGCTGTGCACATGTGACATGTCATCTTTCTGGCTCAAACTGAATGTCAGTGTTGTATGATTTGGCTGAACATCATATCATGTTCCCTGATAGACATCTGTGACTTTTTCACCCAGGAATATAAATGGAAAAAGGTGAAAGTATCTTGACTGATTTTAGCTGATCACTAAACACTCATGGGATGCAGAAGCCTCTCTATGAGTTGTTTTCCTGCATCCACTGGCCTCCTGAATTGCATATGTATTGTGCCATGAACTTGTTCTTTATATTTAGGGAGTAGGAAAGAATCACTGTCTTGGGGAGGAACTGACACAACATATTATGATGTGTTTCTCAAACATTTTGTGTTCCCTTCATTACAAAAGTCAGGGCTTTAAGATTGTATGCACTTGAGGAAGATTTGAAAGCTGTGATCTCGCAGGTGGTAGGATAGTACTGAGAAGAGGCTCAGTGAGACAAACTATATGCAAGGAAACATGATGCTTATGTGAAGGAATGGTCTGTGAATAGAGGTAGTAGGGAGGTGCTGAATCCTAACCTTTCAATCAACCTCATGTCCCTGAACACTGAACACTGCTTAATTTAATGAAAATTATTTAAACTTTAGTGAAGCTTAGCTCACAAATACCAAATATTTCTGAGGACACAGCATTACACTGTCTCTCTTTGAAAGCCTTAAATCTTTCTCAGTGTTTCATTTTCCTTTGTGCTCAGTTTGAAGTCATGAATCTTGTTTTTCCAGGAAAGAGTAGATAAACGGTATCTAGACTGAGGGTGTCTAGCTTATTTTTTCTTGAAAATCTCCAGTGCTTAGTGTAATAAAAGGCTGTGGGGGTTGTGTAATTTCAGCCTCAGAAAGAGCAGCTTTTGTATTGCAGTCTGCTTTTAAAATCCTGCCATGGCAGACCTTTTAAATAACTGATGGTCTTGCAATTGTCACTTCTAAAGAGAGCAGATAGAGTACATCTGAAGAGAGGAAGAGAAATATTACCTAGACTGGAGATCAAAGTACACTTCCACTGGGACCAAATCCAGTTAATGCTATATTTACTTTAATAACCTCCAAGGAAGGGTACCTATCCATTTCAGTCTCACTATCATTTATGAAAGCTACCAAGGAGGAAATTAGAGATTCGAAAAGTCAGCTGCAGGAATTCATCTCATGCCCATTCAAATAATGGCTCGCTGATTACCAAAGCTTTCGTTTCTGAAGCAGAAAAGAGAATCTGCACTTTGAATGCCACATGGAGGCGTATGAGATACAGAAGAGCACTCATGGGTTCAACACTGATTTAGCAGGCTCTTTAAATCGGTAAGATGTTTCCCCCTCCTTGTCAGCTTCTCAGTGGACCTCTGACTGCAAAATCCAGGTGTCCCAGCTTTGGCTTCTAGTGTGGCACAGTGAGGTGCACATGTGATGTTGGTGTACATGCAATGTGCTGGGGAGTGCACGGGCTCTCAAGGGCACAAACGATGCCAATGTAGCAACTGAATCTGCCTGTCTGGTGCTCCTGTAAACAAGTTTTTAATCCCAAATACATTTCCGGAATAGATTTGCAGACAATTATTTTAGTGTGTTTTTATGGTGTGTTCTGGGAAGAGCAAGAGATGCAATCATTCAAATCCATTTTAGACACAGGCTACAAGAAAAATGTAGATAGGAATGCAGTGTTCTCAGCCTCTGGCTACACCTGTGCTGTAAAGACAGTAAGTCAGGACTGCTCTCTGACCCGGGCATATCCTCACAGCATGACTCATCAGTGTATGTCTAAACTCTTTGCTTCAAATGAGGTGGGTCAAAGATGCGTCCTGGGATGAATCTTCCATTGTGGCCAGCACTGGTGTTTGGAATTGATGGTAAGGGTGGCCACGAGATATCACTCAAACCTGTGCCCTGCCTAGTTTAAGTTTACTAGCGCACATATAGTCAAGAAGGTCAGAATAGGTTTCACCCACTAGTGTTGAAGGAATTTGATATGCTAAGTCCATCCTCCACTCTCCTTCCTTATCTTTGGGTTTTCATGGCTCTCTGCACTGTTACAGCTGTTGACAATTAGGGCAATGACTTCTGTCCACCTTTGAGAGACCCCCATGTACTGTCCCACAAGGAGAGCGAGCTACCAGCACAGTAACGTGGAGCAGACACTTTCCATGTGAGGACTCAGTGGAAAGGCTTCATGGGCCACAGGAGGCCAGTGGGATGTAGTCAGAGGGTTGCACAACTTGTTGTTTAGGTGGTGTGGAGGACTCTGGATCTGGCAGAAACTGAAATCCTGTTTGGGATACCAGCTTCTCACTTCTTGTGACGGGAGTAGTAGCTGACTGCTATATATCTTTTGGACTTCTAGCATGACTAACCAGATATTTCACTGAAATGATGTCTGTTTGTTATAGATTCCTCCTTTCCTTGGAACTGTCAAGGCACAGAAGAAGGAAGAATTCTGAAACAGGGCAGATTTTAAATATGTATGCACAAAGTCCATACTTTGAGGATTGAACTCAGGCCTCAAGTTGTCCATCAGAGCCAAGGAAACCTTATTAAGGACTCAATGACCAGGACAGTTGAAATCAAACATTTGGTTAAATGAGGACTCTTGATATTTTCCCTTTTCCTTTCCTAGTTATAAAAAAGGTAAGTATATAAAAATACTTCTATCAGTAATCTTCTCCAATTACTGTGTGAGTTAAAATCATACAGCTGTGTGCAGAAGAGAAATGAGGTAGAAAGTATTATATATACATAGAGAGAAACAATGAGTGAAGTTACACATAAAGCATATGTGGAAATAGACAAAAAATGTGAGTTCTTACATGTTTTAACTTTATTGTGTAGTCACAGCTGGAACATGTGCACAAGAACTGTCACTCTTCTATCAACAGCTGGTACTTCACTGCATTCTCACACACTAACAAAACGTTGTCATGCAGGAGATTCAGTGAGGAAGACCTGCTGTTCTTGCCACTGCAATTAATCATGCTAATTATGGCTGGAGATTAGAGAGAATCCAGCAATACTTTAGGATACATGGGTTACGGGAAGTGAAATATTTGTTATTTTTACTCCTCCCTGTCAAGAAGGAATTGCCAAGTATCTCACTTAAAGATCTTTGAGTGGATTAATTTTCTTGTGCCAAGCTGTGAGGGGGGTCTCAGGTCTCATTCTCAGGTCAGGAAGTGACAATAGGACATACTTCAAGTGGTACTGCCTATTGCTCTGGGTGCTAGAATTAGAAAAGAAAAAGCCCATTTTCAGAAATTCACACTAAGGCTGGGCTTTAAAATTTAAAAAGCAGCAAACAGCAAGATCCTAGTGGAAAGTGGAAAAGGCTTTAGGATGGAGCTTGTAAGATCTATATTTTATTCTTGGCTCTTGGGAAAATTACTACAGCTCCTGACTTGCTTTTCACTTCTCGCTCCTTATTCTGCCTGTCTTGTTTATGGGAGATTTGCTGTGTGTTTGCATGTCTGGAGGTTTGCTGGCGTTTGCTACGATAGTACTTGCAGCAGCTCTTTCCATAGCTACACCTGTAGCCATCCATGTGACATGTCTGGGAATGGAGGCTTCCCAGTGCTAATCTGACGGTTTATTGTTCCACTGCTTTTCATTCAAAAGTCTTTTCATTCTTAAGTCTGTTTGGAATAGCATTTTTTTTTCCTGTGCAGTGCCTTCAAATTTTGGCACTTGGAGTGTGTATCCAGTCATAAGTAAAAATTTACCCTGGTTATTTTATCCTGGGAAGGGGTTTTTGCTTTCTTGAGTGACAGTGATCATGGTGGAACCAAGAGTACATTACCTGAGAAACAATGCTTTTACTTTTCTTCCAAATAAATTCCAATTTTTCAAACACCACTGAGCTTTTAGCCAATTGTGTGGTTGTGGGGGGATTCAAGGCATTGACATTGAAGTATGTCACTCAAATCATTGATAGAGCTTAATATGAAGCCCATGTTATTCAGGACATGCTTTAGGTCTAGTCTGTGGGAAATGGAGACTCCCCTTGCATTTGTCTTTTGTCATTGCTGGCAGCAGATAGGCACATGCAGCTTCCAGTTTCACTCGATGACTGGACCACAAAAGCCAATGAACATGCTGAAAATGAGAAGAACAGAATTTCCTAAGAACCAATTAAGAGAATAAGGAACAATACAAGTAAAAGTACTGCTTAGTCCCTTGAAAATGGGAGTCTTTAGCCATTATTCTTGTAAAACTAAGTCCTAGTTTACCATTTTATCTGTGTCCCCTGCTTTCTGTGCTTCCCTTGATCCACTTCATTAGCAGCTCCCTCCAGCTTCTTCATGGAAAACTTGAGGAGCTGTTTAGTTTGAATGTTAATTCCAGATCTTCTAATTTGCCCCTGTCTTTCTCACACAATCCTATGCTCTCCCAGACACTGGCTTCTAGTCTTACTTTTTTCTTGTACTCCTTCCAAGTCCCGGAGAATTTCTTACCTTCCCCCATCTTACTCAGGCTCCTGCCACTCCATTGCCACAGTCCACACCCTTTTCTGTGTACATGGAAGCACTATCCATGGCAGGAGGAAGTAGCAGAGCATGATGATGTCTATAACAATGACTTGCTTTGGAAGGAAGAGGCTTTTTCTGATTTTGCTGTTGCTTTGCTGCTACAACAGACAATTTGGACAAAAGTGGCAGAGTTAAACTGATGGCACCAAGCTACTGCTGCCTGCTCAGAACTTGGGAAAGGAAGTTTGTGGGCCAGAAAACCTCTGGTTGAGAATGGTATGGATGTGGGTGAACAGAAAAGTGGACAGCAAAGCTGGAATACATTTAAATGCAATCCCAGGAATGAAGTTGGTGTGCATAGTATTTGAAGTATTTCCGCTTATTCATATGACAAACCAGGATCAGTGGTTTGCTTATTTAAGTGGTACTTAAAAAATCTACTTAAGAAAGAGTATAGGCTAGGAGTTTATCCACTGGCAAGGATTCTTCTAATACTACCACTAATCACAGTATTGCTTGTGGTGAGCAGAAACTTCTTGTTTCCCATGGAATATTATCTGTCTCTGCTCAGTCATGCTCTGTGGTGTGTGGCGGGAGGGTTTATGTGTGTGGGATGGTGGCAGTGCTGGCTGCTCATTAGCTCCCCTCACTTTCTTTGATCATAAAGGGTGATGCAATGTACTGAACTCCTCTAAGGCTGATTCAGCACCACTTACATTGATTCAGCATCAGTTCTTCATTTTCTCAGCATGTTCACAGACAGTGCAGTTTTGTGTCACCAGGTCAAATTTCTCAGCCATACTAGATTAATGAGTTAATACACTGGGACATGTTTATCCATCTAACTTTTTATTCTATTGTGCTTATTGATCTGTCACAATCATGATTTAAAAAAAAAATTACTTGAATCTTACACTTGGAGAATGGTGTAGCTGAGTGACTTGCATGGGCACTATGCAACATTGCTTGAAAGCCACTTTCAAGCCTCTTACCTGCAGCCTAAACTTGGCATTAGGAAATCAGAAAAGGTTGAGAAAAAAATTCACACGCCCCCAAGACTGGGTAAAACTACTAATAGTGCGCTTTGAAGTAGTGTCCGGTTGTCACTGGGCTAGATGACCTCTTGATCTGCCTCCATGGGAAATATCTTAAATTCTCAATTAAAAGAAGCTTACTGAAGAAGATTGGAAAGGCAAATTTGGGAAGATCACTAGAGAGGATGACTGAGAGGGAGCTCACATGGCCCAGCCTTGCCATGTGTCCTGGATAGCAGTGCTTGCTAAGCCTGGAAGTGTACACAGTGTGTGCATTGATCAAGTACACAAATCTGGGATGGGGTTGCCCAAATATGTTAACACTAAAGACGATGAATATCAGCTAGATTAAACAGTAGCTGGGCAATTAGAAAGACTTTTATTACTTTTTGAATAAAGAATGAGTCAGCTTGAAAATAAATAAAGAAGAACAAACATATGTGATGTGGGGAAAGAGCCCAAAAAAGAAACTGTTGTAGCACCAGTAGCACCATAGTTTGACACCACCATTGGTCACCCTGCTGAGGGTGACTTGCCAGACCCAGCACTCTGCTTTGTTCTTTATTTGGTAGGGAGGCAGAAGATGAGCTCCCTAACATCTCTTTGAGCAGAAGCAGCGGAAAGTTTAGTCCCTAGTTCACAACAAATCATTCTGTAGGCAAAACCACCAAATGTGTTTCCCTGGGGATGTGGGGTAAGAAAGTGCCCTTTTCCAGCAGTCTCACTGGGATCAATTTTAGGCTGGGATGAACAGTCCTCTGAGAGTGTCAAAATCTTCCTGCTGGCATATATAACACTTTTTAAAACTAGTGGTGATGGTAGTGCAATCTTGAGGTTCCCCTCTCACCTCTCTTCCCACTACAGTCTGCTTTCTCTCTATTTGAGGGTTTACCCAGGGCACCCAGGTAGCCACAGACTCGCTGACTTGGCTCTCTGAAAGATTTTCACAAACAGCCTCTCTCTGGGTGGTGACTTAAAAAATACATTGCTGTGTCAAACAAGAAGGCATGATTGCAGAGGGAACAGTCTAAAACTTTTTTTTCCTTTCTCTGATTTACCTGTACTATAACATGTGAGAGAGCTTAATTTAGTTGAAAGTGTAAGGAGGCTATATATGCATCTACATTTTCACCTTTACTATATTATTCTTTAAATGAACTGCAGAAAATAATGGTTTAATATATCTGATACTGAGCACTTACCTATTTCTGATACTTATCTATGTAAGATATGATGGTACTTCATAGTAAAATGTAATTCCACACATGATTTTAGGGGATAGAAAAATATGCATGTTATAGTACGTTTTTGTATGTATGCAGGGAAGTAAAATGGAAGAGTAAACTCCAGAAACCTTAAATCATTGAGTATATGGAGGCCATATGGAACTGATTGTTGGCATATTACACAGTAAAACACAGACATAAAAAAATCAACCATACAAGTAATGTTTTACAGACAAATTATTTAACTGTAAAATGATTGTTTTAAGAAAGCATGTTTGAGGCAAAACAGCTTATACCAGGGATTTATTTAAAATCTTGCTCCCACCACAGATTTGTAGGGGATCTTGTTTGGAAATAGATTATTTTTTTCCACCTGAAGAACCACTTCTATGTTAGTGTAGTGGGTTTTCCAGCACAGAAGTGGATTGAACTTCCACATTAATGCATCCATAACTTCTTTCCCAACTACAGTGTAACTTTTCGAGAGTGCTCTGATTTTTTAGCATTAGTATAAACCATCTTTAGCCTCAGCATGTGTCCTAGACTTATATGCCCATGTGTGTTATTTATGTTTGTTGTTTTAAAAATATGCTTGATATATTTAATTTAATTGGAAAAAAAGCTCCCAGCATCTCTAGAATAATTCCTCTGACAAAAAATGCAGAATTGGTGCTATATGATTACCTGAGGGCTGGGTGCAACCTGGAGAAGGTGTGAGAAGCACTGACAGAGCTCCACTTCAAGGAAGGGAAAGAGGAGGGCTTAGGCCATCGGGTGCCCTGGTACCACTGGATCACAGTGACACATGGGGACACCATTTAATGAAGTTCTTAGAGATAATGTCTATGATGAAGAGAATGAGATGTTCAACAGAAGCATGCTGAGAAGCAGGAAGGAGGGGGAAGGGAGGCAAGCATAGTTTAAGTACTCCTAATCTGCTGCATGAACATTCTTGGATATACCAAATGCGTCAGAATTACCACTGTCATATAGCCATCAGTGTTCACTTACTGAATTGATTTTGGTGATATGCAGGAAGTCTAACAAAGAACATGTCCAGTTAAAGGGCAAGAAGTCGTCAGAAAGGCAAAGAACTTGTGTTTACTAAACTGCTACTTGTGACAGAAATGTGCAAAAAGAAATAGCAACTCATGAGAGCCAGATCTTACTTATATCTTGTTCTCTTTGTTCTGGCAAAGGCTCAAGGGTGATAACAGTGAATACCATCACCTGTAAGCTCTGCTTTATACTGGGATAATACAGTAGTGGTGGTAAGATGTGGGAAACCAGTGAATCCCTACCAATTTTGTGCTAAACTGTGTCAGAGGAGCTACATGCTGTGTCACTCAACCTCTGTTTCATATTGGATAAAAGAGGATTCAGCATCTGTGCCAGTTCTTGCTTTAACTCTAGTATTATTTTAATAACATTCTTATTATCAGGGGATTTTATTGGATGTAACTTATTAGGAAACCTAGTTCATATTATGGTTTTAGTAATAGCACTGACATGCAATACTTCTGTGGTAGTGGATGTTTGTTGTCTTGTTAAGCATAATCCTCATGGGCATAAATAACAATGAGGATTTTATGGTCATGTGTTTTAATGTGATGATTAGAAAGAGAATTAGATATTTTCACTAATCATGAAAGCATATTTGACTCAATGATAGATGTTACTCCAAGTATTCATATTAAAACATAACCTTTATTTCAGTGCTAAGTCAGGAGGTGTTGCTATGTTATGCAACTGAGATGGGCCTAAAATATTAGCTCTAAACAGGATTGTTTTTAAAGTTTTGGTACCTGGTACTCATTGACAATGAGTCAAAGAGAAGCTAATAATTCTTAATCCTGCTGTCAGGGCTTTCAAAAGATGATAGTGTTTCCACCTAAGATTTAGGGGTGTGTATATATTTATACCTCTATAATTTTCTGAGGCTTAAAAGGAATAGATGCTAAGATGCTGAAAATTTAAGCTGTTATTGAAACATAGAGCAGACAGGCCTTCTCATGCATACCTTATTTTCTCTAAAGTCAGCTCACAAATGGTGCTCACACATGGCTTTAGATAACTACAGGGAGAAGTGAACTTCTGTTTTGTGAGAACTTGGCCAGGTGACAATAATAATATTCTTGCTGCCCTAGAGGTCCTCGTCAGCCTGAGGCTTTGCCACCACAGTCTGCAGGCACTTTTCTCCACACGTTATTTGATAGTAAAATCACTGCGATACCTCTTGTAACATATATCAATCTTCTCTCAGAGGGAGCCCAAGACAATGAACAAGAGAGCTCCTGCAAGGACTAGAGCTCGCTGGCTAACATTAGGCTGTATCAGCTTTTGCTTATATTTGGCTTGGAAATAATTTACTTGTAAGCCTGGTTATAGCTTCTTCAATGTCTGTATTGTATGAGTATTTTTGCTTGCAGATATTCATGCTGCAATTTGGGTTGTCAGCTATTTTGACTGTTCTTCCTGATCCGGTATACTAGCTGGCAAAATGTTCTATTTTTGATTCACAAGGGGTTTGTAAAATAGTTATTTTTGTGCAGCTAAGAGGAACTGAAGAAACTTTAGGGATTCATTAATAATATTGTTTGTTTCAATATCCAGACCTTGCAAATTATGGACAAGATTTTCTTTAGTTTGAATTAATAAATCAGAATGGTTATAATTCCCCAACCAGGAAAAGGAATGATAGGGAGGAAGGGTAGAAATCTCTTTACTTATTTTGAGAGCCTATATGTGGAAAGGCTGTGTAACCAATACACAATCTCTGACTCTCTGTGGCCCTACATTGGGCGAAAACAGAGGAGCCTTGCAACTTGAAAGGTATGAATGGAAAGGAACAGCTGATATTCAGCCTTTAATAACAAACCCAGATCCCATTCAAGGGCAAATTTATGCTTCTTATAAGTGCCACAGATCCTCCAGCACTTTATGGCTGTCGAGTCTATAGAAAAATGCTTAAACCACCTTAAAGAACAGGGCCACATCCACAGGGTTCTCCTGCTCCCAAGAGGCACCACTGATATGTTCTGTTTTATGCTCAGATGTAAGGGTCTCTCCTGAACTAGCCACGTTTTCTAGTGTTGACTGGAAAATCTTTCTGTTTTCCCTTTTAACAGCAGTAAATTGTAAGTTGCATACCCAAAAGAGGAAGAACCCAGACCAGAACCTTTTTTGCTCAAAAAATTTTATTGTTTTTTCCGGAAAACCTAAAATTCCCTCCTTATATTTTCAGAGAAAATTGTTCATATAACTCAATTTTCTGCCCAAAAAAGAGAAGCGTTGACTTAGCTACACACTATTGACCAGCTGTGATAGTCAAATCTGTCTCTATCCTGCCTTTGGACTCAAACAATGCTTGCCAGGGAATATTTACTCCTTTGTGTACCCAAAGAGATTAGTGCACTTAAAAAGCTACAATAAGCATCTTAAATGTGCTGTTAACAGGCTTACAAATAGATACTCTGGAAGTTCCATCCCCACATTTACCTATCCTGATGTACAATAATGCAGCAAAATACAATAGCTAAAAACTACGCCTTAGTTACAGCCCAAGACTGATTTAAAGGTAGCTGTCATGTCCGCAATGGAAAGCTCTACCTAACTACATATTAAACATGGCCCATCTTTCAGCCCTTAGAACTGCAAAGATCTTCTTGAACATTTGTGTCAAACCTCTGTAAAGTCTCCCAGTGCAAGAGATTGGACCCAGGAATCAGGTCATGTGTTCAACACAGCGCAGGACTTCTGGATGAGTTCATGGTGATGTTTAGGCAGAATCCAGTGCTACCCAAGGGATCTCTTTTTCTGGAAAGTAACAGCACCATGCTGAAAGCTCTGGCTCAAAATTTCACTTTTTCACTCTACACTGGGTTAATAAAACAAAATAAAACCAGCAACAACAAAATGAAATCCTCTGACAACTATCTGAAATAAAAGGACTTCGTGAAAGGGCAAGGGATACAAACAGAATGGTGGCACATTATATAAAAATCTTCAAAACTACAAAAATCTATCTTGCAAGAAAGAAAGATCCCAGAGAGCTCTTGTCTTCGGTGGTCTGAGCTGAGGGTCCTTCCCATTTCTCTCTTGCCAGAATTCTCTCTGCTGGGGCAAATCTGCTCTCTACAGTCCTTCCAAAGACACTGCTGAGATCCATCACAGGATCAACCCAGCTGAGGAGCTGCACTGGGACCCTTCATGGAGACCATGGTGGTCTGGGTGGGGAATCAGGGTTGCTTTTTTTTCACTGACTCATTGCCACAAGAAAAGACAGAGCCTATTCCATCTATTTTTTTCAATGTAGAGCTACTCAGCTCTCAGTCAGATTTTAGTGCAGGTGTGTGTGGATATATACATATATATACAGCTCATATATTTCATATATACTGAAAATTACCCTCCTAATCACATTATATAATTTCATAATATGATAAGAATGGCTGCTTTAGCTTCCTTTCAACATTTATTTTTTGCTTTCAGGAAGCAAAATTTCATGGTGAAGCTGCAGTTACCAAAATGCCAATGAAGCCCTCTCTTTCTCCTGTGTCACCACAGATCTTTGTTCCTAAAAGTGTCATTATGTCTTAAAACCACTACATTCTTTACATACTGCTAGTTGCCAAATCTATATTTAAAATATAATGAGGTCAAGAGTTGTTTCTTCAGATGGGTAATTAATATTAGGCTATGCAATGCGAATACAGACACCTAAAGAGAACAAATCTTATGAGAAGTGGCTGAAGGTCCTGAGGTTGTTCAGCCTGGAAAAAAGGAGACTCAGGGGAGACCTTACTGCTTTCTACAGGTACTTGAAAGGAGGTTGTAGCAAGGTTTAGGTTGGATAGGAAGAAAAATTTCTTCACTGTAAGGGCGGTCAGGCATTGGAACATACTGCCCAGGGAAGTGACGTCTTTCTCACCCCTGGAGGAATTTAAAGGATGTGTAGATGTGGCACTTAGGGACGTGGTTTAGTGATGAACTTGGCAGCGTTGGGTTAATGGTGGGACTCAAAGAGCTTAAGGGTCTTGTCCAACCTAAACCATTCCATGATTCTAAATAAGAATGTCATCCAAGAAAGGCATGGCAAGGTAAGGTCTGGTTTGTTGCAGCCGAGACTATTTTTGGTGCTGAAATATGAATTTAAAAGCCTTATTTCACATGCTTGTTTTGAACATTTTGGCCTGTGTATTCTATAACATCCTTTTACATATTGTATGTCTGCCTTCAGGGACCTGCCTCTTTCATTGTACATTTTTGTGTCTGCAGCATTCAATTAAAACCACAGCAACATCTGATGAGTAAATTCTGAGTATTTCAAATGATGTGATCTTCAGCATTAGGAATGAATGAAAGGCTGAATCAGCAGGTCCTAGGGTCCCTGGAATAAACTTGTTCAGTAATATTCTGCTGTGTATGTATGTACATAGAAAAGGGGGTAGGAGTGACTGAAGTCCTTCCTGGTCTTTTGTTATGCCCCAAAGACTTTGTCAAGTCTTACTTTACAGATTGAAAGCCCAGTGAGAAAGGTTTTTTTGGGGGGGGGCTGTCAAGATTTGTTCTAGTTTCTTTTTCATTCAATTAGTAGTTTATTATTCTGTGAAGAGTAGAACAATTTCAGGCACTGAGAACAAATGTAGCATGTGGGAGCCATCCTGGGATGCAAGGAAGGAGATCCCCTTGGGCAGTACAAGGGAAGTGTTTCTCATTCCATGTTTTGCCATTGATCCACACCAGTACTGATCAGCACAGGGTGCTGAGGTTGGAGGCCATGTCTTCTTAGGGCTAGCCTTGAATGTCTGATGCCCTACAAATACTGTGAGAAAACCTACTACAATGAGTGCTGGAAGCACAACTGGGAAGGGAATGTCAAGTCTGTAGATGGGCAATAATTCAGGCTTAACAGGCAAGCCAAGATGCTCAGTGCTGCCAAGATGGAGACGCTTTCAGTGTTGGAAACTTCAGTGCCTAGAAAGTAAAGATGCATCTACAAAGAGACGGCTGCTGAGTGAGATTTTTGATGCTCTGATAGGACAAAATATCTAACCTTGTGTCAGGGACAGTGGAGAGAAACAGATGCTTGTAGTCTAAACACAGGTGCTGCTCTTCAGAAGTGATTTTTCTTCCCAAGGCTTAAAGAGTAATGCAAGTGATGAGGCAGGTGTGACATCCACACAGTCAATGGTTACAGCTGATGATGGGCTGTGCACTTTCTTTCCTTCTTTGCTCTATAAAAATGAAATCAACATTCTGGAGCTCACTTTGAGGGGTCCCACCTGATTTATCCTTTCTACATGGCTTGATTTATTTCTTCAATTTCTCCTTTTTTGGCCTTGGAATATATTTCTTTTACTGGAAGGAAAATCACAGTGCTCCTGCACTTATAGTAGCAGGTTCTCTACAAATACCCATAAAAGAACAGATCAAGCATTTTTATCAGCCTTTCAGAAAACTGCCAGCATTAAAGAGAGCCACAATCCACCTTGGTATTAACTTTCATAGGTCAGTGCTGCTGTGAATTCTTGAGGTTTTTAGATTTTCTTACTCTCATTTACAAAGAAGTGTTAGCTTGGAGTCTCAGAGGAACACAGCCAGTTTTCTTAATCCCAAAAAGAAGCGTGCTAACTGTGGTAATATATGGGAAGTTAAACAACAGATCCTTCTGCTTGCTGAAAACTGAGTATTTTGGTAGCAAAATATATTCTACGGATCATCTCCAGAAACTGTTAAAGTAAAAAAAAGCAGGGCAAATGTAGTGGCACAAAAGTACTTCAGGGTGAAATTAAAAACCTCAAAATTCATTTAACCACTTTGTCCAGCTTGTTCAGTTATAATACTGCTGCTACTGATTCAGGCTATGCAATCTTTTTGAAGCCAGTCTTGTTGGGTACTTTCACAGAAAGCACTGAGCTCAGTGGAGTCAGGGAATTGATTGTCTAACCCAATTTTAAGTTCCTCAAAACTCCAAGTCACTCATAAATCATATTGCTATTATTTCAGAAACCACACAGGACAAGCTGTTTTCAGTTTCCTTTCACCTTCAATTCAATAATGATAAACAATACTAAAAGAGCTAGGATCTGGCTATTTCCCATAGCTCTGTGAAGAATCTGGCACACTACAGGGTCTAAGGCAGGTTTCAGGGTTTACTCAATTGAAAGAGGAGCCCATATTAGGAGCTTCCATGAATATTTGAAGGCTATTTCCGCCGACAACATCTTTTTTATTTTTACTTGCTTCCTGACCCGTTCCTTGCTTAGTGAGGCTGAGTACAGCTCCCTATAGTGGTACTGATTTATGTCCAGAAGGAATAAGGTTCGACACATCTCACTTGCTCAAGGGACTGGGCAGGTGGGTGAATGACACTTTATAAGGCTGTTGAAAGCTCAGTGAGAAGCACGTGGTGTGCGAAGGCATCAGATCTCGCCAGCTGAGCCGGCTGTGCCCGGGGCAGTAATTGGGAGGGAGACACACAGGAAACGTTCTGTACCCCAAGACATGATAGGGCTGTGAAGCAGTAATTGACCCAAGGTGTGCTCAGCACTGCCCGCAAGGCTCTGCTCGGAGTGATTCGAAATGAAAAGGGTGATCAAAGTAGTCACAGCTCAAGTTAAATAAAGGGGAAATAACTGCTAAGAACCTTTCTGACAATGCAGCAGTTATGTGCCTGCACATAACTGAGAAATAGTGTGTAAGAAAGGATTGTACTATAGTGACTGCATAATTTACCACTTAACATAACAATGTCTCAGCAAGAATGATACAAAGTCAGCTCCGTATTTTCAGTGGAAGTTCAGCTGCTGCTTGCTGAGTGTTTAATTGCCTTTGATTTTGGCAAAATAAATTGGAAGGTTCTGCTTTGCTGCATAGTGCTGGACTGCAAAATTCAGGGAGTAATTTGGAAGACCTAAGTTGATATTGCTTGGTTTCAGCAATTTTTATGTGAAATAAAAAATTATAAAAGAGGTTACAGAAGCTAAATGGCTGCCTTCTAATGAACTTGAGTGGTATCTGGGACCAGTGGTCCTTAGCCTGTTTTCATGACACACTTAGGTGTGTCTTTCAGTGTCAGCATTTCAGAGAGGGTGAAATCCAGGATTCTTTGCCTTGCTGCTTGGGCAGCACTTAAAAACCGGTGTAGGACCAGTTGCTCTTAAGAGAGAAACTGAAATAATGATGTTACGTGGGTAAGTATTATACTATGGAAAGAAGGACAAGAAAAGCACAGAATCTCAGAGCTTAATATTGTGAAGCACCAGCTTAACACATTAAATGAAGAGGAGAAATTTTAAAAGCCAAGTTTTTTAAAAAAATAAGAAGAAAGACTTCCTTTACAAAGAAAAGCTATCAAAGAAATGAGTCATCTAGGGACCAAGAAGGAGTTTGGGAAACAGATGTTCTTACATTTAGGACAGATGTTTTATGATAACAGCGCTTTGATAGCAGTTGCAACAAGAACCTACTCTAATTGAAAAACGTTGTGGTATTTCACAAGAGGAAAGAAGAGGAAAAAAATCAGCAAGTTTCAAACAGGCATAGGAAGACAGATTTTCACACTGTTGTATTATAGTGATTATGTCTCCAAAAGGGCAGAGAACAGTGAAAGTCCTGTTACAGTCCTGAGCAGTGGAAAGATTAAGTAAGCACTGGTAAGCTAGGAGAATGAACCATGCTCCCAGAAAAGGCTTTTGAAGGGTTGGGTGAGAGTTGAGAAAGTAGATTGAGACTTCTTAGGGTAATGATTGTAATTATTGACCATGTCACCTATAAAATACTTTAAGGGATATGAGGATAAGGAGTGAATGTTGCTCCAGGTGAGGCAGGCAGTATCACTTCTAACCCAGACATTTGAAGTCAGTGGAGAGACTGTTGCCTTTGAATCTGGCTCAGCTGCTTAAAAGTTTGGCTAGATGCTTGTGAATGTGATAAAATAAAGAAAAATGTCATTATCATTGATTAATCTTTACTTGATCTTGCTACCTGTTTATTAGGCAGATTTAACATTTATTAAAATCTATGTGTGTGTGTAGGGGGGTGCTTCTTATCTCCCCTTTAGCTCCTTGGAAGCTAATACAACAAAATATGGGAGACCTTTGACTGGCCCCAGTATAATTGAGAAAGCATACACAGCCTCTGGAGAAAACTGACATTTTAACAAGTCGATGCCTAGATCACCTGCAAAGTCAAACAGGAGATTGGTTTCTTCTCAGGCAATGTGTCTTGGAGAAGAGTTTTTATTATAGGAAGGAAGGACAAATAGATTACCAGATTTTGTTACTAGGTCAACATCTCTGCTCTCTTCAATCAGCAAGAGAGATTTCATAGTATGGGTGGAACAGAAGATGAAGGCTTTCAAGATTTTAAAGTAATTTTATACAAAATTTGGGGGCTTGTTCACGTATGTTAGAGTATATAATTCTTTTTATTACAGGCTATCATGCTAGAACTGGTCAAATAAAGACAGAGTTTGTTTTGTTTCTCTGGAAGCAAAAACAACAGCCATGAACACAGCAGTGCAGATGACTTTTAAAACTTCCTTTGCAGGTGTTTTTATTTTTTGTGTCCATTTTTGTGACCATAGGCCCTGTAAATACAGTCTAGGGACTCTTTAAGTGGCAAGGCTCAGTTAGGGATTATTTCTTACCATTTTTGAGATCAGGAGGGATACTTCTTTTGACTTGTCTGTCAATTACCAGGCAAAATGTTTGCAACTCTAAATTCCAGGCAGTTCATTTTTTTCTGAGGAAAACAGAATCTTTAGCAACAATTTCTGGCAATAGCCAAAAGCATCCCTTCCTAAAATGGGAAATCCTCTGTTACTTTTCTCCCTCAAAGCCTGGCATGCCAAAGAGAAAATTGACCTGGACTGAACCTCATTCATAGAGTGTAACTGGACAGAGTCTATTCACTGGTTGTTCTGCATGGTTGGTACCAAGGTCTGAAGAATCTCTTATTTCTCATCTGCTATTTTTCCAATTGTATATTTCAGTTTTGTCATCCATGGCATCCACTTTTCTCCAACCTGCCGGCTAGTGGTGATTTGTCATTGAAAGCTTTCTTCAGGTTTGGGTAGGTGTGAACACAGAGGGCAGAGATCAGCTTTGCTCCACACAGTGATCAAGACCTACAACATCAAACTGGCCAAAGGTTTTAAAGCAGGTGTGGCAATTTACTGCTAGAATAGTCCAGTGGCAGGTGACACCTACCGTGGGGTTATCATGGGCTTTCTAAAGAGCTTTAAGATACTCCAGGCATTTATCTTGCTTGACTTTGACATTTGGGTCTGCTTTTCAGGAAGCAGACCCCTCTAAATTTACAGTTGACACAAGGAGGATATGGCATCTTAATTTTACAATATACTTTTAATTGGATGAGCCACAAAAATATTGAGAAAAAACTAATGATGCGAAGAAACTTCCTATTCAATGAAATACCTTTTCTCATTGAAGCATTAGATTAAATGTACATATCAGAAGAGCTTTATATCCCTTGGCTGTTCCAATGTGATGGATCATTTAACAGAATAAAGGAACAGGAGGCTATTGTAGAGCAGAGAAATTAGAGACATTAAAAAACCTGGAGTCTTAAGACAACCTTTTAAAGATTTTATTTTTCTTTTTCTTTGTATGTAGTTCATTATAATCATTTCCAGGATGTCTCTGGAAGTTTTTTAGAAGTAACTGATATTAGACAATTCTTGTTAATGACTAATTTTTGTATACTCTTTGGCCAAAACATAATGGGATTGGAGACAGGAAGCTATTGATTCAAACTTGTCAACATTTGGCTCTAAATTAATTAATTCCCCTCACCTGGACCGATTTTCTGTAGGCAAAATAAAAAACTTTGGGAAGATGAAGGCCAATTCAGGGTTTGCTAACACAAACATACATCTCCTAATTGATTCACATTTGCTGTAAAATGTCCTTGTTAGCAAACTGTAGCTAAAAGTAAAAGAGTTGAAGCAGTCAATGTTTTGCAACATGTTGAGGTCTTCAGAACATGGGTTACATTAGTTTTATAGTCAAGAAGCTACTTTTTCATTCTAGAGAAGGCTTTTGCATTTTACTTCCTATTAAAAAAAAAGTAAAAGAAAAAAGGAAAAATGCCTGACTGAGAAAGAGTTTATCCAAGAAAGAAGTCCCTTAAGCAAAGAAGCAATATATGGAGATGTATGCTAATGTCCAAAGCAAGTTTTTGTTTATAGTGGTGAGAATCCACAGTCATCTTTTGGGTCAAGGAGGAATAAGAGAAAAACTTGGCTTATACAAGAAAAGGTTGTCATGCCTCTGGGCTGCTAACTCACACAGATTCTGATCTGTGTCCATGTGAACAGGAGGGGTGACATCCTGCATCACTGAAGTCAGTGGCAAAATTCCCACAAATTAATTGAGTCAGGATTTCTCTTCAAAAGTCTGGAACAAAGTCCATTAAGTAAACGGAAACACTCCCCAAAGGAAAGACTCTACATTTTTATGTATTTATCTCTCTGATCTAGTTTCTTTGTCTTTCCCAGCAATAGAATTATTCCAAGATTTATAAAAGTACTCATCGACTTCTTCAAAAGACAAGGAATTCAATAAGGTTGCCAGCATGGGTTCCAGGTACTGCAAAGTATTGCTTACTTGTGAGAAGGCACAGGCTTGGGTATTTAAATAATTCAGTCCATTCACAAACTACTATCAAGCCATTGGTGGAATCATTATTTTGCCTCTATTGTTCTGTTCCACAGCTGGATTTGAAAATTAACATGATTTAATGTACATTGTTTTATCCTATTATTGCTAAATACTGCTAATAACCATGTAATTTAAACAAAATATTCATATTTTTAATTTGAAGAGTTCTTTTGACTGTGGAAATGTTTCCTTCAACAAAAGGCTAATGGAAAACTAACTAATTTCATGAATAAGTAACAAGCTGGGGGAGATTTATGTGTTTAATTGAGGAAGAGAAATATTTATAAAAAAATAAGCTGGGTTTTCCTCTGCTGATCAGGAAGAATGGGGCAGATTTTTAAGTAATAAATCCAAGGTATGTATCCACCAAGGGGACTGCATAACAAGATGGTGCAATAAACAGTTTCTGACAGAGGTCAGAAAGGTTACCAGCAGTCTGTGTGACTTGAGAATTTGGATAGCAAGATTTAATTTTTACAGGATAAACTATATATTGTCTGAGAAGAGGTGAGCATGTGCACAGGATTGGAAGAAAATGCAAAATCACCAAGATCAGCAAAGGGACTACTTTGGAAAAGAAGTAGGGATCCTATGGTGTAGAAAGAAAAGCTGTAGAGGTGTAACAGGCCATGAAATGAAGATTGAAGATATCCCAAACCAGTGGGTTGTAGAGGAAAGAAGTAAATCTAAGGTTATGTCAATGACTGAATTACAGTAAACATTGTATTAGTACTAATGGACAGTGACAGAAAGGTTGTATCATATTATTCTGGTGAAAGACCTCTGGAGGCTAGCAGGTATAACAGATGTCCTTAATTCAGAATAAATGTAAGAATTAAGTACGCTCTTTAGGGAATTAAATAATTGCAATGATGGGAAATGTCATCCAAAACTGAGGTATATGCAAGACTAGTAAGTAATCCAAGCTGGCTGGAGGGTTTTCACTCTGAATCAAATTCAAACATAGAGGGCAGACTTTTGCTTCCATGAATTGATGAGGATGTGAGTAGACAAGCCAAAAATACAAAGATGCTGACAAAAAATTATCTGAAAGCCAGGGACATAAAAAGACTGGGTACTGGGATTATAACCGTGAGAAGAACCATAGTGTTAAGTTTTCCTTGTAGTAGCTGAAAAATGCTTGGAACTGGCTCCCCACAGGGCTGCAGAATCATCTCAGGGCCCCAGGTGGAGACCTTGGCTGCTGGCAGACACAGCCCATGGTCCTGGAGGCACCAGTGTGGAGCAGCCTGCACATCACCTGGCCTGGAGATCCTCTGTGAGCTGTGGGCATTGCTGGGCTGCTTAGTTCTCTCTCTGTTCTCTGCTCTCCCTCTGGTGTCCTCTCAGCCCATTCTGAGCTCTCATCACTCACAAAACTTTCCTTTTCTTTATTCTCTGTCACCTGTCAGCAGTACTTTTTCTCTGTATTCTCTTTCTTCCAGGTTCACTCCCGGTTGACAGTTTGGTTTGGACTTGATCAGTGCCTGGTCCTTGAGGAGGATGTCAGAATACGTCTCCTGGCTTGTAGGGGCAGATGTCTCATGCCTTATAGAGACAACCTTATTAAACTTACTACCTTTGTTTCATTGTTTTGGAACTTGTAACATGTTATTTGTATTTTGTCTGATGTGTTCAGGAGAAATTCTGAATAATTTTTGATAAAACTTTCTTACTGGAAGATTTCAATTTTTGACATTGATACTGTATTCCTCCTTGAGTAGGAGGAATTGACTCCTGTGGAATTCCACCAGGGTTGTGACAAAACAGACAAGACCCAGCATTTGCTGGTCTGTAAAATGAACAGGGGAAGTGTCTTACCCTAAATTAGCAAAGAAATATGACCTAAAGCACATACTGTTTCCCTAGACCCTGAACAACCTTGGCCCTCTGGGTGATGAGGTCAGTGAACTTTTACAAACCAAACTTGCACGAAATCCTGGGCTAGTTTATGAAACTGGAGGTTTACAAACACTCCAGTGCACTGTGGGGTGTATTAGCCACGCAGTTGTTTTTAGTTTCCTTGGTCAGAGAATTATGGTTCTATAATGAATAGTTGAACAGCTTATATAGCCTTCAGTTTAAGACTGGTTATATGTTTATATACTGCAAAAGTCAGAAGTCACCAGGTATGGAGAATGGACACAGAGCCACACTTCAATTTATGCACCAATTCTTTGTATATCTTTATAAAAAACCATGGAAAGTGTCTGCTGAAAGTGTTCAGACATGTCCATTAATTTACTAGGAGTCTTGTTTTACTTATACATACTCAAATGCCTATGATTTCAATTCAGCTCCCAGACATAAACTTTTTCCCCAAGGCTGTGGGTGCAATGCCAGCTAATGTAGAGTAGTATTGCTTTCTTGATTATGTGAGGCTGTGCTGATATAAATTGGTTAAGAATTTAGCATATTAAGCACTAGACTGTGACTTTGTTGTGCAACTTCAAAACTACCGTAAATGAACTAGGAACCAATACCATGGGAATGCTGATAGCTGCATGCTTGAGATTTTGGTGAGTCCTTCTTGAAAAGAAATGCTAGAGAAGGGACTAAAAAGCTTGCAATTAAGATAGTGTTAGAGAAAATCCCACAAAGAAGTGAATACAGTGAAAGGAAAACAACAATAAAAGTGGGAGTATGTGGCTGCAATTCAATAAATAGAAAGAAAATAATGTTTAAAATGTTTTGTTTATAATCATGAAGTCTTTGGGCAATTCCATCATGTCAGGAGCAGACACTGTCTATCAAAAGCAACAGTCTAAATTCAGTTTGTAGGATAAACACAAAATGTCAGTGTAAGTGAGCCAGCAAGACCTTTTATGTGTTGGAGAGAGGAAGTAGAAGACCACCCACAAAATCGACAAGTTCCATCCTTCCAAAAGAGTCTCCAGGCCTTCTTCTGTGGCTCTTACTCCTGAAATAATTAAAATTTGGAAGAGATGCTGATGAACAATATCACTCCATGTGCTATTTCAGAGAGAAGCATCTTGTGATTATTTAATTTCCTGTTCCCTTCCAGTGGTCCTCACTGTAGTCTTTTTCTTGCCTAGATTTTTCCTTTTCCCTAGCCTCTTGCCTTCATGAATGTGACCCTCTAAATCTGGCAAAATCAAAGTTGCAGCTCTGCCACAGTTATTTTGTAAGCAGCAGCAACACTTTTCCAGCTGGTAAAAATGTGTTGTATATTGCCTAAGGCTGAGAAAATAGCATCCTCTCACACTGTACCCTTTTTCTTTTATCCATGGTAAATCCATTTTCACCTTCCCAAGAGGATTTCTCCCTGAGCCTCAAAGCAGGAGGATGTGGTATTCCCTCTGCCTTCCTTCAATGTTTGTTATTCCTGGGACTGCCATTTTTATTTCTGTTGAATATAATATTTAATACTGTTTAGTAAAATAGGTTTAAATAACCTAGTTATTTGTAGATTCTACACACAGAGTTTCTCCAAAACTTTCACCTGGAGTAAATTAACCACAGGAGGAAAATGGTTTGCAGTGTAAAAGTAGAAACAGGCATTTTGTTATCATTGCTAACAAAGAGAATTCTGTCTGGACAGCCACTGGAATTTGAAATATGGGTCATCCCAGCTTTCTTTTCATACTAAATGCTATGGGAAGGGTTGCATTTCATCTGTAATATCACCAGTACAGTACATCAGCAATGCTGCTATAAAATATCTTCTTTACTCTTTCATTAGAACTAGATCTGGCGAAGGAAATGTCTGTAGACTTTCATGAACTGGTGAACTATTAAAACTTCATCTAAACAGAGGATAATGAAATGCAAACAGCTGTAAATAGAAGTGAACAGGAAATTCTTTGCCCAGATATTAAAAATTCTTCTACCTCTTGCTAACATCAGGTTCTGCCAAAATAAAATTAATAAAAGTGTTTGAATTTGTGGCTGGCAGTAAGTTGCTGCTAATCCTAGACCAGTGGCTCTAAATGAAGGTGGCTGAAAGAGCCATGAGTTGCTTAGGAAAGGTACTTTGCTTCTTCCTTTGCCATCACTGATTATTTTTGAAGGAAGTCATCACATCACAGAATTCCTGCATCTGTTTCTTCATCTACAGTGTTTTCCCAGTCTGATCCTCAGGGAAAGTGTGCTAACTGATATAGTAAGTGGGATCTATATGTACATTTTATGAATAATAATTTGCCTGTGTACTTGAGAAAAAGAAAAGGCATAATTGATGCTTAACACTCAAAACGAAAATAAAATGCAATTTTTGCTTTTTTATTAACAGAGACAGGATTTTTTTCCTCTGCAGCATAAACTGTTCTATTGAATTCAACTGCCTTTTACATATAAAAGGATACTACTGAATCCTGGGAGCTCAGTTTGGAACTATTCTGTGACAACACCACAATTTCCAGGCAGTGATTACTCAACAGTAATAGTTTCCCCGTGTTTCTATCAAAATACTGTTAATGTTCAGGATCAAGAGATGCTTGATCATATTTTGTTAAGAAACAGTGAGGAACATCAGTTTTATTTCGTGTAATAGTAGTGCAAATCAACACATTCTTAAGAATATCACAGATATGGCTGTGTAGCTCCTATGGATTTCATATGTTCCCAGTCCCAAGTATCTGTCGATTTTCAAAACCTTAAGAATAAATATGCCTCCAGCAATGGAAATACACCCATTTACATCCAGGTACCAGCCAGACTTGCTGTCTGCACTTTTGATATTAAATATGCAAATCATCTCATACATGTGTGAGAGACCTTGTTTCTCTGGGTCTCTCTGCTGCTTCCTACATATTCTGCATTCAGAACACAGTATATTTCCTTAGATTATTTTATGATGTGAAGAGCTTTATCTTACCTATTTATAAAAGCAGTTGTTTCTTTACTACTCCCCGGGTTTGAGGCCACAGTAAGAGCTGACTCTTCACATTTGAAGGGCCTACTCAGCCTGGAACATCACCTAGTGATGTGATTTGTGTAGCATTACATGTGGTTTGAAGTGAAAACTGTGGACAAAGGCAAATCTCAACTCCTATGACAAATATGTCATAGAGTCTATTACCCTTAACTGAATAGATTTGTACTGACAATCCTGAGCAGTTATGAACAGAGCAGAGATGTTCATGGCTGAATCAGAGAATGTAAAGCCCATTGTATTTGTGAAAAGCCAGCAAGGAATAAACAGGCCACAAGGAGTGAAAGCCATTTTTTTTTCAACTGGACTGTTTTTATGACATTTTGTTAAAGTGACAAGCTCTGGCTGTGGGTAGCTAAAAGGAGTTGCTTTTGACTCCTGGGAAACAAAGCTGACGGTCAGCCAAGCCAGCTAGCTGCACAGATAGCAGGGCCAGTCACAGAAACACAGAATGATGGAACGGTGTGGGTTGGAAGGGACATTAAATATCACATGGTTCCAACCCGTGGCCATGGGCAGGGATGCCACCCACTGGATCAGGCTGTTCAGGGGCCCACCCAACCTGGCCTCGAACACTTCCAGGAATGGAGTATTCACAACTTTTCTGGGCAACCTCACTCCTCTCACAGTAAAGAATTTCTTCCTAATATCTAGTATTAAACTGCTCTCTTTCAGTTTGAAGCCATTCTCCCTTGTCCTGTCACTACATGCCCTTGTCAAAAGTCCCTCTCCAAGTCTCTTGTAGGTCCCCTTTAGGTACTGAAAGTCTGCTATAAGGCCTCTCCAGAGCTTTCTCCAGAGCCACCCCAACTTTCTCAGCCTATTTTTATAGCAGACATGTTCCTGTCATCCCCTCCCTCTCCCTGAGATGTTTGGCTTCAAGGCTGTCTTGCTGCAATGGAATTTTTTGATAGTGGGACTGGGCTGCCAGGACAACAGCCTTTCCCTTTCCCAAGAGGGAACCAGTTATGCATAAATGACAAACTGGAGACTCAGCTAATGTTTCATAGTAGCCCTAGCTCCATATGAGTTGAAAACCCAGTGGTAGTCCCTGCTAGCCACCAAAATGATCGTGGATCAGCCTGCTACTTTATAACAAAGAAATGAAGAAAATGACTTGCATTTGGCCTGAGATCTGAAATTATATTTCCTAACTCAGACCTTAGAATAAATAATCCCACTGTTTTTGTTCTTTTTTATTGAATGAGTTTTTCCCACTAAGCTAACATGATTTAATTTTATTTTACTTGGCAGTAAGTAGACAGTCCTTAATATGTTAATGTTATTAATAATATTTGGCACATAACTAAGTCCTTCCATTGGACTCTCATGGCCCTTGGTGAATGAAAGCCTAAAATATTTCCCTGCAATGTCAGTATTTAGCTCAGTGCCGCACAGAGATGCTCTGTGGGATCTGGGAACATAACTCTTATCATAACTCTTATCACTGATTCCCATAATTTACAGCTAGACTGCAAATTGGATTATTTGCTCATGCCAAAGAGAAGTAGGAATGCCCTTTCTGTCCCTGTCTACATGATGGTCACTGCATGGTGGGTAATGATTTACTGCTTTTTTGGGACTTTGGTAAATTAAGATTCTTCATCTGGCATAAGAAGGGAGGAGAAAAGAGGTGAAAAGCTTGTAAACTACCATATGACACTATTTCTGGCCTGAAAATCAGACTCTGACTCTGAAACCACACCCCTCCCAATTCATGACTGCCATGCATTTAAAAATATGTGTGATATTATACATAGTATATAAATAAAGTACCAAATATATATAATGGAACCTAATAATAAAACCTGATTGCTGTTTAAATCCTTCTAACTAGGCCAGGAGGACACATAGGCACCTGGACAAGTTACCACATGCCACTTGATCCATAGCAACTCTGAGCACGTGTCTCTTGGCTGTGGTGACTGAGCAAACCCAGCTCAAGTTGTATCTTTGGGTTTTCAAAGACTGCACCCAGGTCACTGACGCAGATGGCCACATGAATTGAACTGGGAATATAAGACTAATGTTGCTCCTGGTAATCTGAGGTAAATGTAACATGATTTTTTATTATAAGACTACTTTTTAATGAAACCTGTAATTGTATGTCACATTTTTCACCAGATAAACTTATTCCAAAGAGGAGTTAGAATGACCTTTTTATGTCTGTGGGCAACTGCCCATTCGCTGTATTAAAGTCTTCCTAGGTTTGATACTATCAAAAACTGGGACAGAGCTGTAAGTACATCTGTGTCCAAACTTTGTGCACCTCATGGCTATAACCGTGTCTCTTTCATGACCTGCTTAAAATCAGACAGTTGTCTCAATCTAAATCTAAAGGTACAAGTGTCTACCCTAAGTAAATAAATAGCAGTGTAATTACGACTGACACATGCATTTTGCATTGCTGTCGTCATAGCATTTCCTCTCTAGGGCTTTGATACAGGAGCTATTGAGCCAGACAAACTCTTGATCACACCCTCTGCAAATAGGTCAACAAATGCACAGAACGGCTGTGTGTGGATGTGGTTTAGGAATTAAATTTAGCCTCTGCATTTACCCAGGGATTTGACAATAGCTTAATTTTTCTAGGAATCAAATCTGGTTAATTAATGTATAATTTCGAAAGAAGATGAGAGAAATTCATACCACAAGGTGGCTTCAAGATAGACTGTATATACCTAGAGTCTAAATAAAATTGTGTGGTTTTTAATGAAAACATAAAAAGGCATAACTATTTTAAACACCTGTTCTATGAACTGGAGGAGGTTTCGGTCGTTTTCATATAAGCACCTTTATTTTATGTTGCATCTCCAAAACAGAACCTTTACCAGAGCACCTTCTGTGTGAGGTCCTCAGACTCCTACTCCTGTGAACTTGACAAATGGCTGCAGTGAAGTGGCATTTTAGCATACATATGACACATCATCTTGCTTGTATCTTGTCAGTTGAGAAGGAAAAAGAATATCACAAATCTTCAGAATTCATCACAAGTCAGGAGAAAGGTAGAGATATCTTTAGGTGTCTTTGATGTGGATATTACAGCCCTGTATGTCTAGATCTGCAGTGGGTGCAGATTCAGTCAGCTGAACTGACAGAGTTCAAACTGTGATTCATGTCCATCAAATATTGAAAACTAATTAAAGATAAGATGAATTGTTCCAAAACCATCATTGACTTCATTGTCTGGCTCTGCACTGACAGCAGTGAAGGGTGACTTGTAGATACACAGGTGACTGGATATATTTAGAAGGATCCCACCACTACAGGCTAGTACACTTAGTTTTAAGGTCATTCCTTCTTTTAGACACCAGTACTACTGCTCTAAATTATGCATTGTGAAAATACATAAATCAGGCTTTTAAGGTTTCTAAAGTTTCTATGTATGTACAAGCTTAAGTCTCTTTAGACTCATTGAAGTAAATGCATTTCAGTCTTAAGGTTTACTGGAAATGTAAAATTATTTGCTGTTGCAAATATAAACCCACCAAAAAAAAAAAAAAAAAACAAACCAACAAACAAACCCCCCCCAAAAAAACCCCAAACCAAAAACCAACCCAAACCGGAAAAATCCATAAAAAAACACAAACCAAAAAAACCCCAGCAAAACCCCCTTAAACCAACAACAACCTCCCCCCCTACTCCCAACCAAACAAAACCAATCAAAATTCCCCAAACCAACAAAAAAAATAGGTAGTTTTTTAATAGTTCTGTCCTGTCCTTTTAGGGTTTGGTTCACGACATTCAAAGTCACAGAGTCTGCATTACACTAATCACTGGTGAAACATGACTGACTGAGGATTACAGTTTCTTATTTTCTAAGCTTATGTTTGAGATTTCATCCAAGGTTTCTCTGTGTGGTCTGTTTATTCATAAAACGTAAGGAGAGTTTGTGGGAAAAGATCTCAAAGTGGAAATAGGATATTTAAAAAATGAGAGTGCATGATGATGTCTGAAAATATCTCTTTTCCCTTATGGCCAGTATTTTCTTGTTCATCTCAGAGACCAATCTCTCAAAGAACCCTCTGTGCCTGTGTCAGTGGAGTATGTGGGGATCAGGACAGTTATCTGGCTTTGTTCCAGCAAGACCCTGCCTTGATGGAAACCACACAAAACAGTACTGGGCTTGGTTTTTCTATTTAATTTTTATTTCAGAGATAAGGGATCACTTTCATAGTTCACATGTGCTCAAATGCACAGTGATGTACCTGAAGAGAGTTAAAGACAATGAAGAAAACGCAAAGTTAAATAAAAATGTTATATCATTCATTTGCTTAGAGAAGGTACAGTTATGGACTTCATGTTTCTATGAGATGGTTATAAAATGTAGCTGATGCCTCAGTATTTTATAAGGTTTCTCATTATTTTCCATTGACCCCAGTTAAAAAGCCAGTTTTCATAGAGTTTTGATAGCCATTTGACACAAATGCTTGTTGTTACCCTGTAAATTTTATGTGAACACTTTTCTTTCTATTTGAAATTAGAAGTGCAGTGTTCAGGCATAGATAATCTTTCTAAACACTTCATTATAATTACAGTAGAATTCTGTGATGGGGTATATTACTGTTCAATAACCATATTGATGTCACAGTTCAGGAGAATCACATATATACATCAACAATCAAATACCTGTAAGACAATACTCCCAAGTGCACAGTGGTCTTCATTAGTAATGCCCATGCCTTACACAGAGGTAATGAGACACTGCAGCACTTCCCCATTATTAGAGAAGAAAATAATACCGTAATTCACTGGGAACAAAGCAAAAATAATGGCTTTGGTTTGTTAATTCTTGTCTGTAAACTTGCTCCAAGGAGTATAACAAGGTAGCCAGCTGTTGCTAATAAGGCGGCAATGTTTAATGTAAAGCTAGAGGTGATATGGTAATGTGTTTTGTCATTCTGGCTCACCTTATCTGATGATTTTGACATCGTATGGAAAAAGAAGCAGAGGTAATTTACTTTTCTGTCCTGCCGAGAATTATGTCTATGCAGTGCAGAGGCTGAATGTCACCACTATTTCTTCATGGGCTTATCTTGGGTCTGATCCAATGTGTCTTGAAATTTGCAGATTTTTAAAAATGTTTTAATGGTATCTGAATTAGGCTTCTTGTTTAGGGAGAAATCAGGCAACCTATTTAAGTCTTAAAGAACTACTTTTGTAATTCAGATGGGATTGAAAAATGAGAAATGGGTTTCTGGTGTCTATATGGGAGCCCAAATAGAAGAATCCACAAAATTCATTCATATATTTGTATAACACAATGGTTAGACAAGGATTAGGGAAATTCTCAATTCATATCATAGCTTCGCAATAAAGTTTTCATGGAATCGGCGGTGAGAGGCTTGCTCAACCAAAGAGCAAGCCATTTAAATATATGATTAAATTTTAAATATATTAATGGTTTTACTGGCATCAGTGAAGCATGCCTTCAGTTTCAGTAGAAGGAAAGAAAGAGAAATATACAGTCTTTGGGCTAAATATAGCAACTCTATTTGCTTTTGCCTGGTGGACGCTGATTGTCCTAATACCATCACTGTATAATTGTACTGTGTGTGCTTGTGTCAATGATGGAAGGAAGATTTTAATGGTCCTTGTCAGAGAGACACAGTCTCCCCAGATGATGTGTCAGGCGAATTTCTTTGAAGAAATGCATGGCAAGTAGATTTCTACACTAGGGACATTCTTCCTCCATTGAAAGACTGGCCTAGTCATCATGTACAGGATGAGAGGCTAAAAGCAATTATCAAAATGGTGATACAGGAAAGGACAAAACACAAGGTCTATGTCTTGTCCCCCATTCAAATCACACAAAGTGCTCTGCAACTGCCAGAAAAACACATGCTGATAGCTGTATATTATTGCCAGAGTGTGACTGAATAAAGTGACGTAGTTAGAAGGTCTATAAACCTGCTTAGCTGCATTTTTTGTCACTAGATGGCAGAAAAAGATGAGTTATCTTGTATGATTAAACTAATATTTTAACATATGAACAGGATGAACTAAATTTTTATATTGTAGCAGACCAGACGCAATGGAAAACCTGTTGATTAAACTCTGCCTTCCTATTGCCACATTTTAAAAACACATTCTAATGTCATGTTGGTAACATGGGATTATAGTGCCCTCCTGTAAACAGGCTTCCCAGATATGATCATTAATGCTAAACCAAAACAATGGAGATCCTTTAATGTAAAAGGCAGCAGAGAGTAGAGGAAGCATATTTAATTACTAAGTGTGGGAAAGCCCATTGCTTGTATTTACTTTGTTGGTTAATATTGACACTGGGTAACTGAAGGACCAGGGGTTCCTTCCTTACACATCCAGACACCCTGCTGAGTTCAATGGGAACATGTAGTGTGGAAGATTGTGTCTCTATCCAAAGCATCCTCCAGTCAAAGGGAAGATTCCCATCGACTTCTCCAGGGCTGGGATTAGCCCTAGTGAGGAGCCGTCCTTTCAACAATAAGCATTCAGCACTGAGTAGCCAGCACAGGGTGCTGGGGGTCTGCAAAGAGCTAAACAAATAAATGACACACATTCCATTTCTTATTTGCCCCAGAGTTACACACACGTGCTGTACTTGGAAAAGATCAGAGCTTTTCCCTGGGAGGCCAGCCACACAGATTGAGAAGGCCACACTAGATAATCTCTGCTTGCCCTTTCCATCAAAAGAGCTCAGCTGTAAAAGCTTCTTCACATGTGCAATAGATGAAATAACATTGTGGGGACAGGGTTTATTTTGTGCCCATCATGGTACTTCTATGTGTTTGACCCTCCACATCACCTTGCCAAGGTCAGTTTCCATTAGATTGCCCAATAGAGTAAAGCTTGTCCTGACTGGCACACACACAAACCAGCACAGGGCATAGTGGTGTTGTGTGCCTGCTTTGGTAGTCCAAAAAGATGTATTTTCCATATATCCCTAGGAGACCTTTGTAGGACCAAGGGTTCATGGAAGCACTTTTACTCCAGGGAGTGGTCTGTCCCATCTGGCTTTGGTTGCAAGTGTCATTCACATTATTTCGTTAGTTTGGCTCCTAACAGGCTTTCACTCATGTTCACAGTTCCTGGCAGGATCACTAGATTTGGTGGATGGCCAGTTGTGTGGGTTAGGGAGCTGTAGAGAAAAGGAAAGAGATATCCCATGAAACTTGAGGTGCGACGAAAATACAGAAAGTTTTCAGTGTACTGGCTGATAAATGGCTGCCCCAAATTAGATTCACAAAAAGGCCAAGAATATAATGCACCTAGCTATTTTTAAAATTTTATATTGGAAGAAATGAGCTCCTAATAAATGAGGAAGCTCACAATGTCACTCAGCATATGTTATGACTATTTTTTCTTTTACTGTGGTATTTGTGACATCTGGGTTCAGGTTAGTACAAAACCAAAAACTTGCTTATAATCTGTGATTAAGGTAAGGGTGAAACTAGTATTTCAGGGAATGTGATGAATGTCCAGCTGTGGAGCCCTTCAAAAAGAGGCAGTTTGTAATGTCAAGCAATCCCAACTCAAAAATATATGTCCCTTTTTTTATGTGCAGTGTTTTAGAAAAGACGTAAAAGAATACTGAATACAATTATCTGAAAGGACCAAAAAGAGGCCATGAAATGAAAAATCAACTTTTTAACTAGAATTTAGCATTTCTGGTCTACAGTTAGGGTAAATACAATTTTCTGGTTTCATACTAAAACTTTATTGCGTATTACATTTTCTCCATCTGGTTCAGCGGTTGTGATAATCAAGCAAATGAAACAGAAAAGCCAACAGTTACCAGGGCTTAGATGTGGAAGGGCACAAAGAGAAGCTCATGGCTGGTAGTGAAGTTGTGGTTGCTCCTGGGAATCACAGTTTCTGTAAACCTGCACTGTCATTAGTTGGGGATGTTGTAGGTGTCTTAGAACTGGTATTACAGCATCTCACTGGGAAAAGACAACTATTTCATTGATTATGATTGTGATGCTTAAACCACACAAATACTAGTACAGAGAAAAAGTCTTACTACTGTCTGCAGCTGTTGTGCCCTAAAACACCCAAAAAGTTCCAAACTGACTGAGTTCCATCCCATACAAACCTCCTCCATAGAGGTGTTTTAGAAGTGTGATTAGAAATAATTTGCTGGCGTAAACAACCTGATATGTCACCCAGAAATTAATGCTGATATAGTTTTACAAACATGAAGAAAGATTTGATGGATGCTTTTGCTGGCTGTGGAAAAGGAAAAAAAAATAGTTTAACAGGGTGGCTACACTGAAGAGGATCCAACTGGAAATTCTGGGTGCTGGCATGGTTCTGTGAAGCAAACAGAAACTGAAAGTCCTGTGGTGCATCTGCTGTCCGTCACTGCCTGTTGTCTCCATTGATGAGCTTCTTTGCTCTCTCCCAGTGTGGATTAATTTCCAAAATGACAGTCACAAATCTCTTAAGTACCTCTCCTAATTGCAAGAACACCTTTTGGAGTTTTTCCAAGCAGAATGAGATGTACCTTACAAAGCATAGATTTAAGGAAAACCTCTAGTCCTCCAAGCCAGAGCCTTCTTTCTTGCACTGTTCTGCCATTGTCCTAAGCAGAGAGCAGTCACAGTGTGAGACAAGCTGACAGCTCTTTGAAACATCCCCAGACTGAAATGCAGATTGGAGAGGTGACACTGCTCAGGTGATCACAGCAATGAATATCACCATTAGGAAATTTGCCATTGTGGAAAATGAGAAATAGATCACTGCCACCCAATTTAGTGAGTCTTGGTAACTGTGTGGTCTTCTAGGCAGTGATCAAAAACCCCTAATCCCTGAGTCACTGGTAAAGACAACTTTTTTCAAATTTTTTTGACCTAACATATCATTTCAGTGAGGGCAGAGATATGTAACTGAGATGAAGATATAAAACCCTTTTTCGTACTTGCTAAAGGTCTGTTAAGATGGATTCAAATTAAAAACAGTAGTGAAAACTTTTGTTTTGTTTTTGGATTCAAATGTTTTTCTGGTCTGCTCTTTCAGGGTATTTGAAGCTAAAGTAAAGCTTTGTCCTCTGAAACTGTGGGAGAGCAAATGCAGCTTTACTGCTCTCACTTAACACAGATGTTAACAATCATTTTATACTTATTGGCTTTAATTGCTATAGTAGATGCAAGGAGAGGGTACATTATATGCTTCATGGGACTCTGTTTAAAGATTTTGCAACTCTTTTAGTCATACTGAAGCTACTCTGTCCAAAGGCCTGGAATCCCTGGTGGAAAGTTCGTTCTCCTCTGTCAGTTCTCAGAAGCATGTTACAGGGCAATGAACACTATGCCTCTTCAGCTCGTTAAAGAAAAGATGACTTTTACTCAGGCTATTACATTTGATAGAAATGATGTGATTTTACTCTTGCTCATTAGAAAGGCATGCAGGTAAAGGAGTATTCTGCTTTCTTGTGGGCTGTCTATTATGCTTCTGATTGTCACATGCTGGCAGTTCAAAGTGGTATCTTGTCTAAATAATTTACTGATTTATAAAGCAGGAGGAAATTTTACCACTAATTGCTCCAGAGGGTGTAGAAGTAATGGGAAGGTCAGACTATAGTCACAGCAGTAATTTAGATAAATAACTTTTGTTTTAAAACAAACTCCAATTACTGAGAGACAAATAAACTCAGGGCTAGACAAAAGAAATAATAAGTTTTGCAGACATTTCATGAAAGGACTGGCTTGTGTCAGGCTTGGTAAGCTGGGTTGAGCCTTGCCTGTGTCTGTAGTGAGACTTCCCAAGAAACATGTATGTCGGGGTGTGGGCTTCTTTTCCAGCCCCTTACCCTCACTTCCCATAGCTGGGATGAAATACAGGAGACGTGGGTTTTTCTTGTTCAGACTCAGTTGTTTATTAATTCTTATCTATGTTACAGTATCAGAAGTTGTGAGTTCTGCTAACAAGGTGGAACAAAGCCGTATACAAAGCTATGTACAAGGTGGAACAAAGTTTTTCTGGCTCTGCAGAGATTTTTCAAGGACAGTTTGTCCAATAATGATTTGCCACCTAAATTATTTTTATTTCTAACCCAATATTCAAACCCCTAGGTTCAGCAGTGCATATTTTCTTATCCAATTATAAGACACCATCTAAACCCATGAAGAAGAAGGAAGAAGAAAGTGAAAAAGAAGTATCTAGCCACCACCCTAAAATCTCCATCTTGGCGTATATGTATTACTATATTCCAAAACCCTAAGTCTTAAATTTTTTACCTTGTGACACCACACTTTCTATTCAAACTACACACACATGATTTTAATGTTATCACTCAATTTTGGAAGCCTATCCCAAGGCCTCAGATCAAATGTAGTGTTTTCTTGTGGAATAGTGCCTTTCAGCACACAGAATTTAAAATTCTCACCTTCTAGGGTTCCAACATGAATGATCAAAAGCATTGCTATTGATTTAGAAAATTATATTTTCCTCACTGAATCCTAGTGGATCCCCAGCTCGAGCCTGGTAAGCTGTGAGGAGGGCATCTTCTTAGAGAAGATACCACAGAGGTTTAAGATACCTTCTGGAGGTTTAAAGCTCTGCAGTCCGTTTATCACATTCCTGTCTTCTTTGACCATACTGTCATATACTATCACTATCACTTCTTTTGACATACTATCATAGGCAGTTTACTGACTCCCTATTCTTTCCTCCAGATTTTTACTTTCAAACTCCTATGCCATCTCTCATTGTGTACAGTCTCTTTTCCTGAGAAGTCATCTTTTGTGGCCAGCAAAGCCGGAGTATACATTCAGCCAGGAGGTCCATATAATTTTATTTTCAATTACAGATGTTCTCTGCTTTTTTTGTGTTTGGTTTTTTATCTCCTGATGGGATGTTTCCAGATAAGGACATAGCTGATTATTTTCTGTGTTTCAAGTTCTTTTTCATATATGATCATTACAAAAATGCAGCTATGAATCGACTGTTGGTGTCTCTCACACTACCTGGCACTGCCCATGGTTTCTTCACTCTCTCCAAATTCCCTGTGTCCATTATCTGAATTTAGGATAAATCTGTTAATACTTTAAAGTAGGCTCTAACTGTTAGTTCTTTATTGTGTCTTCAATAGGCCAGGAAGGTTTCCCATCCTTGAACTAGGTATTGGCAGAAATTCAAAAACTGAATTAACTCAATCCAAACCCACAAGAATGAAAATATTCTATAAAAGCATTAGTATATAAATGACCCATGCATCTACTTAAATTTGGAATGGAAAGAAGTTCTTGCAGTTTGAACAGATAGACTCCAGAAGAGCTCTCAGCTCAGGAAATGAGTTAAAAAGAGGAATATATATGTATCTTTACAACGGTGATTCTGATGCTTGTAATGGAAGTTTCTGACCTCAGCAGTCTCTTCCAGATATATGTTCCTACTCCTTGACTTGCATATGTCTTAGAGATCTAAATATAGAGATATATATATAAAATCACACTTATTTGTTTTCTTTCTCTTGCTTGCAGACAGTGGATGTGTCTGAAGGCAGATCTGGGCTCCTGCACTCGTGTGAGAGTTGTGTAGCTGGAGCTGCAGGTGAGGTAGCAAGCCTGAGAGGTAGGATATACTGTCCAGGGAGCAGACTCCATACGAAGTCAGCTATAAAGCTCCTAGGCTGGGTTTGGTTTCCATCTGACCAACTTTGATCATGGGCAGGGTAGCTCATGTCTGCCTGTCTTCACCCATTCCCACATTTAAATTGGAAATACATAGAGCAACCCTTTCCCCTGTGCTGCCAAAGGGGCACTTGCTTTTGTGAACAATGTCATGCATTGGGTCCAATCTTGCTTTTCCATCAGTTCATGTTACAGTGCTTGGCCACCAACCAGATCTTGCTGTATTGTCTCACTGAGGCCCTGTGTATAAACAAACTGCATAAGGAGAGGGACTTGCTGCAGGACTCTGTTTCTGCCTATTGGAAACCATCAAAGCAAAAATGCTCATAAGCTTATTTCTGTTCAAAAGAACAAATTACTCTTAATGTTTTTCAGCTTTTGATCAACTTATGAGGCATTTTCCAAATTAACCCCGTATGGCAGGTATTCAGTGAGCAGATCTCTTGCTCTCTGGTGTGTTTTCTGAGCACAGCTGACATGAGACAGTCAGGAGTCACAGGTGGACAGCACTGAGACTTTCCAGATGTTTTGGAATAACTTCCCTCCTGAGAAATGAAGAGGCAACATAAGTTCACAGCTTAGCAGAATGAGACCGACACATATTGGATAGTGTGTAAACTCTTCATGTGGCAGAGCAGAAGATGGTAATATGACAAAGAATAATTTCCAGTTCATCAATGGTTCTGAAAAAGACCATTAAGCCTTCTCAGTAATTTGTTTAATTAGGACAGTTTTCTTTTGCCTGGCAGGTAAATAACTTCAAATAGAGAGTCATCTTAGGACAAATTGTAATGTCTTCTTTCTGTAGAAGAAAAAGTTTACTAAACCAATGAAGTAGAGAAAGTCCACACCACAGAGGCATTATAATGAAATGCTTACCTCAGTCAAGAACATTTGCTCACCGGCTACCACAACAATCTACTTTGGCCAGTAAGGAAATGCTTATTTTTCACTCTCTTGTGAAAGATCAATGCAGTCTGTCTGAAATAAAAGAAAAAAAAGTATGAACTTGGAATGAATGTAGCACAAGGGAATCACTCACTCCCTGACTTAATAGTCTCACCAGGGTCTGCCTTTGCTCTACAGCATCTGTTACTCCTACACGGGTTGTTCTGGAGACAAATGCCTCCTACAAAAGGCCTCCTGAAAAATGCATGGCATTTGTTCTGTGGGTTCATTCACCTGTTTGCCAGCTTGCTGGTAGTCAGCTGGAGATGACTTTGGTTGCACATGAGTGCCATGTACCTTGGCTGAAATGGAAACCACCATGTGTAAGACGTGTAAGACGTGTAAGGACCAAGTCAGAATGGAGTCCTCCCTGCTTGCATTCAGGAATGGATCCATGACTGTTGATACCCCCCGCCACTCAATGTCCTGGGGGTATGTCCTAATTTCCTTTGCAGAAATTGCTGCACTGAAAACAAGAGGCAAAATTGTGTCATAGTCCTAATAGCTTACACATGCTGGACTCCTTCACACATACAGAGCCTTTTTTTGATCCTCGTGTAGGGAAATGTGAGAAGCCCAGGGTTGACAAAAGTCCCAGATCTATGAGACATAAACTAGTTGCATTTGTACTTCCTCACTGTCTCTCAACTCATTTTAAAAAGGCTTCAGTGAGATCTCACTGAGTTATGTGATTAGCCAGGTTTATTTTCAATTCTATTTTTAACACTATGTTAACATCTAATTATAACATCTATTATTTTCCTAGGTTTGTAATATTTTATTTCAGAAATATCTAGAATAATGGTCTCATGCATTGCTATTTTCTTGGAACTACTTTGTATTCATTACTAATTTATGAAGGTCTCATTCTCTCTGTGCATGTATCTAGAAAAGAGGATTACTCTGCATTATTACATACACAACACATGACAAAATAGGCACAAGCATTTTAAAGAGTATCAGAGCATTTAGTACAAACAATTATGTTGCGCAGTCTTAGGGAGTGGATATAAAGGACTCAGATGGCCTCTCTGGAATTGCAGATTCATACAAGTCAATGAAGAGGAAAATTAATTCCTTCTTATTAAGCAGAGTCGTATGAACATCACAATTTCCAAGGAACAGAACTTGTAACTGAGGAAGCTAAAATGCTCAAATTGTATTGGATGGAACAGGAATTTATTCCATGTTATTCCAGGAAATTAAGAATGTTTTTTGATTTTAGTAAGGGAAAAAGAAAGTTTTAGTCATCGTACTTCAAAGAAGAACATGGCAACCTGGTATTCATTAACATCAGTGTTTATGGGCTAAACTTAATCATTCAGTTATGGATCATTACATTTTTTTTTTCATATGGTGTCTAAGCTAATAAAATGCTTGAGAATCAACAATGACATGATAGAAATAGATTTTGATTAGACAAGGAATTGGATATTATCCAGCTCTGAAGGTATAGATGGTTGATGAATTAAGCTTATGAACTCTACAAATAGTAATGAGTATTTATACTTGGTGCTGGATAAATGCTGTAAGATTCAATCAGCTCTACTACAGAGTTGGTCTTACTTATTATGTAGTTCCAGTGCATTAAATATTTCTGGCAGGTATTGTCACATTTACCTGTGAGCAGGCATTAATCATTATCAAAGTGGTGGCAGAGCAGAGGAAGCTCCAAAATATTCATTGTGAAGAACAGTCTGTGTACAGGAAAGTGTGAACTCTCGTACTGCCCCAAAAAACACATTATGAAGTGAAGAGGGTTATGTGCTCATGGTAATCCTGCACATGAAAGAGATAATGCAAGAAAAAGAAGAAAAGAGGAGATTGTCTCTCCCAAAATAAGAGGGAGAAGTTCTCAGGGAACGACATCTTATCCAGAAAAATTAATCTATTTGTTTTTCTTATCCACTCTGGGTTTCCAGTGGGGTCAGAACATCAATCCCCTGAACAAATAAATAGTACTATTTGTCTGTTGATTTTCAGTGTTCTTGGGTTCTGCAGATCTCAGGTTGCAACATTCACCTTTGCCTTTGTGACCCAGTACTGCACTTGAGATATCCTAAAAGGAAAGAGAAGGTGTGAGCTTGTTCAGAGTTTTAACACATCCATGTTAGAAGTCCAGCAGTGCCATACCTTACACTGCACAGGAGCAAGGTGACAATTGGAGCACAGTGGCATTTAGAGGCAGTGAATATGTTGCATGTAAACAGTGAAAGGGATGTTAAATTTTTAGGGACCCCTCTGTAAAGGCCTTTGCCTCTCTGCTCTTTACAACAGAAATAGCTCCTCCATAGGTGGTGTGCAATTTTCTCTTCTGGGAAATATTAGAAATTAATTTTCCCTCACCAAACATGAAGTCTGAGAAGCTCTGAAGATGCAACCAGCCAAGAGCTGAGGGAGACTTCAGAGTCAGTATTGTAATCCCCCTGAGTTCTGGCTTATTCAATCACCCACATCTTATCTTACTAACTCTGGAATGCCATGAAATCAAAAAGCTGATTTCCAAACTTACTGTGGATCTGTGTGACTTTCTTGTACTGAATGACAAACCAACTCATCCTAGGGTAGGGTGCTGTTCAGTCTTTGTACCAGCTTATAACCACTCAAAGACCAGACTTTCTTTCCATCTGAAGCCTGTTTAGATCAAGTTAGGACTGACATGGCACATCACTTTAAGTTTCTTTTCAACTGTCAACACGCCTCCTGTTATTCTTATCTTTAAGATTTAATTTTCATTTTTAATCAAGACAGAGAACATAGCATATTAAGATGAGGTAAAATCTTCCAGAAGAAACATTAGATAGATGTTGGAAGATCTGATTAAAGCCAAGGGCAGCCACAGGGTTTATTTTGACCCACAAACCTCTATGAAGGCCATCAGCTACTTTATCTTCATTAGAGCTAAACACTGTGGTAGCTAATTCAAGTTTAAAATATATCTTTTTTTCTAGGGAAGATGCAACCTTAACATCTCTGACTTGCTGTTGATTTATAACTCCCTTGCCATCAAAGACTCTGCTGCTTGCCTGCCTACAGGGGATCACCCTTAATATTGTACCCACTGAGGATTAGGAAAAAAAGGTTTCAACTGTGCACACTTCAAGTAACTTGTTTCTTCTGTGTTATTAATGGTTTGAAGCAACTGAGCATAGCTGAGTTATTGGATTTTGTTTTAGTTGCTTTGTGTCTGCAGTTTTTCTGTTTGCATCTCAATGGTAGATGTAGAGAACATGCAGAGAAAAATTCACATTAAATAGAGATTTTGGCAAGAGTGAAGGAATCATGATCAATGCAGTACTGAATTTATGTTTTTAATCACTGGACCGTAGACAATCTAAACCCTTTAGCAATCTGTCTTCCTTATCACATGTTTTGGGGTTTTTTAATGTTTAATATCCTGCAAAGCCAACATTTGCTACACTGAAAGAGAGATGTATGACATAACCAAACAGCAATGAATTTTTAAATATAGGTTTTAAATTCAAGTAATTATGATGAATTTTAGTAAAGAAGTCTTTGACCAATTCCCAGCACAGAAAGGGTAGAACTTGATATCCAGCCTTCCCCAAAATACAGTAGCAAAAATGTCTTCAAGGAAGAAAGTGAGCATAAATCTTTCATATAATTTAAATCTCAGTTTAACCCAAATTCAACAGTTTAGGAGGGATTGAGGAAGTCACTGGCAGTTGGCTATCCCTTTGCCAGGGATGAGCATCATATCCTTCCAGGAGCAAGGTGAACATGTAATATTTCTTTTTCATAATTTATCAAATCCCATTTTTTGCCTCTGATTTTGCATCAGAAATATCCAGCAACCTGGCCCAGTAATTCTAATAACAGGTGAAGCTGGTATCAGTCAGAGGTCACAGAGGTCCAGGTTCCTTCTGTTGGACCATTTCGAAAACAGCTCATTCGGTATTGTGTATTATTATAATTTATCTGATTTTCTAATATTTCTTTTTCTCCACAGTGGCATTTGACAACTCAATTACAGGTCAGTTGTTAGATTCACTAACAGAACATTGCCTTGTGTTTATACATCCAGGGAAAAACTGTGCTCTTTAGGATTAGAAGGAAGCAGAGATAGTTGTGTGACCTTTCAACTTCTTCATTCTTTTTAAGCAGAGAAGTTAAATATGTGGAGTTATTAAGAGAATTCCTCACCCCCAAAAGAAATGTGAGGCTGGGTACATGAATCAACAGTGTTTGGCTGTTTATTTGTAAGAGACCTGCCTGTTCATAAATCCAGTGACCACCTGGGACTTTTCTTACACCATGTGTGCAGCTTTCCCACAGGATGCAGAACCTTCCCCCTTTGGTTATGAGTGGTGAAGTGAACACTGAAGTGGCAGTGGGCAGCATGCTGGCTACAAACTTGCTTCTCCTCTAGTGGGATGTATGTAGGTTGTAGATTTTTTTATGATAAACTTTTGAATCATCTCTATACACAGCTTTATTTGAAATGCCTAGAATAAAATGGGAAGGAACTTTGATAGGCTGTCTTGTACCCAATGAGGATTTTGGGCTGTGGTCCATGACATCTTGGCAAATGGGAGCATAAATGACTTTTATGCGGCCTGTGAAAGGTCAGACACTATCACTGTCATTGAGCCTAAATGTGCTCTATATAAGGTACACTTCCATGGCTGTTTGTTCACAAATCTGTTAACACAGAAAAGAGGAAACCAGATTGTTTAGTCCATTCTCCTGCTCTGAGGTAAACTGGACTGTATAAGGATAAATCCTGGCATTTTTATCAAATTCGGAGCAAGTCTGTTGTGCACAGAACAGTCACACAAACTGTTTAGGGATGTACTGACTTTTTATTTCGTACTGGGTCATAGACAGCAACTGCTTTCAAAATGTTAATTTTATATAGTAAGAAATTCTGGCACTGACAAATATAAGAAAAAGGAGTGTATACTGTGACAACGGAGAACTCGACATCCCTGTGCTACTATTTGCATGTGAAGAGCAGTGTGACTGCACTGAGTGAAGCTGGAATATATGTCTTGTCCCATAGACCAGTAACTCAGAGCAGTGACAAGCCTGCGGAGCTGTGCATGCAGGGGCTTGGAGCAAACCCCAGCCTTATGACAGCTTTTATTTAGTCAACCATCAGAGTCACTAATTAACGTGGCAAGGCACAGAGGAAGGGCAGAACACATCTCATCTCAGGGGCTCCTGTATTTGCTGTGGTTTCTCTGAACAAATAGATTTCTTCTCTCCATTGTGTCAACTGAGCCTGGATACTCCTGCTTGCAACCAGATGCACGGTTCTTGTCTGATGCTGGAGCTTGTATGGTCTAATAATAATTAGAGAGCAGTGCACAAGAGACCTGACAATTATTTCCAGCATGTGGAGTGACTTTGTAGCATCTCATTTACCTCTCTATGTATCAACTGAAGGGCAATTCACTTCTGTTACAAAGGGTTTTTTTTCATCTGAAGTGCAGCTAGAACTCAGTGTTATCACATACAGACTCCCACTTAAAGTAAGGTGGATTTTTGCTAATTGAACCCTTCTTCAATAATAATTTTTAACTTGTGTCTGAAAAATACCCTTAATTTCTTTCTCACTGTTTAGAGAAGGATAAAACCTCCCTGTTCTCTAGCACAAGAAAACAAACAAAACTTCCAGTGTGATTGATTAGAGAAACACAATTAGCTGTCATGGCTATAATTACTACATAAACATGGACTGGAGTAGAGACCAAGTGTGCTAGAGATCCCTTCATAAGATCCCAGTAAACTGAGGTAACCTCTGTAGCCTACTCAGTGAGTGATAAATGGTGAAATGGTAATGCATGGGTTTCCCTTTCTGTGAGGTCTCCAGGTCTTGTTACACAGCGTGAGATCCTTAAGAGAGACTTTGATTCACTGCTTGCAAAATCCCAAAGGGCAAAAATGTAAAAATGGTTGTAGTAATTTCTGCAATCATTTTTTTTTTCCCTGAGAAAATCCCTTTTCACCCTTTGGATCTCGGCTCTCTTCTTGAAGCAGACTGTGTTTCTTCAGCACGTTAGAAAGCACAAGTTAGGCTTCTAAGAACAAATTCTACGTTTGAAGGGAGCTGGTTGCTTTGTAGTGTTAAATACTAAGTAAAAAAAACCTGTTTTGGAACCTTCCTTCCTTCCTTCCTTCCTTCCTTCCTTCCTTCCTTCCTTCCTTCCTTCCTTCCATGTGGCCAACAGTAAGGCCGACATGCTTGTCAGATTGGAAGCCCCTTTTGTGTGAGTGCTACCTCTTCACTGAATTCATCAGCCTTAGAGCAGCCTAAATAGCATAAGGCACTTAAAAGCAATTGTAAGATGCATGAAAGAGTTTCAATACTATGCCAGGACAGTATTTTCCAGTAAGATAAAATTAGCACAGTTCTGGCACATGATAAGGGGGTTGGATGTACAAGGACATGCCTGTGGCAGAGGGGCTGCAACACAGATTTGCAGGTAGCACTTGGTGAAGTGCTTGCTGAGGTCAGACTGGTGAGTGACCCATCAATTGCCCAGCAGGCATTTGCAGCATGCAGCCATCAGTTGCAATTGATGCTGAGGTTGTGGGATTTCTCAGGTCAGCAACTCTATGATGCACCACAAATAACAAATATTCAGTGCAGAAGATTACCCTGACTGATATAACAGAGGAGTAACTTCTTTGTAACTGTGATGTAAATTATTGCAGCATATCAGAAAGCATTGAAAGTAAAGCACAGCTGCTCTCAAGACATAACTCTTTCCAAGGTTACATGAAGCCACAGTTGATTTTGTTTATTTTTCAGTTCAGACTCTCCAAATGCAGGTTAGCTTTGAATTTCCAGATGTGCGATGTGGTAAAAAATGCCACGTGTTTTCATCTAGCATGCAGCTGTGCAGTGAGCACAGACATGATGTTAGAAATCTTGGTCACTGATGTGATTGTTCACTGATAACAAATGGCACCATTTAACTACTTGACAATCAACTGGTCCATTCACTGGTGAGTTCACCAGCTAAAGGATCGTCATCCTTTGTGATTCAGAAAGCAGGAAAGAGTCACAATTTATCCAAACTGAACTCTGGAGTTCAAATCTCATTCACCTTGAAAAAGCCCTGCTTTAGCTCTGCACCTGGACAATGTGGCTTTTTTTATGTCAATACGCTTGAAGGACCCAGGGAAGATCTGTAACAGCGTAACAGTCATGTGAGATCTGTTCAGCATGTCTACTCTGTGGGCTGTTTTGGATGCTGGTGTCCTGGCTGTGTGCTGCTGTGTTCTAAAGCTAGGCATGGGTACTGGAGAGGGAAAGGTGCCTGATTAGGCTTCCTGGGGGGTTAGGGTGCACCAGGGACCACAGGAACTGGGAAGCTCATCCAGGAGCCACAATTAAAGCAAGTCAGATTAGACAGTCTGCTGGGCTTTTTGTGACTGGTGCCTCATCTCTACCAGTGAGTACTTTGCAACTTGAATTTTAAGATGTTATGGATATACTAAACAGTAGGCTGACTGTCATGGTAGCAGTCCTTTCTCAGGATGGTCACTGTATTCCTTATGTGGCTCAAATAAAATCACCTAATTTTTTGATAATGCTTATTTATAATCAGGCATTTTGTCCCAAAGTGCAGACTCCAATCGCCTCTCCTCCTGAAGATATCCTGCACTCCAGTATCCCCACTAAATTTTCCACTTTAGATGTCACATTTGGGAGCTGTACAGTCACTCTACATTTAAGCAGAGAAATCATCACAATAGTTGAGAGTTATTAGCACAGGGAATTCACAATCCCTTGCAAATGCTGAGGGCAGGAGGGAATTAACACAGACTTTCCAGCTTTCATAAAGAACAAACAGATCACATGTCCAAAAAACTGTGTCTCTACAGCTGTGTTAGCTGAGCTAATCACATATATTCCTTTTCCTTGCAAGTCCTGAGAATACAACAGTTGTTTAGGTGATGGAGGAAAGACTATTTGTTTTTGCTGCTTATTTAGTTTATTTGCACTATGGTCACCGGTTAAAGTAAACTGAAACGGGAAGGGGAGGGGATTCCTTTTTTTAAGCTCCAGTGTGTGTCAACTTTTTAAATTTATTACAATTAATCAGTATGAAGAGTTTGAGGCAGAACATTAAGATTTGATTCTTCTTCCACTGCAACTGATATAACTAATCACTTCAGATGAGACACTAGTAATGTGAACTGGAGTATGCTGAAAAAGAATCAGCCGTTAGGGTCAATGTTTTCAAAAGTGTCTAGTAATTTTAGGTGGTGCCAATTTTCATACCCAACTCAGAACACTTAAAAATGTCCAGACTTTGAGCGGGCAGCGGTTTATGTGATATAATCGCTGTTTCTGATGTCTGCATTTGAGGATTGATGCTGCAAAACTGGAGAAGATTCCTGTGAACAATTCAATAGGGAAAGCAAAATTCAAGCATGTGAGCAAAGCAAAACAAGGAATTCATGAATCACTTCCCATTGGCATGCTGGTTTTTATCCATCTCCAGTAAAACAGGGCTCTATCATGTTTAATAGTGACTTGGGAAGACAAACATCATCACTCTGAATGTCCTGTGCTTCCTTTCCTCTTTCCACAGTGTTATGTGCTGAGCATGATGCCATGTAGTGTGGGATATTCCTCAGATCAGATAAGGTCAACTGTCATGGTGATGCCTTAAATGGCTACCTAGAAACACAGCCTAGACAGGAATAAAGAAGGTATTTATTTGAAAGGCCTTTAGAGGTACACTCTGGGCTCCAGAGGGTCCTGCTTCAGTGGGTCCCAAAATGGACGACAGGTCACAAGTTCTTCACACATTTATATCAGCATAAATTCTCCAACCAGAACCCAGCCAATGGTGGAATTTCCCCAAGCTTTCCCATCCCTCCTCAAGATGATGGTTTACAGTTTTTGGGCCTAGGACAGTCTGGGTGTCCTTGGAGAGCAAGCTAGAGAGGCTTTGTTATGTCTATCTTAGCATAAGAGAACAGCACTTAACAAGCTATGGGAAACTTCAGAGTTACACTAGCAGTACAGGATTTGAAAAATATAAAAGTTAAAACCAAGGCATCAACAGCTGTGTCCCTCCCAAGTTCATGTGCATCCTTAACCTCCTCACTGGTGGGTGGTGTGAGGAAAGGCCTTGTTTCAGTGTAAGCACTGCTCAGCAATGACTAAGACATCCTTGAATTATCAACACTGTTTTGAGCACAAATCCAAAACACAACTCCATAACAGAGTTCATTTCCTACTATGCAGGAAATGAACTCTATCCCAGCCCAAAGCAGGACAGTTCAAGAGGACTCTACTTTTGGGAACCAAGTCAAACCACTGGAAAAACTCAGTAGGGTGAAGTGCCTGTGTTGTTTTAAAGAACCAGAACTATGTGGTGTTTCTCTCTCGGATATTCTTCAGTACATTCACATCTATAGGATCTGAAGTAAATTAGGGAAGGTACTCAAGAGGTGAGACTAAGCACTCAGCATTACAAGTTCATATCCTTCTTATCCCATCATAACTGGTTCATTAGTTTTTATCTTTTTTAGCTTAGAAACGGAAGAATCACATCCTGTCAAATTAGAATTTTAATTACATTGATGTGAAAATAAGTGCTCCAGGATTTGGCTACGGTTTATTATTTACATAGGTAAAAGTCTTCGAGTGCTGCATTTCTGAAGTGACAATTCTGAATGGCAAAACCACATAAAAGCACTAGGAGTGGTTTGTGACTTGGAGGGAAAAATTTAATTAGCAATTTTCCAGGCTGGATTCCCCCAGTGGAATCGCTAATGTTGCAAACGAGCATTTATCCAAATCCAACTAAAACACCTTAGCAGCTGCAGAGAGTAAACAAAATTTCTATCACCCTTAGAAAAATGGATATTATTTAAGTAACTATTAGCAAATTTTTTATGATCTGTCATAGGACAGCAGGAAAAAGAAAAGAACCAAGTTAACTTTGCACAAATGATCAGAATGAAGAACATCGTGTGACTTTATAAGCACAGGAGGGAGGCTTCACTAGATTCTTTATCTTTGGCTAATAATAAAATTATGCATTTATTTACTAGCAGGTGTCCTTGACCTCAGTGAGCCTTAATTTGTAAACATCCTTTCTGCAGCTGTGTGAGATTTGAAGTGTCCAACTTCTCATCACTTTCCAAGAGTTGACTTCAGAGCTTTCTCCTGTTCATCTTTGGACTCACCCAGGAGCCCTGAAGTGCCAGTCAAATTCTGTATTCTTGGCTTGATATCCTCATCATTGGATTTGTACTGTGAAAAGGAGTAATTTTTCAGGGATTTCAGATTACTAGCAGGCAGAGAGATACTTAGATTTGCTGCAGTGTGTAATGTGAAAGTAGTTTCCAAATTGTTTTATTTATTGTGTGCCATTCAGATAAATGATCTCATTCACTTCTATGATCTAACTCAGGTCTGTCTCTTTTTTAATGTCTTTTATACCACAGAGAGCAGCACCAATGTATTCTAAATTATTCCGTTTGCTCTGAACCACTTTTATTCTCAAATTCCTTTATGAATTAAGAGTGAGGAGATATTACAGTTGTGCCTGATGAGGAAGGTGTATTCCATGCTAACAACTAGATAGCTGAAAGAGTGCTACATTAATATCGGCTTGATAGATGTACTTCCTTGAGTTTGGGAGCAAAGAACATATAGATTTTCTTCTGTAATGCAGGTATTGTGTTGAGAGGGATACATATCCAGATCAGGAAGATGTTGAATCCATTTTTTCCTGCATCAGTCTTTTGTCTTTTCCACTTTCTTTGGAATTGGAGATATAGAGAAAACAATGTGAGCCTCATCACTGTGATTTCTGAAGAATACCAGTGTATTCTTCCATGAGGTAAAATGTATTTTGAGGCACATGTGTTTCTAAACAATGTTTTCTGGGCTGTTCAAGACTGGATTATCACAAATGCAATCAAAGAAGTAAAAATGGGTCTGCTAATGTAATGGACTTCTAGACCTATAGATTAACTTCTTGCCAAGTATATGTTGTCAGGTCACAAAGTGGTTTCTGAAGCAAAAACGAACTTCTAGTTTATACAGTTGTATTTTTGTCTAGCTTTGTGAGCAGTGAGCAGCAAAACTGATTCTGTATCCAGAAGCCAGCTGCTGTAGAGCTAGTAGGTCTCCTCCTTCCACCAGGATGCACACTACTTTTTGAGCCACTTTGGGAGTTTGAATAGTTGTTGATTTTGAAATGTGATTGCCCTCCAATCTCCCTTCTATTTGCCGATCTAAAGTGAGGGCCACAGAAGTTGAAACATGAGGTTGTTAGTATTGCTTTTATCACCTGTCTCAGATGTTGTTGTCCCACCATTCTCCAGATTGTCTTCAAGAAGCATAATCTCAGTGGAAATCAGCATTGCATAGGATATAGTAAATCTGAAGATTTGCCATGTGCTAATTTTCTCACTCTTTTTAACCTGTCTTGGTAACAGATAATAAAATCCTCATAATTTGGTTTGCCAGAACTCTATTGCACAGCCGATCAGAAAAAAAAAAAAAAAAAAAAAAAAAAAAAACCAAAAGCACCCCCACATAANCATTAGAAGAGACATTCAAGATCATCCAGCACTACTGTCAACCCAGCACCACCATAACCACCCCAAACCATATCCCCAGATGCCACATCCAGATGCCTTTCCGACACTTCAAGAGACAGAGACTCCACCACTTTCCTGTGCCCAATCAGTCTTGTAGTGAGAATGCCTAACCCACCAATGCCTAACCAGTCTTGAAGTGACAAAAATTTCCCAATATCTAATCTGAACCTCCCTGGCTGGATTGTCTGTCTTGGTCTAGGTAGTCTGGACTGCCTAGACTACCTAGTGTGACAGATTGGACAGTATCTATAGTATATCAATTTATGTCAGATCACAACTGTAAGAGATTTGGCCTGCATCAGTAGAATTCCCTCATAAGTCATGAGCAGTTAGGAAATCACTTCATGGAAACTGCCACCAGAAAATTAATCTATTATCAGTACTGCACCACAACCACATTTACCCTGACAGAAGTTTCCTCTTTCTCCATCCCTACCTGCCCAGTCACAGATCTGGAGGTCTGGTCTGTGACCAGGAAATCCCTGTGTGTGCTGATCCTATTTCTGAGTCATGTTTTCTGGCCTCCGATCCCAGGCCTGGTTGACACCTGTTGGGGCTGCACAGCTCTGAATTTGATTGGGATACTTCTGATGGAAAACAAAGAAATCTGTTGAGGGGTTTTATATTCAGGGCTCTTGGGAAAGAAATTTTAGAATTAAAATTTGTGGGATGAGTTTTTGAAAAGGATAAATTAGCCTTTTTTTCCAATTACGTTATTTCACATTCTTGCTGATTCAACATACAATAAATCAAACTGGTGCACACTCATTTATATCTCAAACCAGTTAAATTTGTAAAATGCTTATAGACAAAAACTTCTGTATAGCAAGTCAAGTACTGTTGGAACCCTGGAAGCTGAGAATTTTATATTCTCTGTGCTGAAAGGCACTGATCCACAAGAAAACACTGCATTTGATCCCCCACCCCAACAAAGTACGAATCTAAATGATCTAATGCGTTCTTCATAATGATCTTCATAAACAGATCTAAGAGAAACACTCTGGTGTTGTAGGAGAATGCTCCACTTGCAACGTGGGTGAGCAACTTGGATAATGCCCTATTTGCAAAGCTGTAAGTGGTGGACTGAGAGAGGATGTGTCATGCTGTTTTGAATCTGAATTATGCTAAAACCAGTCTGACTCGTTAACTGTGGCAGATATGGTAAAGTACCTGTGGGTAAAAATGCTGATCTGCCTGGAGATATATGACTGACAGTCAGCTGCTTCATACTATAAAAGTCTAGTCCCACTTTCAAATGGGCAGGTTCTTCTGACATATCCCTTCTTGGAGTGTGTGTGGGGATCCTCCCTTGAGTGGGGATGCCTCAAAGTTACTTCAGAGTTTGAGTGAAAGAGTTTTGTCCACAATCATTGGCATTGGTGACTTATTTCAATCTCTACTTTAATAATTTTTTCTTTTTGATAGCTTTAATATAATTAGTTTTATATAGTGCATTAAACCATCCTATACTATGCTATACTCATAGTTTTAGCTTCTGTATTCTGTAGCAAATAATTCTGATAAAGCTCTTATGTCTAATAATTTGTCATAATAAATCATCCATTTAAATATAAATAAATGTGGTTTGCCATCCTTAAACCTGCTGGACAAAGTTGTACAAAGGCTTTTCAATCACGCCTCTATTATACCTTAGACTTAAATCAGTGACAGTCTGGGGCTAAGATTGGATCCAGCTGCCCCCAGGCTCCTCTCTGAGAAGGAGTTTAGAAAGCAAGGGAGTCCCTTCTGCACCTTGTGACTCAACAGGAGGCCTTCTCTAATAAACTTCTTCTGGCTTCGCCCATGACAGGTATATAGACATGAGGCCGTAGTAGTCTGTTAAATGTTTGAGATAAAAAATGTTTAAATTTAAATGTTCTGTTGATTTGTCTATTCAAATTTTGAGTAATTCTTTAATACATTTCAGATGTAATGTCAGGAAATATAGAGAAGCATATTAACATGAAGATTTGAGAGGTTTTAACAAAATACTGTAAAAAAAGGAAAAATTGTAGGCTGCTATAATGTAATGAAGGTTCATCCTTCAGTTCATGATGTTCTGTGGGAAAATGAGTCTGAGTAGAAAGACCATATATCTCTAAGCCCATGTTCCAGAAAACAAGTGTTGGTATTTTAGCAATTCTGACAGAAATCATTACATCATTCTTTCAGGGCAAAGCAATATTTGTAACCTCTTCACACAGGCTGTCCCTGGAGGTTCCATTTTCTTCATTGTTTAATTTGAACAAAATACATTACACCAAGTTCATCTTTTTTTTTCGATTTGTTTTCCTTCTGGGATCAGATGGTGCTTCCCCTTGTGAGACACCCAGTGAACATAATTTAGCAAATAAGACGTGGAAATTTTTTCAAGAGTTTCCATGAACCTTCTATATAGTCAATAGTAATTAACATGATTTTCCACTATAATATCTTTGATGAAATTGAGTATTCTGTTTCCTGATATTAATCTTTCAGCTGGGCTGATTTTGGCTTTCACTTTCTACTAAACAGGCATCAGTGAAGTTTTGTCTGTACTGCAGCCCCATCTGCCCCTGTTTCTGCATGATTGGAAATTTGTACTTGGGTGAAGTTACGCTGGTTACAAGAGTTTTCCCAGTGGACACAACTCATGTATTTAATCCTGAATAATTTCATCCATATAAAAGTTTGTTATCTAATCAAAGTTTCTGCTACAATCAGTGAAGACTGTGAGACACCTTTAGAGAACAATTTATCCTATCATAATATTGAAGTGTTTGAAATAAGCTGTGTGCTGACTGTATTTCTCTACATTCACTCAGTGTGAAGGGCTGGTTTTTTCTGAATATCCACATTGAAATGACTGAAGTTGAGTCAGGAGCCTGGAGGTTTTGAAGGCCAGACTACATGACTTGCATAATCCATGACTAAATACAAATATTATATGTATGTTAAGACACAATCAGTACTTTGACCTATTTAAGCAATCTTCCATACTATGGGTCCTGTTTGTAACTGATTGCCCCCAAATGAGTTGAATACAAACTGCTAGAAACACTCTGTCTGTCCCCTAGGATCTCTGTTCTGTCCCAAATCTACCTCACACTTTCTCCTCTCTATGTCAGTCTGGAAGTGGCCAGGCAGTGAAAACACAGTGCAGACTCTCCTTTGATGGTGGTACACGAAACCTGCACGTGCAGTCCAGCTTGCACCATCTCTGATCAAGAGCACCACGTTGTTTTATTACATGGGCTCTAACATGTGCAGCAATACAGCATATAAATGTAGAAAGTGTACTCAGCTTCTAGGCAAATCCTTAGGTGGTGCATCACGGCTGATTAGTGTAAGCCTTGGGTTTACATCTTCTTGACAACATGTTCTTGCTAGGCTGGAATGAAAGGGTTGATCCATCACATATGGGGTACACATGCTGTAAAAAGGGCAATTTTGCTGAATCGGCTTAGTTGAGTAAATTGTAAAGGCATGACGCTGATTATCTAAATGGGAACACTAGCCTGAAAATTAATAATGTAACTTTACAGGCTCATTTGCTGCCCAGGTGAATTTCACTAGAGGGGCTTCAAGCAGCGAAAGTGCACATGCACGTGATATATAAAATGCACCTGTTCAAATAATGTTTCTTTTCCTAGATGTTATATTACTGGGGCATGGAATAATTTCACTTTTAAAAATCCTACCCCAATTTAAATGCCTCCCCCCCATACCCTGCTCTCCTGTTGATCTTAATAAAAATGTCTTCATTGAGGGAACTGCTTATTAAGGGAACAAATAAACTGCCCATAGTCAGGAGTACATATAAAGTACTTTTCATCCATACATCTCAAAGCAATTTGCAGGAAGAGGGCATGTATCATATTTTGCACATGGTTAAACCAGAAATTCAGAGACTCAAGAAGAAAATAATCTCAAAAGACTCAAAATAAACTGCTGCTTTTTTTCCCTAGCATTTGTTTTATGCAGTAGGTGTAATGTCTGTGAACAAATGCAGTCGTGTAAACAGAGTCCCTTTAATGTGTGATATGTACAGCCAGTACTGGGAGGGGTAAGTGACATGGGAAAGAGGGAATGGCTTTTGCTTAAGTTTTGATTACTGTGAGTTCTATGATACAATCTGTTCCTTCCTCCTTCAATTCCTCTTCACGATTCTCACACAAAATTAGTAAGAACAAATATATTGCTGTAAGCAGCCCATAGGAATGAAAGAGTAGTAGAACAAATTATTTTTCCTCTTGATCTTCAAAAACAGCTAATGCTAAAATTTTATTGCTGCATGTTTTTGTACCAGTCTTTGTTGGAAATTGGAATGCATCCCATACATTTTGCATAACAGAAGTTAGTCCTTTGCATTAACAATTTTATTGTTTTCCTCCTCAGGGATGATACCTCACGTTTCTGAAAGTTGAAGGATCTCTCTGCATGTAGAAAAGGCCCTATCTTATTGTCTATCCCAGGCTGGTGAAACAGCAGGCACATATGAGTGGATCCATCTGTGGGAGGACAGGTGGAGGGAAATGGGAAGTCTGTGCTTGTTCTTGCACAATGACTTGTTTCAGTTGCCAAGCTCTGTTAAATGAACCGCCCATGCACCAAACAGGAATTTTGCTTGTATGAGGAGACTTTTCTTTGAACTTTTCCAGGCGGGAATGTTTTCTAGTATAAGGCTCCTATTTAATGTTCACATTGCACAAAGGCCTCAGTCATCACCTCTGTGCAAACTTCATAAGACATAATCCCTGCCTTAAACACCTCATGGTCTGAGCACACAGCAATGCTGGACACGGAGCCAATGGATGTCACCAAGGTGACAGCTGCCTGTCTTGCTAGGTCCAGTCACTTCTTTCATTAATTCAGTGATCTGTATTTATGTATTTACTTTTGGTCTCTGGTGCCTGGCAGGGAAAGGGCAGGGAGCTGGAAACATCAAGATTCTAGAAGGAGGACCTGGAACAAGAGAGTACTGCCAGTGGGAGGCAGAAAATTAGGATCAAGGTGGGAGAGATTAGAAAAGAAACCATTCTGCCAGAAAAATAAAATCCCTGTTAATTTTTGGGTTTGCACCACTTGTTTTCAGAAGCAATGACATCAACTGGAGTAGAGAACAAAGAAGGCAGATATCTTTCTTCAACCTTGTCTTAAGTTCTTACTGATTATAATTTTTCTTCTTCCTCCTTCTCTTTGGTCTGAGGTCTAAAGTCTTATGGGAAGGTTGTGAAGAGCTAAGAGAGAATCCAGAAGGGCAAAATGGTTATGGTCTTTTAGTACTACAGGAACCAGAACATCTTCAGAGACCTCATGACCTAGAGCTAGTGGGGTTAATTGTTAAGTTTAGGGTCTCTGGGACATGCAAACAACTTTATGTTTACTCATTAAGGCACATAATGACCCATTGCTTTACTACCTCATCAGATTTTTTTTCTTCTGCCTGCAATGTGCCCTTTCTCTTGCACATCTTCCATGAGGAATGCTACTGAGAGGTTTGGGGTCATGACAGAACAAAGAGAGATAAAGGGAGCTGAGATGGTGACATGACTCACACCAACCTGGACCTGGAGGCCACTGCCCAGCCACTTCCCCTGCTGAAGAGATAGCACACCTGTAGATATTGTCTCCAGAGCTGTCTGGAGTACACACATGCAGCTGGTTAGGGAACAGGTACAGACGTCTGGATGGAGGGGAAGCTGTCAACCCAGCCCAGCTCAGCTCAGCTCAGCTCAGCTCGGCTCAGCTCAGCTTTCCACTGAGACCTGTTAGACCCAGTTAAGGTGGCCCATACCAGTGTTCTCAGATGACGTTCATGCTTTGAGGGTGGTCTTTCCTTGCCTCTGCACCTCCACTGCACAGCAGAGCACAGCTTGAAATCATCTGCTCCAGTCCCTAACAGGCAGCCAGAAAAAGTGGGATTTGGGCTGGGAAAACCGTTCACCTCTTGGTTTCCTCTTTTTTCTTCTCTTTTTCTCTCTCTCTAGGCAGGGATTTTATTAGAGGCAAGAAAGTGGTGAGGAAAAGTAGTGAGGGCAGTGCAGTGACTCACATAAGGAGCTCCTTCATTATGGTATTGCTGAAAAATGTTACTGAAGTGGTGCGCTCCAGGGGGTATACAAGGATAAGGATCTTAGCTGGAAGTCTGCTTCCTTACTGCTTCCCAGAAATTAACAGAATTTATGCAATAATCAAGTACATTTGGTACCATATGTCAGAGCCTATCGTAAGACAGAAAAGGGGGCCTTGTTATGCTTCATGCTGCAGTGTCTGAAGCATTTCAGTTCAACACCTTTCTTTGCTTATTCACATCACATCAGAGAAAGAGCAAAACGTGATGTTAGCCTGGGGCCAAAAGTTACTGGCATGGTTTCTGTACAGTTCTTTCATGTGGGGAGGGTGTGGTGAGCTATTGGTGGAAACACCCTGACAAACCTTGCAGAAATGAGTTCAGTCTTGGACACAGATTCCATTTTCTCCCTCCCCTTTCCCCTGTGCATGACTCAAGTGTAAAAGAGTGCCTGGACACTGAGGGATAAGGTAGTGGTTCCCTGTGAACTTTCCCTCTACAGTGTTGGCTTTTGATACTGCCTTGGGTTTCGTGACAGTCTGTCTGGGCTCTGTTAAATCTTTGACTCTCATGTTGTGCAGCACATTTTTTAGAAAGTGCTGTCCAGTCTCCAGTAGCCAGGAGTGCCTTTAGCTTCTCTGATATTTTTAAAGTTATTAGAGGAGCTGTTTTGTCAGGAAACTCCAAACACCACATGCAAAAGGAGCTATAGTTAGGCTCCTCTTCTCTAGTAGGAGTTCTGAATGTCAGGATCTCATCTGGGTTATGCCATAGTGAGACAGTGTAATCTGGTTTTATGTGGTCTATAAATTCTTAATTTGTAAAAGCATATCTCTGTGTTAAACAACCAGCAAATGACCAGAGAATCTGTGTAGAACTGGTTTATGGTACATCACAGAGACTGAGTTCATCGTGGCCAGGAAGAAGAGGCTGAAGGCAGTGATGGCCAAAAGAAAACTTCTAGATGATCCTTCTACTTCATTTGGCATATGAAGTTTTTTAAGTGGAAACAGATTTTACTTCAGAAATTTTTTGTGTCCTTGTTGGAAATATCATCTACTTAAATTCTGCTAGGTAGTTCCCCTCCGTGATATGATCTCTGCTCCTCAGGCCAAGCTGTTTGTGCCGAGACTTCTCTGTCCATTTGATTCTTCCAGAGCACCATCCCCTCTGCTTTGCATTTGACTCTGTGTCTCCTGTGGGCTGCATGTGGTGTCCTGTAGGACAAAATTTTGATTTTTGCTTTTTACTTTTTTTTATTTTCCTGCTCCCAGTGTGAAGTTTCCATGACAGTGAGACGTGCTGCAGCTTACCAGAGATATGTTATGGGATGCAAATAAGAGGCTGCACTGCATGCCCCAGGATGTGACATGATGTTGCTGTTGGGGCAGCCACGACACACACAGATTGTGCTTTGGACAAAGGGCAAAAAGTGTTTATTAAACAAGGCAGCTTCTATTTATACACTTTTGTATGTTATCATTGATGTTACATAGTCATTGGCTGTTGAATTACTACAATAGATTAATTGGTTATTATTAACTACAATATACTACCATTGGCTACCTATAGCAGAAGCATTCAAGCATTCAGAAAAATAACAGGTGTAGACATGTTGCTGTTTTTCTCCTTCTATTGTTTGACTTTCTTGCTTCTGTTGATAGTACATTTACATGGTTAAAAACTAATTGTTTTTCTTTTCATGGGCTTTTCTCATGGTCCTTCTGCAGCCAGAGTAACAGGCCCAAGACATGATTTTACAAAGGCAACAAGGCCTTCATTTTATAAATATGCAAAAACATGAAGGTGCCCAGCCAGCTGAAAAGCTCTGTAGGACCTTGTAAGGCATAGGGAAATGAACCTGCTGCAGCCCCATCCACTGTAGGACCATGATTCAGAGGGATCCTTAGTTTCAACTATTTCCATATCTCCAAGCTCCATGCTTTTTCTCCTGGCTGGTTAACTGTAAAAAAGAACCAGAGAGTAAACCAATATTTAGGCATTTTGTATGGTTGGAAGTTTGGGATCCAAAAAGGAACTGGGGAGCTGTTAGTTACTTGAAGAGAAACATAGGGTGATGTGAGTACATCTATCCTGTGCAAGATCTCAGACGTTCTACAGAAAAGAGCTGGCTTGAGCTGTCACTTCCCCTGTGCATCAGTGTTGGGACATCCCCTTGAAAGTCAAATGTGAGTGGCAGGATCCCTTAGCTCAGCCTCCCTGCTCTGGCTGCCTGGTTTCTGCACTCAGTGGTGGCTCTGGGTACACATTGTCACAGGCGTTCCTTGTGGATGCTAGCCAGCATAACTGGGTGTTTAGGCTCAATATAAAGATATGTATATTGGGCTAGAGCAAATAGAATTCTAGCCTGGTATTTTGTCTTGGTGGTGCCACATGGATCCACCCAAGAAACTACAAAATATGACAAAAATTGAGAGATAACTTCTCAAATGTCATTCCAGTCTTCTACAATTTGCTCATCATCTGGATATTTAATTACTCTGAGAGATTTCTTTTCTATGAATCTCTTCAGCTTCCTTTTAAAAAGCTGAGGTCTTTTGGCACCTGTGAGGACGATGGTGAGGAGCTCCACAGATTAAACAGATTTTGGTGTAAGTAAAAATGTTCTTTCTTTGGTCTGAACTTGCTTCCAGCTAATTGCATTTTAGATCCTCTATGTCTTTTTTGTGTTCAACTGTAGGTGTACATTCAACCTACCTTCATCCTCTCTCTGATCTTGTAGAGCCCCATCAAATCCCCTTCTGATTGTCTTTTTCCAGAGTGAAGACTATTGCCTTTTAGGCATTGCTTGTATAGAAGCTGTCCTGTGAAGCTTGAATGCCTTTCATTATCCTTTTCTATCCTTTTCTGAACATTCCTCAGTCTATTATACCATGTGGCTGCAGACCATATGACACAACTTTCAGGACACTGATGCATAAACACACACACAGTGACAGATTGATGAATTCCATTAATCCTGTGCTTTCCTTTTTCATAATAGTTCTGAAGACTTGTTTTCTTTACAACAGACCATGGCACTTAGATAATACTTCCATGGAAGTATCCAGTTATAAAGCAAGCTGCTGTTTGCTCTTAAGAATTGTGAAATTTCTGCCACCAGTTCTAATTATTTTAAAATGTTCATAACAAAGAATTATTTTGACTCAGGAAATATGAGATAAATCTCTAGGAAATTCACATTTCTTGTACAGCAGAACAAAGTAACTCAGGTAGAAAATAAAATGACCAACTCTAATCAGCCATCAGTGAAAAACTACAAATTGCTGGAGTGCAGATATCTCAGCCAAGGTTAATCAAGCAGCAGTTAATCAAAACCAATTTCCCTAATCATATTTCTGTCTTCTTTTTCTATGAATATAAACTTTTGAAATTATTTGACTTGAAAAGTGGTGGTCTCCGTAGTGTTAAGATGTCAGCTTATGACATACGGTTTTCCAACAAAGGCTTTTTATTTTAAACAGATGTACAGAAAGTAGAGAAAAATAAACTGACAGACACTGGTCATAGAAGTGGTTAAAATATCTCTTCAGAATTGTTTGTCAGAAACCCTGAACTCAGAAGTCTTATTTCTACTATTCCTGCCTTTCACACCCCTGCTGTGTCAGGCCATATGAGGATACCTAATGGTGGGCCACATTTCCCTGTATTTTAAAGAAACTTTCATTTCTTGGTGATGGGAATACCTACCCTGCACATTTTATGACAAGAAACTTGTCTTCAAGGGTGGCCGTGCTGCTCTATTTCTGTCACGGATCAAGACAGAAATTGTTTTGGAGGGTAACTATGATCCAGCAGTGTTTATTTATGCTCAGAGGGACAGACGTACCAGAGCTAGATTTCACTCAGTGAACTGAAGATCACTTAAAAGCCTCTGGTGGTTCAAGCTTCCCTGGGATCTGCACAAGATAATTCAGGGTGTTTCCCAGGAGGAAGTTTGCCAGAGTTGCTTGGTTGATGCAAGTGCCAGGTGCTACGTGCTGCCCTCAGTCCCCAGGCCTGCTGGGGACACCCCTGCAGCTGAGGCTCTCTGGAGTACATCCATCCACTGCTGCAGGCTCAGCCTGCCCTGCCTCTGCTCTCTGCCAGCTGGGGACAGAGCAGGAAGCTGAGCAGCCACACTAACAGCACGCTCAACCTGAAGCAATAACACCCTGCTGAGAAATAAGGTATAATAGCTGCGAGCCAGCATTGAGACAATGCAGCCATGGGGCTTCTGGGTGCAGCTGGCTCGCAGCACGCACGTGGCAGACACAGCTGCTGCTATTCTTTGTATGAAAGGATCTCCAAAGGGCTCAAAATTAGCTAAAGCTCATTGTAAGAGCTCTAATCACAGCTAGTTATGGTCTGGCTTTGAAAGACCTCTGTTAGTTTTAGCTCGGAATATATGGACACTGAGACTCCATCTGTTCAGACAATTTCAACCTTTCCTAGGGATACAGAGTCCTGTTATCTTTTACCCACAGGACAAAGTTCTGCTGAGGAGTTATGGGTCATGTCTTTACGTGGATTAAGTCCACAGGCATGGGCTTCACAGCATCAGTTGGTGCCATAAGAGCTTTGTTCTCTTCCCTCTTAGATACTTTCTCTACAGCAAGAACAGGTAAACTGAAGCAGGAGGAGCAGTTGGAATGGGGAATCAGTCTGACAAAAGTGAACTTATCTTGGATAACCCTGACTTTTGTCTTATCTTTCAGGCTCTTTACTGAACACAAGGAGAATAAGGCTGTTAAATGGACCACTTGAACTGACTTGGAGGTCTACTTTTGTCAGATACAGTACAAAGGCTATTGCTGTTAATATTGCTGTTAATATACATGAGTACCTCAGGGGTCCTCTCGGGATGTGTTTAGTCATGAAAACAAAGTCCCTGTTGAAAAGGATCTCACAATCTCAGCCCTGCTTCTGCCTGAGATTGTGCACAGAGGGAGGCAGTGCCTGCCTAGGGAGCTGCATTTACCTGGGAACTGGGCACATGTGGACCCAGAGAGAAACTGGTTGGTGGTTACAGCCCCATCAGGAGGATCTTGAAAGACAGGTGCTGAGAAAAGGCAAATACTGTCTGTGAAGAGAAATAGGTAGGAAATGTGTGGGCAAGTGAGGAGCATCTGCACATCTGGCACAGCTACAGCAACTTGCTCTGTGGCTCCTCAGTGCTCTTTTTGCAAAGTTTTCTGAGCAGTTTGGAAGCTTCCTAGATGCTAAATTTATCAATTTGTATTCTAGAGACAAGTTAATGCAATCTATGAAGTATTTTATGGTTTCCTAGGTGTTTTGAAAAAGGAATTGGTAGGTTTAAACACTTATAAAAAGTTCTTTAATTCATGATATCTCCAGTGGTGGTGGCTTTCTACAGAAAACTCATGTTGAGAGCCCAGAAAATCTGGTAGTATCCAAAATTATCATCCATATTTGCAATACTGGCTTAGGAAGTTCTGGCTGTGGTTACATGGCAAGTCAGTGGCCATGGTAGGAACCAGTCTTGACGTAAGCAGCAAACTGACTTTCTATATGGGACGTGTTCTACAAAGAGCAATTGCCATTTTGCTTCCGTGCTTGGAAGCTTCTTCCTGCTTCTTAGGGGAAAAGGGACTTGGAGGGTTACAGGCCCTGTTTCTTCTACCCTTCTTTTCCCCAAGTATCAATCAGCCCCAAGTGCCGTTTCCCATTTTTGTGATGTGATTGCACTGGACAACTTCTTCCCTCTGCTGAGGGGAGGGTCACATCACACCATGTTCCTTTGCACTCCCAAGGGACCTTTATCCCAGCTGCTGAGACTCGAGGCCAGGGTTTTGTNAGGGAGGGAGCATTGGACTAACCTCCAATGCCCCACAACCAGGGAAGATTGACTGGGGAGGAGTCCAATGGGGTGTCGAAGGAGAGGGAATCTTCTGGAAGGGGGTCGGCTCCGGGGGAAGATTGATGGGCTTGGGGGCAAGGGCTTAGGGTGACAGGCAGGGAAGGGTCTGGAACAGGGGTGGAGGCATGTCCAAACTTGGAGGCTTTAGGGGTGGAACTTGGGAGGGGAAAACGGGGTAACAGAACTTTACATTGAATGCGGGGGGGGAACAGAACAGACCATTACAGTTTAAAATGGGGAAACAAAGAACTTTGCAGTCAACTTAACAAACGAAACTTTCCACACTACCACACACTCCCAAGGGACCTTTATCCCAGCTGCTGAGACTCGAGGCCAGGGTTTTGTGCACATGATTCCAGCCTCGTTTCTCTCACCTGTGCAAACTTTTAATGAGGCAGAGTTGGGAAAGGTGGCTCACAGGGAACAGGAAGAGTGAGGATGATGTCTCCAGGACATGACCCTCCTGCTAGCAAGTGCCAGCAAGGTGTGTCACACCTTTCTGGGGGTAAGAAAAAGCCCAACTGGAGTGTAGGTCAGTCAGATTGTCCCCAAGCAAATGTGTGCGACTGAGTGGGATCATGTAGAGCATGTTTGTAATTGATTCAGTACTGTTGTGTGACAAAACACAATAGCTTTGTATGAGGCTTTAATATAAATCTCTTGCACTAGCAGAGCCTAGTAATTGAATCAATATACAAGTGAGGCTGTAGAAGCATGATGAAAAAGTTCGGTTCCAGGTTAAATGTGAAACAGATGTTCCTCAGCCCTCTCCCCTTCCTGCCCTGCTGCCTCCCCCTTTGTCCCTGCCAACTGCAGGCATGAAGTGCTTCTAGTTTAAAATGAGAAAGAAGTAGAAAAAAAAGGAAAACCAGAAAGAGATTGCATGATTCTTTGGCAGTGTTAGCAGCAAGATGTTGGTTTGAGAGCAAGGCATCGCTCCAGCATCACAGCAGCAACATGAAGATACCAGGCTCTATGGGTCCTGTAGACCTTCCTAGGGGTCCAGGATAGCACCAGGTCATGGAAGAGGAGCAAAACTGGAGTCTTCTGGCATGAAGATCTCCTCCTATGGACCTACCAGGAAGTGCCAGGGGGCTGGGCTCACCCAACAGAAGATGGATTCTGGCATAAGTCTAGTGATGCACCTGCCCAAAGTAGGGCAAGAGGCATAGAAGAAGGTGGTAAACATCGGTGATTTTGGGGATTTTTGGATGCCTATTTGGGAGGGCATAAGCAGGTGAAACTGACCTCCCTGCCTACACCCAGGGGTATGAGTAGGAAACCTGAGCGTCTTTGAGAATCCAAACATCCCTTTCCAGAACAACCCGTGGTTTATCAGTCATCTCTATCTTGAAAATGCTTAATAAATCTTCTTATTTGGATTAAAATACCCTACTTGACAATGTATACATTAGTCTTCCGGAATTAAGGATATCTGTATTTTCTTTAGCTAGGAAATCAGCCATTTTACTGAATAAAAATATCATATTTGGTTTTTATATTCAACCTTTCTTAGAAACATATTGTATTTCATCTTTCCTTTCAGTCACTTAGATACCTTTTCTTCATGTTTTTCCTCCTATAAGCATAACAAACCATTCAGTAACAAATCTATAGGTTTTTAGATCATATGTATTCTATTTGCCAACACTTGCAAGAAGTTTCCTTCTCTCCACTCAATTTCAGTGTCCTTAATCTGTTAAGGTGTCAAACTCTCCTTGATGGTGGAGCAGTACTTTGTTTGATAATTTTTCTGCGGAGACAATTTTCCTTCTACACACCCAATTGGAGTTTATCAAGATCTTTGAACTAAGTGTCTGTTCTTGATATAGATCTTTCCTTTTCCATCCAAGTGCTTGATCAGGTATTCTGACTTTGTCATCATGCTTTGTATCAACAATCAAATTGAAAACTGAGGCAAAGTTTCATTTAATTTTCCAAAGTTGCTAAAATTATTTTCTGTCTCAATCTCAAGACATACTGCTACATTGTTTCTTGTTTTTCTTCCCTTATTTTTAATTTTTTTTTATCTGTATGGAAAGTAAAGTTTTTATTTTTGATTTTAGCATCTCTGGAAGATCTGGATTACCTTGTGTTTTAGCAAAAGTTGTACGTGTGGAGCTCTGATTCTGCCATTCTGCACACACAAAAAAGTGTGAATCAGTTAACAGGAGGTTTGAAGAAATGAAACAGTTTCTGAAAACCAAGGACACAGAAAAATCCAACTTGAAATATTTCAGAAGCAAGCTTGAAAACCAAAGCATGTCTCAGATCAGAGTTTATAATAATCCCATGAAAGTTGCTCAGGTACTACAAGTACATATTGTAACAGCTTCAGTATGTCTAAAGTACTATACAATATGTACAATATTACATATGTAATATTGTACACATGTACAGTATACAATATGTATACTACAAGTACATATTGTAACAGTTGCAGTATGTCTAAAGAGAGTGCTTCCCCATATGATCAGTGAAAGTTGATTTTATATCCCAATTAAATCCATACATAATCCTTTTTATCCTTGGGGAATATTTAGGTGAATGTCAAGTCTCTTGTTCAAAATATCCTTTTCCCTTTTCTGCCTAGTTTTCTAGGGGAGAGCAGAATTTGCCTGACACCAGAGGTGGTCTTGATAGAGAAATATTTCATTTGAAGTGACATATCTTGAATTATTTCTAATGATCTTCTCTTACAGATGGGCCATGTACTCTGTGAAAATCAGTGGTTTCATAGGACTCAGTGAATGCTTTTTGTGAACAAGCACTAGGCAGAAAGCTTCATTGTTGCTGTGTTAGGGCACTGTAATTTTTGGAAAGCCATGAAAATTAAAAGTCCATCATGACAGGATGAGCAGCACCAGACCTTCAGTCTGATGACAAACTCCAACTCCGCCTTAATAGGTGCAGCGAGATCTCTCTGAATTTTTCAAGTGCCTTCCCTTTGCTTGTGCTGGGAGGACTCACTGTTTGTAAAATGCTAATGTAATCTAAAAACTGTGGACTTTTCTGCCTCCTGGAGAAAAGTTCAGTATTGGCTTTTCATCAATCAAATGGACAATACTAAACGAAATTAACTACCAAAAGGCATCCTGCAACAGTCTTAGTTGCCATCATAGAGAAGGTCTCAGCAGACGTGTCATTGTAGAAAGAGCTGGAAATAAGGAGCAAATGGAGTACTGTATTCCTTCTGAACCTCCATTAAGTTCAATATGTTCCAGTGTAATGAAACTAGAAGTTGTTTTACTTGTCCATTATTTACTTCCCAGCTGGCTTTAAAACACCTGCATTGTCTATCCAGGGCTTGCTCATCATGAAAGTTTGCTTGCTATAAACATGAAAGCACTGTCCCTTTATCCTCTAAGTTTGTTGATATATCCATCTATTCATACACACATACAGAATCATTGAATCAGAATTGTCAGGTTGGAAAAGACCCTTAAGATCATCGAGTCCAACAATTAATCCAGCATTGCCAAGTCCACCACTAAACCACGTCCCCAGGTGCCACATCAACATGTCTTTTGAGCAACTCCTGGGATGGTGGCCCAATAATTTCCCTGAGTAGCCTGTTCCAGTGCTTGACAATGTTTTCCAAGGAGAAATTTTTCCCAATATCCAACCTAAACCTCTCCTGGCATAATTTGAGGCCATTTTCACTTGTCCTATCACTTGTTACTTGGAAGAAAAGGCCAACCCCACCTGGCTACAGCTTCTGTTGTGGTTTGCTGGCTTTTCGGTGCAGTGGCAAGCCACAAGCAGTGCCAAAGAGCGTTTCTGCCTGGCCCAGGTCGGCCTCTCGTGCTCCAAACCTTCCCTCTGAAGGCAGGGACCACGGGGCCCTCAGCAGCCAGGGAGCCTCGTGGTTAGCTCTGGCATCTTGCTCCTCGCAACAACACAGCAGTGAAGGAGATGAGAAGAGGCCTCTGCATGGAGAACACAGAAGGTCTTTATTCACATGATAGCATGCAGGTCCCCAGAGGCAAAGGCAAGGAAAGGCAGAGGGTCTGGAGTGTTCATGGGGATTGGGAGGGTGGAGTTGGGGTCCCTCAGAGACCAATAGGAGGAGCTCGTGGGAGCGGCCAGGGACAGCAGGGAAGGGGGAGAATGCCATAAGCCTCCTCGCAGGGAGTTGCAGAGAACGATAAGGTCTCCCCTGAGCCTTATTTTCTCCAGGCTAAACATCCTATGCTTTCAGCTGCTCCTCATCAGACTCGTGCTCCAGACCCTTCCTCATCTCTCTTGCTCTTTTCTGGACATGCTCCAGCACCTCAACGTTCTTGTAGTGAGGGGCCCAGAACTGTGGTGGTGCTGGCCACATTGTTTCTGATAAAAGCCAGGATGCCTTCTTGGCTACCAAGGTCCTCCCTTGTTTGTAGCATCAAACAAAGCCCCTTTGATTTAGACATCTAAAATTTAAACCCTAAAATCCTGATCAGTACCTGCTACCATTTTTCAGACATCTTTAGAGAATATAAGATAATTTCTTAGTAAACAGATATTTGACATGTGCAAAATCTGCTGCAAACACCATTGATATATGTGACATTTGAAATACTCTGAGTAACTTTCAGGCAAAAGCTTTTAATTAGAAACCCAGCTGCTGTTCCTAAGATGGGTGTCTCCTGAGGTTCCTTATAACAACAACATGGTTCTGCTTTACCAGAGAGTACCTCGTGTTTTTTTTCTGAGAGATGAATTTTTAGACTGAGCCATGCTGCCCTAATATTTTCCGCCAGTCTGGGTTCCACAGAGCTAAGGAAAATGGCTTCTCTCCAAAACATTCACATTCCCATCAGATATCAAGGGATGTGGAGGACCCTATGTCTGGTCACCTCCCAGCCCTTATCTGGCATCAGGGTTGTCAGCAGTTGTGGAAGCAGAAATCTCTTCTCCATATCAAGACTAACATGTTCTTCCCAACAAGCATGTGTCTTACTCTTGTGTGTGGTATGCTTAGCCTCCACATTCTTTTAACATCCTCTGACCCATCCTCTGACCCTTCCTCTGGTTTGTGTGCTTGTGGGAGGGCAGCAAACACACACTTCAGTATCACTCGTGTGTGTTGCAAGCAGTACTCAAAAGCTTCATATTTCCAGGCTGATATGGGAAAACACTTTAGAAATTGACTCAGATTGCAAATTAAAGGGAAGAAATTTCTCATGGTGGCATTTCTGGAGGACTCTTATTTCTCACTTACCTCCTGAGAAAAGCACCCTATTGGGTTTGTTCTCCATCTCAACACAACCAGTTTGCTTGCCTTAACTTTTAACCTGGCTAACAAAGTACAGCAAATGAGCCTTATATGATTCACATGGTTCTTTTCTAATCATCTGCTTTAAATCACTTATCTGAGAGTCTGAGACATGGTCCAAAGTGGCAAGGCAGCATCCAGAATTGCATCTCACTAATTAATTGGCTCAGAGCTCAGGGAATAGATGTGAAATACTTCATATTCAGCAGTTTTCAGAGTTTTTATGTCTGTGTGTTTTCCAGACTTGACCTAAAAGGATGTACAGGAAAAGCAAATGCAGCAAACACCACTCACTCATCACAACCCCACACAGCACTCTACGGTGGTACCGACCCAGAGAGAGAATCTTGGCTGGGACAATGAGTCGTCCTGAGCTGGTGGAAGAGCAGATCATTGCCAAGAGATGTGGAAAATAGCATTTTTGTCAGCCCCAAGCAGGCATGGAAGGGGAGCAATTGAGAAATCTTTGTATCTGACATTTCCCACGGAAAGCTGGTGTTCCTGTTTCAGACTTAACTTTGTCACCAAACTGGGACAAGGAAACCCCCTTGGTATCGGCCTCAGAACTGACCTATGAACCCCAGGAATCCCAGTTCCAGGACCTCTGATCTTCTTTCACTTGATCTGCAGCCACTGCAGCACCAGGAGAGCTCATAACTATTAGTGGAAATTTCGGAGCTTTTTCCTGTGAAATTTTCAGTGTTGTAATCTCTAGAACTCAAGCTGGATAGATAGAGAGTGCCTTCCCATACATGTAGTTTGAAAACTTCCACCAGGTGACCATAAGGATTTTCAAAATCTAATGTAACATGTGTGGATCCAAGTGAAAATGATAAATATATTTATTTTCAATGGCATGATACAGCAACTGGGAAAAATATTTAAATTAATAGTGTTTGTATAATATTAAAACCTCTGCTCCTCTTTCAGGAAATGAAAGCACCTGTATAAACATTTGATCTAGAGAAGTTAAAGGTCACATTACCACGATGTAGTCCATGGCCTCTGAAGGTTAAAATATCCTTTTACAAAAAAAATATCTTTGCCTTGAAGAGGTTGGTCAGGTATTCCCTTGGCTGCTGTTTCAACCTTTGGCCTCGGTCCTACAAGCACTTACACACATGCTCAATTATAAGCATGCAAATGTCTCTACAGTACAGCTCAGGGGGAGTGTGATGAGGTTCCACTTACTGGTGTTCTGGGGTGGTCTGATGTTATGATGTCGGGCAATTGATGCTTCCCTATTTTATTGGAATAACCATTTATAGGGATTGCTGTAGAACTAAAACCAGCCAACACAATCCACAGACTCCCTGTAACTCAAAGAACCCCCTAGCTGGTTCTGAGATGGTGCTTCAATGCAATTGCCTCTTTTTACATCTAGTTCTCATAGGAGATTTTTTCCTAATGAGCCTTATCAAGGGTATAAGCTCTTTAAATAAAATACAAAGTACTGTGGTTGTGAAGTCACAATTTTGTGATTCATTACCTAATGAATACTCTGATTTCTTATTTTTGTTTGATATTTTTATGTTCTTTCTTACCGTGTTACTCCCGAGGTGTTGGTTTTAGTGTATAGCTGTATAGAGGCACCTTTGCAACAGTTTTTCCTCCCTCTTAGAGTGATATGTTACAAATGCCAGAGATTTTAGGAGTCCGACTTCCAAGAGGCTTGGATGCTTATGCATCTAATATGAACTTTTGAACCTTATTTTAAGTCAGATGATTTGAGAATATCTTCAGATCTGATCTACAATTTATTGTATAGTGTTTTCTTCTCAAAATCATGTTAACTCTTCTGGATGCAGTTCAGATACCTTATATCTTCTCATACCTTCATACAACTTTTATTTCCTCTTACACATAGCAGTAATAGAACTATGAGGTCCTACCACAGTGCTGAGTTCCTAGAATGAGTGTTTGTGAGACCTACACTGAAGTTCACATCATTGCACTCAGCATGAGTTGAGCTTCCTAACCAAGGCAAGGGATCTTAGCAATTAAGTTTGTCTCCTGGCACAGAGTGGCTCTAGCCAAGCTGTGTGGTCAAATATAGGCCAGAAAAATGTGCTTCAATTTAGTGGAGAAATAAAACTCACAGATGAGGTCATGCCCCCAATATTTGTAAGACCCTACTCTGATGTGTAAGAGCTCATCACCCCCTTATAATCTTTCAGAAGGGGTTAGCAGCCATCTGCAATAGGTTGCAGGTGGGTGCAAACACTAGAGTCATATGCTACCAAAAGATTCCTGCTTTGACAAACAACGGAATAACAAAATAAACTTTTCTGGTAAAATTCCTGAATATGATTTCTCACATTTAGTCACACGGTAAAATGAACTTTTTAAAGATCCTGTTGGCAGACTGTGATGTGGCTGGCTTGGCTCAAGTGTCTCCATACAACAGTTGCTGAAGCAGCAGGGCTATCAAGAGTTGAATGCTGCAGTTTTTGGGCTATCAGTGCTGAATGCTGCAGTTGCACTGCTGGAGTGTGGAAGTGAGATGACAGTCTTAAATGTGTAATGAAATGCTTCTGGGTGGGAAGGAGACGAAAGGTAGCTGCTCTTAGCTCTGCTGCTAATCTGCCTCTGGCTATTGCTCTCCCTGCTCCTTCTGCCATTAACATCTGCGTAATTTCCAAAAGACTGATATTTCTACAGTATAAAATGTACTGGTGGTATGAATTCAGCTTATTCTGGGGCTCTTTGCATCTGTTACTCACTTCAGGAATGATCTTGCTACCTCTTTTGTGGTGTCTCTGCCACCTCACATTCATTGCCAAGAAAAGTAATTGCTGGCTGCAAACATCTGCCTATTTAGTGTATCACTGAGGCAGATGACCTTTACAGCTTCACATTCACTGCATTGCTGCAGTGAAAATCACGCTGGTTTCTTCTTTGGTATCTGGAAGGGCTAAAATCAATTGTTTTGCCCTTTGGTCGTAGTTACATTATTTGCATGGTGATTCCCTGCAGCAAGTAGAACAGTAGGTCCCCAAAGCATTCATCAGTTACAGTATGAGCTGAGTTTTCTGGTTTGTAAGAATCTGGCAATGAAGATTTCTTGTAATGCTATGATTTGCATCTCAAATGATGCCAGATTTAACTGCCACATGCGTATCTCAGTTTGGAAGGCACAGGTTTTTCCAGATCACAACCTGTATGAGAGAGAACTATGATTTTTAGTCATCAGTATACATATTTCTTGCATTTTTCTGAGTTTCAGACATGAGCTAATAAGATACACATTCTTAGAAGACAACTGTCCTCTCCTGGATATGATGGTTTAGAAAGGATTCTGAAGTATCTAGTTCAAGTCTCCAAAACCCTAAGTTGTTTAGTTGGTTAATGTTTTAACCATCTTACAGGTCTTTTTACTTTATTTTATCTAGGGAGAATTAAAGAATGGAATTACACTGATCATTTTATGAGGGTGTGAGTAATTTTTTAAAATATATATAAGAAAACAATAAGGGAAAAAAGGCACATTTTTAACCTTCAGGTTTGAGTACAACCAACAAAAAATGTATAAACTTCTGAATCTTGAAAAGCCTTAGTTGGACTTCAGAAGTTCAGTATTAGCAGTTCTGCTGGTGTTTCTCATCTTCTGCAGAATTTAACTAGTGTATCTAACATTGTGGAACCACTGAACCATTGAGCATCAGTTTTCAACAGTAATGAGACAAAAAAGGAGAAAATAAGTACAAGATTGTACTTGCAACTTTTTGTCTGTTGACATTTTTCTCAGTGGTGACAGATCTTCTCTTCCTTTTGTGAGGGATTGATAACAATCATGGGGTTGATAACAACCAGACAGATCAGTCTCTTAAGCATTATGGAAACCTGCTGGAGTTTTTTAGTCACATTTGGTGACTGTCATTTAGTGGACAGGGCCACAGGGAGTAATTTCTGTCATATAGCAATTGAGAGAGAAAACCTGCTCTTCATTAAAGTGATGTGGAATTAATTTTGTAGGCAATAATATATTTTTGTTGGTAGCTTCAGCAGTTTTTCTGCCATGTAGTAACAGTGGTGCCTTGAATAGTACTCTGAGCCACAAAGCCCTTGAATCAACCCATAGCAGCACCTGCTGCTCCAGAACATCTTTCCAGGTACACTGAATCCCTCTCATGAATAGCTGGGTACTGCTGCACTTTATTTTCCTGGTCATGTTATCTGTGTACTATTTTCTCACAGTGGTCAGGGTAAAATTTATGCCATTTCGTGTAAGCACAGTCACTGAGCTGGAAATGCTAGTTAAGAAGGAGCAGTGCACTTTGTTTTCATGGGCTTTCTGCTTTTGCCAAAGGGGACAAGTTTTCAGAAATGCTAATCATAACTTGTCTTGTAAACTGAGCCTTTCAGAAGGTTCTTGTTCTAGAAACTCTTAACTCCTGTTTTTGAAAATGAAAACCAGCCTTTGGCTCAGTGCTTCTGACTCTTGCACACCTGATATCAAAAATTAAGACACCTGATGTTAACTACCATGTGAGACCACCATGATCTGGAAACCCACTTAACCTCAGGCACACCAGGACATCCAGTTGGCCAAGTGTCACATCTGTGCATAGGTTAAGCTCCTACACATTCATGGCTGTTGCAGAAAGCCAGGCACATGTTTCCATGGCCCATAAATCTTCACTTTGAGAGTCTGTGTGATAGCAGATTTGGGCTTGCACATAAAATACCTCCAAAGGGTACAAATAAAGTGGATACTGGATTTAAAAGAAACACTTCCAAATTATCCCATGAAGAATTTGTCATATCCTAGATGGCTACTATGTATCAGTACCATACTGGAACTTATCTAGCAAAGGACAATGACAGACTAGCAAAAATTATAAAACTAGTGAAAAGCATGTGCCCTAAGAGGTCACAACCAATTATAGCAGATAATTTTGCAGATGTCTGAGGAAGTTAAAACTTTTAACACAGTTTTAATGTAAGAAAGGAGTAATACTTCCAGTTACAGGATTCCACATGGATGCATCTGGACAGATATTTCTTGATGTCCAGAAGAAGAGATTCTTTGGTGCTTCTCCAGCACAGCTCTATTCAAGGGAGCTAAGCCAATTCACAGCACACTTGCAGTGCTGAACAGGCAGTCAGAAGTTAACAGCAGATAAATCACTGTTGGTAATTACCAGTTTGTACTCTCAATTGTTGGCTGCAGGTGGTTTGCCTAACCCTGCTCCCATTCACATCAGGGAGAACAGATTTGATACTTTTACTTCCAGTGGAACTGCAATTTATTGGGACTGGAGGGCACTCAGCACTTCTCAGCAGGGCCTCCCTCCTTCATCACAGCAGTACCTTTGTCTGCATCATCTCATCCAGGAAGCATAAAAGGCTCAGCTAACCTTGCTGGCAGCATTTGCAGAATGAACTGTGTGGCTCTAGGGCTTGTCAGACATGTACTGAAATGTTGCAAAATGTGGAGCTTTGAAAAATATTTTCCTAAATATGCAATTGTAGTGATGACAGCTTCCTAGAGATATATTTTACAACATTATGATGTCTTAGTTCTTTGTACCAATCTTTTATATGTAGCTAAGCAAATTGTGATGGAAGAGTTTTAAGTATTCATTGGAGAATAGGTCATTATAAGTACATCCATATTTATGATCAAGATGTATAGGAGTGCATTGTTTCTGGCTGCGTAACTATTATTCATCTATAATTGCCAAAATACAGCCTGACAGTTCTTCATTTCAGCCACAAACTTTAATGGAGCAATTAATCTGATTTACCTTTTAACAGCTGAGAACTCTGGAGTTGCATGAAATGCTTTCTGTTAAATGCTTTTCTATTGGAAATATTTTTCAAGACAGTGACTTTTCTGTAGATCTCTGACAGAATACGAATTTTGAATAGTTTTTTTAAATACCAAATTATGCTCAGTTCAAGAGTTCTTTTTAAAAATCTGATTGAATGCATAAATGTGTCCTATATGAACAGAAAACATCTCTCATCCGTAACCTGACAACCTGGATATTATTCAAAATGCTTCAGTAGTTAAGCTCCAAAGTACAAATACAAATATTACTTTAATTCCTAAATTCATAATCTATTTGATTGAGGTGCATAGTACTTGTAAACACAAACTGTGTTGTTTCTTAGTCATGGAGGGTCATGGGGTATCAAGTCAAGTATGAAGATGTTTAGCAGCTAATTTTGACATTAGGAGTACGTACTCTCACATAGTTGGGAACAGACAGGTTTGTGTTTTATGAGAACTCAAACTGATTGAACTTTCTACTTTAAATGTCAGAAATATATCTGGAGGACACTGATAAATAAAAGCCTTATCTTTATGATCAATCCTTTCCTTCACATTAAATTATTGATATAATGAAGCTTTATGCCTTTTATCCAGAGACCTACAGAACCCCACAGGAGTGGTGAAATAAACGGCATGCACCCATGTGTGTATATATATATATATGGATGGATATATAAGCTTTTAATACACACAATATATATTGATATTAATAGTCATCACACTTAAACAGTATTTCAGATAATAGACATGTAATATAACTGGCAGTAATTGTTAATGTTAACTAAAGGCCAGCTGTGTGATGTACTGAGCTGTAGATCATGTGGTGCCTTTTAAAATATATGACTGCAACTAGTCACTGTATGTGCACATGGTGCATGTGGTGTTAAATCTATGGAGGTGACAAAAGCAGAACTTGCAAGGAAATTGTTGAAAACTTCAATATTTAATGGGTGGAGTAATCAATTTCTAGTTAAGAGATTGTGGCACTTCCCGACAGACTAGAAACATCCAAATGTTTCATTTGGAAGTGCTGAAAAATAGACCAGAGGGTTATTCTATCTTCGCTGCCTTGTGGCTGCTAATCTTTTAGGGGAGACATTGAACCTTTGAATTCATCTAACGCAGACAGTGGGATTGAGAGGAAATTACAAGCAGCTCCCCAAAGCCTGTGGTCTTAGGTTAAGTTTCATCTGCCATCCACTTCAAGAAGAATTTCTTTGGGCTACTGACCTTGTGAAATATGCACTGATACTTGGAATCAGTCAGAAAATGTCAACAGTATCCTAGAAGACATAGTAGATGACTGGTTTCAAGTGGTATCAAAGAACTCTGAACTCCTTTTGAAATCTTGCAAGACACACTTGCAAAACTGTTCTGTTTAGGAGCAACTGTGCTGTACCAAGAATAAAATCCAGAAAAAAAAGGAAATCATGTGTCATATCACAACAGTCTCATATTTCCTCTGATACAGAGATTCCCAGGAGAAGGACTTCTGTGACTCATAAAACTCATACAAATGAAATTGCCATAGAAAGAGGGAAAATCTACCAGTTGTCCTCTGCCAAGTTAAGGCAATTACTGTTTGGAAGCTCCCACAGGGTGTGCAATCAAGAACCCTGAGAAAAAGACCCTTAAGGCTGGAGCCAGAGGAATTCCTCATATTTGGAAAAAATTGCATGGAAAGTCCCTTCTGTGATGGGACAGAAAGACTAATCTTCAGTGGAGAACTGTGACTGAATTTCACTGAGATGGTAAAATCCTTCCCATTTATTCAAGTTCAAACAAGTTCCCAGCTGGAGTCCATCAAATTGGAAAATGGGTACAGTTCAGAAGAAGTTGAGGAGTTATGGGACTTATAATTTTCTTTCCTGAAACTTCTAAAGACTTTTTTTCCCCAAAGAACTAATTTGCTTCCTTTTGTTAGATGATAAAGTTTGAAACAAAAATGCATAAGAGAAAAATAAAGGGAGAAGGGTAAACTGGAAAAAAGTAATCATAAGATAAAATACATCTGCTGTTTTCCCTTTTTTTTTTAAGGTTTCCAGACTGGTGTTGGGAAATTTTGAATTTGCTTGTTCTGACCAAGTGATCACTTGGATATCTTTGAAAAGAGATTTGCACATGTACTTAGAAGAAGCATTTCTCAAAAGAGTAATGACCAACTCTTTCCTCCATGGAATTGCTATTGCGTGTGTATACACACACAGCACACAGTTCCTGGGTAATTCGTAGCGTTCATCTGTTTGGAAGATGATTATCTGCCACTTTAGTACTCTCTACTTGTGTGCTTTGCTCTGTGTTTGTTCTAAAGGAAAATGCACAGTACTGACAAATACATTATTCTGTTTATCTGCACAGGATAAGCAAGAGGATGGGATTCCTCATTACGTCTGGTAATAGAGAGGAAAAAGTAGGAAAAACTGGCTTAACGTAGAGACTGATTCTCAAGTAGATGAGCAGTCTGGAAGCTCCTGTAACGGCTCAGGGCAATGCCAGCTGCAGTGGAGTGAATACTGTTAGAAAAGGGGTTTGTGTGTCTATGTGTGCAAGCTGGTATGGGTGTGTGTAACCATCCATCTGACACTAGGGATTATCTATTGGATACCAGGATTGAGGTCTGGTTGCTTTAGCATTGCCATTTAGCCTAATCTGAAATACTCTGCAATGTCCTGACATCAGAATGTGATTGGCAGAAGGATGAGTGTCCTCTGGACACTCAATATCCTTCTGGGCCAGGAGGTAGAAGTCAGATAGGAAACCTCTGGCCATATGAACCAATATGTTTGGTTGACGAAATTCTTCAGAACATGATTGTAAAAAAGACATAGATCTAATTTTGACATTACTGTGGCAAAACTGCTAAAATCAAGGATGCTTCTCTAGTAAATATAGATTTTTGTCTCCCACCTTCCGCTCCATAGTATTACATTCTCTGTCACTGAACTCTATGTTTAATAGAACAAAGTTGTTCTATTAAACAACTCTCATTTAAATACTATTTCTACCAAAATCCCTATGGAGTACTAGGAGGAAAAATGTACGCTTGTCCCAGTTCCAAGCAAGAGAAAATAAAAGTGAATAATAGTAGGAGAAATTCCTTGGGGCAAAAGTTTTTAACCATTTGCCAGCAATAAAATACACAGGTAAAGAAATACAAGAGTTAAATCAGAATGTTTTCAGATAAGTATTCAATGCCCAGACCTGCACATTAAGGGTAAATTACCATATCCGTGAACACTGGGGTATCTTGGAGAGTTTTTAATTTCAAAATTGTGCCTTGGAAGCCTATTAGACTGAGGGAAGTGTACTTGTTGCTACCTAGTATGAAAGGCTGATGTATCATCTCAGTCCTGGTAGCTGCCAGGTTTGCTCCAGCAAAGGCAACTATTGAGAATTCTTCTTGCCAGTGCTATGTGAAGGTGAGGAACACCCTCTGTGACTTATCTACTTACCAATTATTGCTTTACAAATTCTAATCAAGGCTTTGTGACCTGAGATTTACTCAGAAGTGTCTAGCTAAGGAAAGAAGACCTCAGTGAGGGTGAGATTTGAGCTATAGCTATGGTGACAGCTGTGTAACTCGTGATGTTCTTTATTCTGTCAGCGGTGTGCAGATACTTCTACTTACCTAGCTAGTGTCACTGTAAAGCAATACAAGGTGAAAAAGCAAATAAAGCTTTATAGGTGCTTCAAAGTCTGAAGAATTGTCCAGGAGAACTTAACTGTAATTCAGTATTTCTGAGAAGAGTTTGCTACCCTCTGTTTTTTTCAGAGTAGCTTTAGGAAGCACAGCATCTGTCACTCCCAAATCTGCAGTGTTCACAGAGTCCAAATGTTTGCTCACAACTTTCATAGGCTTTCATTGGCGATGCCAGTGAAGTGGGCAGCAGTGATCATTCACTCCAAATGAATAGCCATTGGTTTTATCTCTCATGCAAATTGTAGCACTGGGGAATAAGGAAAGGATACCAAGTGTAGTCTTATAATACTGTTCATATCTTTAAAAGTCATTGCAGCTGTGATGGGAAACCCTAGAGGAAGCATGTCATCAGAGTGGAGGGTCACTGTAAGCCCTGCATGCCAGACAATTCAACATTTCCTCCCCAGCTGTTCAAGCCACCTGGATGTTTCCATGCAGAATAGCAAGATTTACTGGCAGTCTGTGGTCACATCACCCAAGAATTCAATCTCTGAAAAAATCCCCATGTATGTTCCAGGGAATCTCAATTCTCAGATCTTATTTTCCTGGAGTGTTACAAGAATATATCTGAAGATTTATCACTTAGCAGACAAAAGATAAAAGAGGATTCCAGCAACCATTTTAACATCATCTGTTTAAGCCCAGGAGTAGTGGACTCAAATAGATTAGTCATGATTGTTAACTCCAGAGCGTCCTAAGAGGGTGACTTATTTTCAGAATTCCCAAACATTAACTCTGATGGACTTCTAAGAGGAATTTTTTTTTCTTTATTGAAATATCTTTAAATTTGACCTTCTTTTAAATCCAACTGTAACAGGACCTGGTGCTGAGTGATGCTGGGAACTGACCACCTGCTCCCCAGCTTTCAGTGTGAACTGGAAAAAAAAATGACTCTGTCTACCAGACCTGTAGAGTTTAGGATATGGTAAACTAGACACATAAAAGAGTAATGCTTTTGCTTTCAGCTCTAAATAACCAAAAGATGCTTAATATTAAGATTCAAAGCCTATACTTAAGGTCTGCAGAAGTAGGTGCTACTGCATCTTGACATTATGTGAAGATCAAAGTCAATTACTTCAGCAACAAAACAGGGATTTAGAAGTCCAGCTTTTAGCATATACTTCTGAAAAATCTTGGCCTGTGTTAAGCATAACTGAAAGCAGCACAGCTTTGCAAAACAGAAGTCCTTGCACATGGGAATATTGCTTTCCACATGCAAACAATGTGTGTACACAGACTGGTGTACAGTTACTTGATCAATGCAGAGGTTTTTTTTTGTTGGTTTGTTGGTTGGTTGGTTGGGTTTTTTTGGTCAGAGCATCAGTAAATTTCATCCCAGCATGGATTAGGTATTGTGTGTTAGACACTAGAGGTAATTATTTTTCACTCCTTTTTGCCTCTAGTCATCTCCCAATTGAAGTTCTATATCCAGTTTCCAAGCCCACATTTCTATGAAGTGGACAAATTGTAGACAATTCCAGAGAAGGGGAGCAAAAATGAAAACAGTCTTGAAAAACATGACCTTTGAAGGAAGGTTTAAAGGACAGAGTTTGTTTAGTCTAGAGAAGCAGAGCCTACTGATGACATGATAACTGCTCTCTGATATGTATAAAGCTATTATGAAGAGGCCAGTGATAAATTGTTCTGTGAACATTTGAAAGCTAGACAAGACACAATTGTCCTTTCAGCAAAGAAGATTCAGGTGATATTTTAGGAAAAAAAATTTATAAGTACAATTAACAACATGCAACATGCTACTGAAAGAGACAGTGCAGATCACTCCTCATGTAGATTTTATGACAAACATCTGTCAGGAATGGTCTTGGCAAGCAGGAGACTTGGCATCCAAGTGAAGGGATTGATTAAATGCCCTTTGAAGTCCTGTTCCCGTTTACTTTCCTGTGCCTATAAATTTTCTTTGTGCATGCCTTTTGCTTGCACACTGTAAGAAATATGACAGTCTAAAAGTTCTGATTTGAAGGTGTGCCTTTGGATAGCTTCAATACTGATGTGTTCAACCCCTGATGTGTTTCCTCATTGGGTATTGAAGTCATCAGTGGACAAGATGACCTGGCAGGAGCCTCCTGGTGTCTTAACAAGCCCTGGAGCATTATGTGAAGGCCTCTGAGCCACCAGAGCCCTTAGGATGGGTGCAACAGGTCCCTTAAGGCAGTTTAAATAAGTTTTTTTAAAGCCACGCTCTGCTGAGCCACCAGAGCCCTTAGGGTGGGTGTAACAGGTCCCTTAAGGCAGTTTAAATCAGTTTTTTAAAGCCATGCTCTGCTTTCTTCTGTGCTCCATACAGCCCAGTGTAACAGAATGAGTCTCTGGAGTATGAGAAACAGAGCTACTGCAGGTTTTACTGTACCAAAAGAAAGTCAAAAAGTTTCATTTCTTCTTGTAGGAGAGTGTAATTTGAGAAATATGTGGATGGACAGGAATCAAATGCATAACACCAAAGATATGTGAGGTTTTTTTACCTCCATTAAATTTCAGTGGCTCTGTGACTTGCTAACAGCAAAATGCTAATGCAAACTGCTTTTTAGCATGCTGTGGGATGAGAATAAGGAGAAGATCAGTACTTATGTTGCTTTGACACTCCAGATGATTCTCTGAGGCTCTGAAAAGGTCATTGACAAACAAATGCTGCTGGTTTGGTTTCACTTGAAGCTTCTGCAGAATTTGAGCAGCATAAGTCAGCAAAACAACATATGTTTTACATTTAAAATATGTTGCTCATAGTATTTTATTTTTGAGAAGAAAAATGACCCATTCAGGAAACTTTTCTGATGTTTCTATGCCTTTTAAAATTTTCCTGAAAAAAATTCTAATTTTCTCAGTTTATTGTTTTGTGAACATTTCTTTGTTATTCCCTCCTCCACCTTCCCTCTTCCCTCATATTGTCATAGGATTTTCAGACCCTGCAGTGCCCTAGTAATGCCTGGTGCAAAATCATATCTGCACATAGGTGGTGTTTGTAAGGTTGCCACTTAATCCACTTGGTCCTTTAACTGGTGGGGTTTGGATGTTTTTTAACTTCTCAAATGTTTTCTCATATCTTGTTTCTGTTATTACTCCTGGTGTAGAGCTGGATCAAGAGCTTTCTTTTTCTGTCTTTGTTCTGTTAGAGGACGACTGCCCGAGGAAAATGTATCTTTTTGCTCCAGTGGATTTTATTTCCTTTCATGACAGCACCTCTATGTCACTTGGTCTGTTCAGCCTGGAGAAGTGGAGACTGAGGGGAAACCTCATTGCAGTCTGCAGCTTCTTCATGAGGGGAAGAGGAGAGGCAGGCACTGATCTCTCTCTGTGGTGACCAGGGACAGGACCCAAGGGAAAGGTCTGAAGTTGTGTCAGGGGAGGTTTGGGTTGGATAGTAGAAAAAAGTTCCTCACCCAGAGCATGTTCAGGCACTGGAACAGTGTCCTGGGGAAGTGTTCACAGCACGAAGCCTCATAGAGTTCAAGAAGTGTTTGGACAATGCTCTCAGGCACAAGGTGTGGTTCTTGGGGGTGGTGCTGTGCAGGGCTGGGAGTTGGACTTGATGATCCTGGTGGGTCCCTTGCAACTCAGCTTATTCTGTGAATATGTGATCTATGATTCTGCCTCAGTCTTCCTGAATCTGATCCTGGCTTTTTCTTTCTCTGATTCTCAAAGAGCTGTGTTTAGATTTACCTCCATTAAATGTGCAGTTACCCTGAATGACTCAACAGTGGCACTTTACCATTTCTCTGTAGCTGAATGAGACAGGATTTAGAAACACCAAGCTGTGTGTTGGCCTCAGACCTGAGTCACTTACAACATTCTAATTTTTGATATGTACTCTTGGTCATGACTCCTAAAACCTGTCAGGTACTTGGGAGAGTATAAAGCAATACAAAACATCTTTCTTTGTTGTTCTGTGTATTGTCTTTGCAGTCAGATTTTTCACTTTTTACAAAGCTTTCCAATAGCTTTGTTAGCCTTGTTTTGTGCTGAAATTCCCACTTGGCACTAGCGGGTTTAGTTTTTCTGTGTTCTGTGGCCTCTTGCTGTTACAAAATTAAGGTTACAAAACTTGCTCTCAGCTTCCTGGCCACAGCTGATTCCTGCAGGGTGCCAGCAGACCACTTTTCCCAACCAGAGCTGTAATCTGCTGCAGCAGAATTGCTTCCTGACATACAGAGTATTCCAATTCTGATATTTTCTCACAAGACCTGTTTGAGATTTCAGAAATCTGTCAAATCTTTGCTTTTTCTGCAAAACCTCTTTGATAACAATAACGTGTATGTGGTTTGCTTTAAGCTGAGTATTCAGGACTTCTGAGTACACACATTCCTCTATTTAATGATGCCAAATCTTAAATTTGGTGAGATTACTGCTAAGCCACTATGGAATGAAATCCTGTCTTGCACATACATCCTGGCACCATCTACATGGGGAAAAATATAATGTCTCAGAGTAGGTTTTCTTGTAAAATGGCCAGGCTTAGACTTTGAATTGTTTCAGTTTGTAGATCCTTGTTCTAGAAAGAGCCTTACTGGTTTCCCTAAAACACTCAGCAGCAGCAGCTCTCAAAGGCAAAAACCTCAATTCCTCTGCTGGCCCCACAGTATTTTATAAAATTTATGCCATCCACCCTAAAGTGAGTAGAGGGAATCCCTCCGTTCTAAATATGGTCACAGATTTCCTTATTCCAATGTCTCTCTGAGTGCACCTCCTTTCTCTGTTGGTGCAGGCCATAGGCTGACTGTGAACCTCTGATCCTATATTCCTTGTGAGGCATCACGTGTTCGTTCAAGCTGTTCTGTAAGGTTGTGGTGTTTTATGACAAAGCTTTCCTTTTGTTCAGTTTTACTCTTCCAAGTATCTGTTTTGTGGTCTATGACTTTTCCCATATTTCTTCACTTTTCTTTAACTGTGTGAAGGCACCTGCACTTTAGATAAATGTGTATGAAGTCCATTTAGTCAGCTGCTCCTGCTGCTTGCTCTATTTGTTTCACGCTTTCTCATCCAGGCACTTCCCAATTGCTTGTGTCTTTCAGAATTTCCTCAATCTTGAGTCTTGGTGACCTCAGTCCTGGTAGATTCCAGGTTGTTAGTCTTTATCCTACCGTTCCCTTGCTGGCAGCTGGTGGGGGTTTGTTAGCCTGGTCTCCCCTTGCCACGTCACTACTTGATACATAACAGGCCAGCTGTGAAGTCTAACTGACCCCCATAGTCTGCAAAGTTTCTCATTCTTTCACTCTTCTGGAAGACCCTCGATGGAGTCTGGATTTTCAGTAGATATCACTCTCTTTAAATAAGGATTGTGTGCCTGGAGTCTGTGCATGAATCTTTACTGTCCCTTGGTTTATTTTGGTTTACAGGACCTTGCAGACTAGATCTGCTTGCTTTCCCAGTCTCTCCAGTAAAATAGATTGTGTCCTGTCTCTTAAAAGTGAGGGGTATATAACTAATTTTAATAACATTTTACTAGGCATGACCATAGCAAATATTTCCTGTTTTAAGCACAAATGAGTCTCTAATTCTGTTCATCTCTCAGAACCAAAGTTTAACAATGAACTTTACTTACTGAAATGCTGTAACCTTGATGCTTGATTTCCATTTGCACACAGAATCCTCGTATTTCTCCAACACCTACTCCATTCACCAGTTTTCATGCAGGGGCCCAACCTGTCCTGTTCACTTTCTGCCAATGATTTCTGTAGTGGATGTAAATTCTGTAGTGGATGTAAATTCTATAGTGGATGTAAAGAAGGCTCTGTGTGTGTTTTATGGAAAATAAAATCTGTAATAACCCGTTGCATCAGGAATACAGGAGCCTCCTGTGGGAAGTGAAGAATCAAAGTTACACTGAGCTCTGAATTGTCATTTCATTTGAACATGATAATGCTCAGCTTCTCAATCTTTCCTTCTGAATTCAGTGTATCCTCCCACCCTCTCTTGTCCCTAAAAAAAAGTCCCCGTGTCATTTATTTCCTCTTTATTTCCCTTTCAAATCTCAGTGGTGCAAATGAAAACAAAGGCTTTTTTAAAAAAAGAATGTTTTCCAACAATTGCTCAAGGGAATCACTTGGCCTTGAGTTTGTCTCATTTCATCTGCATCTCAAGCCCAGAAAACTTCTGTGACTTCAGATGTCACTTGTGATTTTGCTTAAATCTGAGCACAGATTTAAGTGCCTTCTCAAAAAATCCAGTCTTAAATGAGGCATGTGTATATTGACAGGTTCAAGAATAATACTCAGGGATGTCAACATGGCTCTGAAGGAACTTCTTGCAGCAGGTTCCAGAGCCCAAGTGAGGAACCCTTGTAGTCAGAAGGATGCTGTTTAAGTGGGGGGTTTCCCAAAAAACCATTTTTTGCAGGATTAGGGCCTACATAAACAGCACAATGTTTTCTTCTGCATTTATGTCTCATGGGAGTGTGTTCCCAGCAATGGTTTCAGAGAGGGAACAGAGCCAAAGAAAGAGGCAAAGTATGCACTTGATGCTACTTTGCTGATTGGAGACATGGGAATGGATGTTGATATTTGGGAGACTGTCAATCATGCTTCTTAACCTGAATTGCTCCCTGATTCTTGTGTGATCAGAAGTGAGTAAGCAGATCTTCTCTGCTGGTGCTCCTGTGGTATTTAAATTACTGAAACTGCACAGGATGGTTTAAATTATCTCTGAACAATAGAGCCTATTCAGGCTTTTGGTGAATCCACTAAATCCTTTTAGTCTGGATATAAGGAGGTTATATTTGTAAATGAGTTGATTTTCCTGCTATTTTTGAAATGTTAATAACTGAAAATACTTTATAAGACTGTATTTTACTACAGTATTGTGGACGTTTTGTTCCAATCACCAACTCTCCATTAAATATTTTTACTAAAATTGTTTGCCTTATTTTACATGCATGCTAATGCAATAAAATCTCAGAATTACCATCTGATAGAGCAGTGGATAGACCTTGGTGGAACAAAGTCTGACATTATGCTGGACAGAATATGAATTCCTGACTGGACTTTGTGTACTTCTGTTGCTCTGCAGGCTGCAGTGTGAGTGACTGCGTGTTCTAACTTGGTGCCATGAAAGCTAAGAAATGGGAAGATTCCTTGAGCTATGGGTTCATTTCCTTAGTGTTACTTCTAGCTGAAGTGTAAGAAATGTGTACCACATGTTAGAGAAAAATGGGATCCTGTTGTTAAGCATGATTGTTGTCACACTGGTAATGGCAACATCCTATTGAAGAAAATTGACCAGTGTGAAAGGCAGTGGCTATGTGACTATTTAATACAGGAAATATTAGAAGTCAAGAGTACACAGAGAAGTAAAGGATACTTACATACAATGGATAATTCCTCATGTGAATTTCCAGTTTGTCATTTCAATAATTGCTTTTCAGTGCAATGATTTGAGTAATTTTAACTGAATTGAAAATGAAATGTTTTTAAACATATTTTTTCCCTGATCTTTTTGTCCTGTTCCCAAAAATGTAGAGAGCTATGCAATTGTTGTCCTTTTCCCCAAAGCTGACTCTATGTCTACTCTTTTTGGTTATATTTTGACAGTGCAGAGCCTGGAAGATTTCAGATTTGTATTTGGAACAGCTAGTTAGTATAACAGTGAAGAAGACTAACAACAATTGTCCTCCTTTTAAGTCTTTTCATAGAGAAACCTCTTGTGTCTGGTGTGAGTGCAGGAACATGAAGAGAGAGCCCACAGGGAGGTTGCAGTGGGTATAAAATAGAGCCCAAGAAGATTTGGGAGAACCAACCATGTGTCAAAAGTTCTTTATATCACTTGTAATTTCACTGAGTTAGAAATATATTTTAGACCACTAGAACACCCATTGCTTTCTGCAATGCTTTGAACATGACCTGAAAATCATTACCTGCAGTGGGAGGGACTCCCAGATGCTCCTGAGGAGGTTCCAGTTCCTCTTTTACTCTTCCTTCATTTGCTCTTGTTGCTCTGAGAAGACAATCTTTCAAACTGCAGGTTTCATCACTCCTAACCACAGTGGGAGGCTGTTAGTGGTTGGCAGTGCTGAAATCATCGCTCTTTGCAGCTGTGGGCAGAAAGCAGCTGGAGCTGCTGCAGAGGGAAGGGAGGAGATGCTCCTGCCCAGCAGCTGGCTGCAGTGGCTGCTGATACTGCTGCAAATTCTTACTGTGCCAGCAAAGTCTCCTGCTGGAAACATGGCTTATGTTAGCAAAATTTGTTCTGAGATATACTTGTCAGCTCCATAAATACATTTGCTATGCTGGTATAATGGCATAGATTTGGGAAGAGGGAGAGATTATATTTACAGGTGACTGTTTGCTGGTATGAATGTGAATGTGAATTAATATGCTGGTTGAAGTGGTGAATGTCTTTGCACTCCTAAGTGAGGGAATTAAGCTAGCAAAAGTACTATGTCACTGTCAGAGAGCAGAAGGCATTGCTAGTGCAGGGGCTTTAATTTCAGGACTGGAAATAAATATACATACGTGTGTACACACATATATACATACATGCATGTAGATATATTTTATAAAATAATATGTTTATAAACACTTTATGTAATATATATGTATGTGTTCTAAACAATATTTATTCCAAATTCCATATTTTGCTGTGACTTTCTTGAAACTATCCAGAAATATCAACCAATCATGAAAGCAGAGAAATGGCATGTAACATTAAAATAAGTTATATGTATATGTATAGCTTCATATTGTGTCTAAATCGTGGAGGTACAGTTAAGCACTGTGATCAGGTTCTGCAGGTCAAGCAGAAGCACAAGACTACTGTTTGGAAGAGCCTAGTCCCATTCTTGCTAGAAAGGATATGTAGCAAGGGCAATAATTTCTTTCTTAGTTGGAGTTAGCCAGCTGGGTCAATTCATATGCGGACACCAAAGAGAGGGAAAACAAATCAGAAGTTTTTTTGGGAAATCTATTTATATGTGCTATTGTTGGAGTCTGGCTTAGAGCTTTTGGGAATTTTTATTTAGGTTGACTTTCTACGTAGTGTGATCTTCTGGGATTCTGAAGGACTATGAGAAATATGTATTGTCTAGTGACCCCCTTATGATCTAAAAGACCATGTCATGTCATGTCACATCACATTTTGACATGAGGGCCTTGTTATAGAGCCCAGGAATGAAGGGGATTTTTGCCTTACAGAGGACAGGGTGAGGTTTTAAATACTGCTGCAATTAGTTTCTGTTTGTTGCGTGATCTGGCTGGGAACGTTTATAGTTGTGCTGAGCTGCAGTGTAACTCAGTGAGACTATAAGATGTTTTATCTTCCCACCATCACCAGTTCTTTGACACTGACTGATATCCTGAAACAAGGAGCAGAATGGCCAGACAAGAAAGTTGCTTATTGAAACAATGAGTTTCCTGAAATAAAAAGAGCAGTTTTGTATCAGCAGGCCTGTTCTGTCTCTGGAACAATGCTGGGCATTTGCATCAGCTAAATGAGGTTAGTGTTTTACAAAGTCTTACGGAAGTCTGTGTGTCACTATGGGCACTGGCAGATAAAGCCAACATGATAATAACTGAGGTCATGGAGAAGAAAAGGGAAGGAAAGTGAGATCTGAACCAGATATTTAAACTGCTGAGATAGTTAATTAAAATGATGTAATTGCTCCAGTATTAATTTCCCTTTCCCTGACATTTACCTCAAAACAACTTTTTCCTGTCTAGTGCTGTTACTCATTTTCTCATACCAACAGAGTAGCTGCACTAACATCCTGAAGCTACTCCAGCTGTCCTCAGAGAGGAGACAAACATCTTCAGTCTTTAAAATGGAAGCCAAAGGCATGGCAGGCAAAAAAGGACAAGTTGGGAGAACCTTGTTGTGTTCCTTCCAAAGACAGTCCCCAAATGAAATTGTTTCATGAAACTCAGCGTGGCAGAGACCAGATAAAGCTTTTTAGTTTTGTTTCATGGCTGAGTTGCTCCTTGATGGCTTCCAGGAGACAACCTTGTGTTACTTTCAAGAAAGAATAAATTCAATTTCGTTGTCCTAATTTGTCAAATTATAATGAAATTTGGTCTCCTTTCTCTTCCGTTGTCTTTATTGTTGATGGAATATTGGTACCTCTGCATGAGAAAAAGTATATATGTACTCTTTGCAGATTGATCACAGATATCCCAGACTAATGGTGCTTCAGCAGAGTCCTTTGGTGGCACAATTCATGCCCTGCTCCTCCTGGCCTGTGCACATGAGCACAGACATATCTCGAGGTAAACTGCTGCTCTCCTGGACAGTCACATGAGCCAAGGCATTCTCCCTTCACACATCTGAGCAGGAGAAGTAAGAAAAAGTCCTGTGACATATCTCCTCAAAACTGAGAAGGCATTGCTTGCAGGTTTGTTTTCTGAACACTTCTATCTCTCTCATTTACATGGCATGAGAAAAACCATCACCTGAGGGATTTGGTGTTTGGCTCTGGGCTGTCTTTTCCTAAGGCCAAGCACATTTGACCTCGCATCCAGTGCTGCAGTGTCCCTCCACTGTGCTAAAGCTGTGAAGTTGGTGGTACTGGTTAGTATGTAAACTCCGTTAGCCTAGAGAAGTCAGCAGATATAGTGTAGTTTGGTGAATCTCTGGGAATTTTTTTTCTTTCTTTAAAATTTATTTTTGTTTGTTTGTTTGTTTGTTTGTTTGTTTTGTTTTGTTTGGTTGATTTTTTTTTTTTTTTAATTTAGTGTAAAAGCTGGATGTGAGAGTCGAGAAAGTGCAACAGCGTCAGGAATTAATTTGCTGTCTTCAAGAGACAATTGGCCTTAATTACCAGATCCAAAGAAATGAAGTTAATGTGATGCAACAAGGAAATGCCATGCCCCATTAGCAAAAGATGTTTTGAGTTAAATCAATGTTGTGGTAGCACAGTTGTGTGGGTTTACTGAGTAAGCCCTGCTCTGGAAGACAAACCTGGTAAAGAAAAAAAAAATCTCAATCCTGGAATCCTTGCTGAAAAAAGTTATGTTACATTGGTCTAAACTCTTCCTAAGGGCAAGATTTGTGTAAGTGCCTGAGGCTGAGAGGTGGTATTCATGTAACCTGGTGGAGTTCAGGTAGTAGTGACAACTTTAAGCCCTGATTCTGTATTTCACATTATTAAGCAGAGCATTTTGGCAAATTATTCTCTTCACTTACACATGTAGAATATCTGGGAATGATTGCATAATAAAACACAAAGCTATACATAGACTGTCTTGCAGGCTGGGTAAGTATTGTTCAAAATGTACTTAGATGTTTTTTCATAAATAAATAAATACTGGTAATTAATATTTTATATGTATTATGTAATGTGGATGTGATCACTGTATACTTATTATATAAGTAAATATAAACATCATTGATACTTACGTAAGTATTTTAAAATGTGAGAAGTTCATATTTCTCTTATGATGGAAAAACCAATGAGTGATATAAATAAATCATGTTTTGCCAAGTCATTGAATTACATAAATGACTACAATTTAATTATCCTCAATGTTTTGCTCTGAGCTACAGGAAGTTAATAAACACAAAATAATGGCCATCATCAGGCTATAGAATTAGAGCAGACAATATATTCTATTAATTGGCTATCTTTTCTTCTTATTTAGCAGTACAGCATATGAGACTGCAAAATTGGTGCCTTCCAAACCAACTATTCCAAACATATTGGAATAGTCTTTAAAAAGAAAAGATGTGGAGAATTCTAGGCCTGTCAGCATCACCTCTTTCCCTTGCAAGGTGATGGAGCAAATTATTCTGGAAACCATTTCTGAACCTATGAAGGACAAGATGATTGAGAGTAGTCAGCAGGGGTTACTGACTAGGAGGAGGAATCCTACTCAATCAATCAGATAATCTGTGATGAGATCACTGTTTCAGTGGATGAGGGGAGAGCAGGAGATATTTAAATTGACATTAGCCAGACTTTTCACAATGTCTCTCATAACATCCTCACAGGCAAACTGATGAGGCACAGGATAGGTAGCTGCAGTGAGGTGGTTGAAAAACTGTCTTGAGTTTCCAGGATCAAAGGGTTGTGATCAGCAGCAAAGTCCAGATGGAGGCCAGACATAGGTGATGTATCCAGGGGCCAGCACTGCCAGTATTCTGTAACGTTTTCACTAATGACCTGGATGATAGGACAGAACACACCCTCAGAAAATTCACAGATAATACAAGAGGGAGGGGAGAGGAGAGGCTGACATACCAAAAAGCTGTGCTGCCATTTAGAGGATCCTCAGTATTCTAGAGAAATGGACTGTCAGGTAATGTGGGAAGTTCAGTAAAGGAAAAAGCCATGTCCTGTCTCTGGAGAGGAGCAAGCCTCCTCAGACCAGCTGGAAAGAAGCTTTGCAGAGTAGGTCTGAGGTTCCTAGTGGACAACATGTGTCCTTGTACCAAAAAGTTATCAACAGCTATACCAAAAAGTTACCGACAGGTGGCCTGGAGGGGTTTCTCCATCTTTGGAGATATTTAAAACCTGACTGAACATAGCTCTGAGTAGTGAGCTCTAGCTGACTCTGCTTAGAGCAGAGGGTTGGACTGGTTGATGTGTAGAGGTGCCTTCTAGTCTCAAAGATTCTGTGATTCTTAATGTGGGAAGAAAAGCTGTGAAGGTGAGAATACAATAAGCGCTCCAAAATTGTGGTAGAAGAGGGAGGATGGGAAATCTCACTTTTCATCTGGCCACTGAGAAAATTCCGCTTCAAGGTGTGTATTGAGCAGAATCCTTGAGCTGATACAACAGCCTTGTGTGGGATAGATCTTTACGTCTCTTAAAGCATGGGCATTACAAACTTTATTGCAGTCCAAACCACCTGAAACTGTACATGTGGAGGACAGAGGTTGTTGTGCAGATTCTGTATTTGTCCTGAATCTTACTTCCTTTTCTTGCATGAGCTAAATAGAAAGTAGGTGTTTGTCCTGGCTTTGGCTGGGATAAAGTTAGTTTTCTTTTTAGCAGCTGGTACAGTGCTGTGGTTTACATGCAGGATAAGAACAATGTTGATAACACACTGATGTTTTAGTTGTTGCTGAGCAGTGCTTACACTGTAAAGGATTTTCAGGTTCTTCCACCACCTCACCAGTGAGGAGACTGAGGCTGTGTGAGAATCTGGGAGGAGTTACAGCCAGGACATCATGCCCCAACTGACCAAAGGGATGTTCCATACCATGCTGTAGAATAAAATGGGGAAATTGGCTGGGGAGCTGGTCATCTGCTGCTCAGGGACTGTCTGGGCATCAGTCAGTGGTAAGCAATTGCATTTTGCTTCACTTGTTATGTATNCTTTTCTATTTACTCTCCCATGTCACTGGGGGAGAGAGCAAATGGCTGTGAGGTGTTTAGTTGCCTGCCAGGTTAAACCACAGCAGCATCATCCCTCATATTCCAGTCTGGTCCTTAAGAAAGAAGGATTTATCATACTCAGGTATAAATACACTTCCCTGAGTGTACAGTCTATACACAGAAACTGGTGTTGTAATATGAAAACCACAGAGTTTACCTCTCCTGTAAGGACCTACTCTGTTCCACTGACTGATCACACCAGAGTAATGTTTACTGTTCAATTCATTGCTTACCTAATGCATAAGGTCAAGTATAAGCCCAAGAAGGTAATAGGTTAAAATCTAATTTCCAAGGAAAACAGTGATATCTTTCATATTCACTTCAGTAAAGCCAAGATTTTACTGTGTATGTGGCATAACAATCTACAGGACCTTTAAAAGGGTTCTCTCTAAAACAGCAGTGATATCAGCAGGACTCCAAATATTAGAGGAGATTCAGAGTCTAATTTTATGCAAACAATATTTTACTATAATTCTATAATGCCAGTGACAGAGGTCTTTCATAATCACAATAACTTAGTCATCTCATTTTTCCTCCTTTGCTTATTTTGTGCATGTTTATAGATGTGGACAGTTATGCAAAAAAAATATTTTTTAAACTGTAACAAAGCTGTTTTCAGTTAGTGAAACAGCAAAAACTTACACTTCTGAAAAGGGCACTGTAGTGTCCCATTTATTTATTCCCTGGCTAAATTGTGGCTCCATCGCTCTCTTTTTTTTGCTGGTGGGATTTTTTTTGGTATCCATTTTGTGAAATAAAGTTGGCTACATGCTGAGAATACACACATTAATTTCAAACCAAAGTGAATTTATTTAGCTTATTTATAAATCTGTCAGGATCAAAAACTATGGAGAAAAAAGCTATTTATCTGATGCTACATTATTGTATAGCTTTAGGCAAAACAGAATCCATAGGATTGCAATCAGATTTGGGAAGGAGCAATGCTATGTCCTTTGATTTTCTTCTTCCCATTGAGCTTTCCTGCAAGTAGATATTTATCCATTTTAAACAGACTCTCTGCCACAATCTCCAGCTTAGCTGTAACTCTATCTCTTTGTAGACTCTTCAAGGGTCTCAAAGGAGTCTTGGGTTTTTGGCTGCCTGTTCTTCCCTGCGGTTTTCTTCCTCCAGACCTGGTCCTTAGACTGTCTCCTTTGACCAATTGGAATTGCTGCAGAAGGTTTAAATTCATCATAACAACTGTAGCTCACTTCTCCAAGATTAAGCGAGGGCTAACCTATTCATTTTAGATTGGGAATCATGAACTCAGAACAAAAGCATTTGAGAGAAAATGCAAATCAAAGAACAAGCGATAAGCACAGTTGGCTCCCCAGGTAGTCACCCAGCTCTGTCCAAACAAGCTACCATGCCCGAGCAAGTGTTTGCTAGCAATCCTCTAAAATTTCTGAGATAAGCAGAATTTGGGGCAATTTATATATGACTGACTGTATGAAAAAATGCAGTTCCCTTTGCTTTGGGAAAGTATTCAGTGGCAGGCAAAGAACCCTCTTGCAAAAATGAGTTAAGAGTTCCCACAAACTTTGTTCCGTGCTCTCAGCCTCGGTGCAGGTTTTGCCTTTACGGGACAGTGTTATCTTGGGCCACCACTCGATTCCGGCCTGAGCTGGCCCCTGGTGACACAGCGGAGGAGGGAGCCAGAAGTGCCACCAGTGACCCCTCGTCTCCATATCACCGAGCACTCTGTCTCCAGTTTTGTTCCTGCCGGCCTAGAGATACCATTACATGTTTCCATTCATTACTGCTCCCACTCACTTCTGTAGTGCTGCTGAGCACTTCAGGTTCTGTTGTGCATCCTCTTGACAGGAAGGGTTTTTCTCTGGATGTGTTTTGCTACATTTTGACAAAGGACATACAAAATGTAATACCCCAAACAGGAAATACTGGGCATGTAAAAGTAATGCATCTTTGCAGCATAAATGTTTTCACTGTAAATACAAGTTCTGTTGCTTAGTTTTTACCTGTTTCACACTGACACTTTGCATGTTGGAATGTTTTGCTGTGCAGCATTGCAGAAGCAGAGGGTGACATACCTCAGTTGCCATCAGCACTTCTGCCCTGGTTTGATGTCAGAGCTTTTTTAGGCCCTATTAATCAAATGGGTGCTCTGCTGGACTTAGATTTCCTTTTGTATTGGAAAATCTAAATATCCTTAAACCTGCTTAATATGGAAAATCAACGCATTCTCCATCATCATTAAGATAGAAACAGCATTTTTTTTGCCATTACATTAGGACTGCAGTGGAATATATAATGATATATTTATATATGTATAAAGCAGTTAAAATTTTGTGTGAAGTCCTTGAGAGGTGCTACACAACCCATGCTATCAAAGACTTATTTTTGTGCCAAAATCCAGGATTGTTCTGTTGCAATAAGGAAATTGGTGTTTCTGCTGTTTTCTGGTGGCCTCAGTGGGGATCTGCTGGAGAACTGGAAGCACAAGGAAGCTGGCAGCATCCCTTACCAGCCTGAGCTGCAGCACTGCCCGTGCAGTGCTCTGCAGTTTTAGAGAAATGGGTGTGTGTGAGCTACCAGAAGCCCCTTTCCAAAGGCAATCTTACAACTAAATGTGCTCAGTATATACCTCTGGTCACCCCTTTGCCCTCAGTTTTGGGATTTTAAGGAAGGTGCTGTCAAGGACAGTAGAGCCTCTGCAAGATTTCTAGGGATGTTCTTGAGACAAACCTCTCAGTGATCCATCAGGTAGTTTGTTCCTGCTTTGTATGTGTGTGAAGGACACCCCACTAGGAAAAGGAGCAGCCATCTGCTGTTGAAAGTGCAGCATACCATGCTGGTAGCTCAACCCTGAGATCCAGTCAGGATAGACAGAAATTTTCCCCACACGGGAACTGCTGAATGGAGATCTCTGAGGTATCATGCGATTCATAATCTTCAGATTTCTTCCCCTTTGTGTCATCATTACCCTTCCCACAAAATGTTTGATTTTGTGATATTTGAGACATCATGCATTATTTGGTCCTGTTCATATTTCATTTATGTGGTCTTCTTACCTGAAGACCAGGGGGATCTTCTTACCTGAAGCATGGATAATTGAATATTCCAGATACAGCAAATCTGGAAAATTAAGATTTTGTGGAGTGTTTACCTGACTGTCATTAGTCTGTCATGATGTGTTTTGATTTCATGAAGCACAGCTGTGATACCTCTTTCTGCATAAATGCATAAATCTGTGTATATTGGTAGCTGTCTGGCATGTTGAACAGTTTTTTTAATGAAAAGGTTTTAAAGACATGAATAAACAGAATTTTTAAACATGTTTGTTTTTCCTTCTACGGTTGCCTCATGACAGTGTTTGCACTGCCTTAACTGGTTCTGATCATACAGTCTGTGTAAGGTAATACCAGCAAAATATTCCTGTGAGCAGGCAGCTGGGGAATGGCCTCACACAGATAGAGGAGCAGTAAGTAAGTAAAATACATCCTTTAAAAGTACCAGAGTCTGCAAGTTTTTTGTGGGATATGTGAACAATGACACAAAGAAACTGCTTGAAAAACTATGAGTTCAGATATCAGACTGGAGTCAGATCTAAGAATTTCCAGTCTGCTGATCCAACCTTTGAATCTGTTTTGCTTCACTGTTGCTGGGAAGCAGATGTAGAGGGCATGTTTGCACTATCAGATAACAGTCTCTGCCTAGTTTACACCTGGTCCCCTGCCTAAATGTTAGTTCATTCCTGAGCTTCCTTTTCCGGTCAACCAGCCTTCTGCAAAACAAAATGTAGATTTGCTTTTAGAGAGTTTCTCATAGTTTCTCCTATTTTCAACAGACTCTGCAGTCACACCTGGGCTCCCTTTCCATGGAGCAAAGCTCCAGCCCTCCCCACAGGTTCTGAACCCAGATATACTTCTCTGAGCTTCCATGAGGGTACTCTCACATTACTGTTCCACACTATTTTAGACACTTTGGGATGATTTCTTCTCCCACTCCACTGTGACTTGGTGTCCAAAAGAGATCTCAGACAGATGCAGTGCAATGTGGACATAGTCAATATCGGCTGATAGGCAAAGATTGCTCTCAGGGATGGGATGTACAAAGGCATGTAGACACAGGCAGTTACCTCAGTTCACAAGCGTTATTGGGGGTTATTTCAATCTTATTCAGACTTAGATCAGAACAATGCTGTCCTAAATATCATCCATCTTGGAAAATACAGCAGAAAAGATCCACAACACGTCTTGGAGGGTGAGCAGTGTGGATCAACTGGACTGAGAATTGGTAGTGAATTTCAAAGCTCTGTGGCAGCACTCTGCTGCCTACATAAATAACTAGATAGAATGTGTGAGCTGCAGGATGGCTATTACACAGACTCCGGACTAAAAATCAGACAGATACTGTCTCAGAATCTTATTTCTCTTCACACTGTCTCTCTTTTCCTCCCTGCTTTCCGAGAACACTGTCTGTTCTTATTCTGACCCTCCTGTCAGTGCTGTTCTCCTCATTCATGTACTGCCTTTATCACTGGCAGCAAAGTGAGGCTCGGTGAAATGATAGTCTTGGTGCTGCTTGTATGGTCAGTACTAGGGATCATCCTTCTGGTACTGTCTGTTTTCCCTAGAAACACACTCGTCTCCACCATGTGATGAGCTGGAGGGGTGCAGGAAGGGAACATGGAAACAGCACATCACCACTCAGCTGACAGAGAGATTGTGAGCTATCAAGGATTATAACTTTCTTCACTGTTAATTGCTGTATTTGTGCTGCTCCTATTTTAGTTTGGTCAAAAATGCAGGGTTTGTTATTTAATTATCCTGAACACTGGTTAGACATTCAGATATTGCTGTTGTTCATTTTTTTCACTGATTGCTTTATCATACTCACAAAACAAGGTACATACAGATATGGGAAAATGTTGTGTGTGTGCATGTACATATGCTGATAGACACCGCTATGGATATATCAGTATCCATGTGCATGGATACATAAACACATAAAAGAAGACAGGGACAGAACAAGAAAGAGAAACAAAATGACCATAAATATTTCTTGCTTTGATTCTGCACTATTAATGTTTTCACTTCTTGTTTCATGACTTGAGACTGTGATACAACTTGGGCTGTATCTTTTGGCAACATTTTCCTCAATGAAGGCCAGGCTGAAGAAATACAGTAAAAGATAATTCTGTGTAACAGGAAGCAATAATTCACACAAATGTGAAGTTAAAAAAACTTCAGCCAGACTTGCTTCTACAAAATCTTACTCTGTCTGCTTTATTCCTGGCAATCAAAGAGATTTGGCTAGCAAGTAACAACATCTTGTGAAATATTCAGTGCTTGACTTTTGAAAGCAAAATATGTGAATTTCCTGTAGGTAAAAAGAGGGATGAAGAGCTGTCCCAATATTACTAAACCCAGTAATACTGACACATGGATGGATGTGTTGTAAGATTCTGCACAATGATTTTTCAGGGGATTTCCCTAATCTTTTTCTACAGTTAATCACTTGAGAGCTCTCTTCAACATAGTTAGAATAAGAGGAAACCTGCATAATTAAGATTGTGAAGTCAAAAACCAAGAAAAAGATAGAATTTATGTTGCTATCACTAATTAAGTTCTGTTGGGCTGAAGTGGGTTGTTTTTTTTTTTACTTTTGGCATGTTTTTCATCCACGAAAGACTCTAAGCTTTGCAGAGGCTGGAAAGCTTGAGAATTCACCCAAGCTGAGTAATTCTATGTCTGAAACAACATCTGAAGAAAAAATCAAAACAGTTCATTAAAGCATTTGGAAACGGAAAGGCTTGTTGGGGCAGCTGGGGTTCAGAGTAGGCACCATTTCCTAAACTGGGCACAAAAACAATGGTTTCCTCTTCTGTTTCTTCATTCCGATGTGTAGGAAAGCCATAGCCCAAAATACTGTTAAGGGCCCAGGAATGAGGAACTGGCCACACTAGGAGCCTGAAGAAGCCAAAGAGTGAGGTGACTTTCTGGTGGTTTTATAGCTCCAATCAGGAAGACAGAACCTCCTCTCCCACTTGTAGAGCTATGTAGGAGCCTCCTTGGGAAGGTAGACCTGACTTTTGTGATTCTTCTTTGAGAAAGGAAAATGCCTGGAAACAAACCATATAACCTCTGATTTAGGAAAAATATTTCAAATAATCTAAACTTCTTTTTAACTTTTCTTATTAAACACCCCATGCTTTCCAAATTAATTTTTGACTATTCCAGAATGGATTTAAACTGAAGTTTTCAGGACCTGTGCTCTTGGTGGGGTTTTTTTGCTTGTCTTGTTTTGTGTTGGTTTGTTTGTTTGTTTGTTTGTAGAATTTTTCCCTCACTGCTAGGAAAATGTGGTGGATAGCCAAACAAGAGAATGTGAATCCTCCTGGGGTAAGGTACAAATATCTCCCCTGCCTAAGCAGACAGAAAACAAGAACTGAGGACAATCTGCAAGAGTCTGTCCTTCAATGTCTCTTTTGAATAGAGTCAAGCTCTGTAGAAACATCCAGAGAGAATGGAAAAAATTATAAATATGGTAAAGACATGACATACAGGCAAGGGCTAAATCCTCAGCCTGACTTTGGTGAGGTAAGGATGTCCAGTGCTGCCGTTTTGGCAGTAGGTAAAATTGCATAGCAACCTTGTTTGGGTTCCCGTGCAAACTGTAAGCAAAAGCACTTCTCTTGTTTACTCAAGCATTTGGTTTGTTACCCCTTCCCTTCCCTTCCCTTCCCTTCCCTTCCCTTCCCTTCCCTTCCCTTCCCTTCCCT
>VZRF01000333.1:0-126734 GCA_013396875.1 Vireo altiloquus | reverse complement strand
TTCCCTTCCCTTCCCTTCCCTCTCAGCTTGGGCAAATCCTCCTCTCCTATGTACAAGCCTTGGTGCTTTTTGATCTTCAAGGGCTCTGGGCAGTCTGCTCTCTCCTCACCCTCTGTGAGCACAACTCCATCCAGGAAGAAACTGTTCCTGAGATAACCATGCTCTGGAAGCACAGCCCCTTGTCTCACTGCACTGCTGTGTGAGTGGAGATGGGCCCCTTGCAGACCCTGGATTTTCCTTCCTAATTCCTCCAGTCCGTGGAGGGGAAGGGAGATGGACATCTATCCCTAACCCTAACCCTATTGCCAAAAATGATCTGACAGAGTGTGTGTATGTTATCTTCTTGTAACCATGGAAACAGACAAAAATTAGTCATTTGGCTACAACCAGACTGTTTTCATTCTCTGGAAAGGAAAAAGACTCCCTTTAATTCTTGATCTGGAGTTGGTAGTCCTGCCACTGGCAGGGGTCAAGGTTATGTTTAGTGCATGGAATACTTTTACCATGATACTAAAATTCACCTAGTTTCAGGGAAGTTTCCCACTCTTGACTTGGGAATTTCCTTTATTTTATTTGTTTGTTGCAACACCACACATTTAGTCCTCCTGAGTCAGCCCTATTAAAATCACAACCTGGCTATGACATCATTGTAGCATGGATATGGGAGCATTATGAATATACTCCAAGAAGCCTGGAATGCAATACTTGGGAATCACTTTGTAATTTTTGCATTTTATGTTAATTTTATATTGTTGTAAACATGTAACATAAACTATAAACCTTGTGCAAATTGTGCTAGTGATTTATCAATGTATTTGCTTATAAGTGTATTCACTTGTCAGAGTTCAGACCACGAATCAGTCTATTTTAAAGCTGACAGTATGAGTTCTAACAACTGAAAATTTAAGTATGCTTTATGGTATATGTAAAAATTTTTTTTTGAGTTCTGATCTTGGGATCATGCTACATTAAAAAGTACAGAGAAATCAATATCCACCACAACAAAGTTCTGGTCTGTGGTGTAATGTCAAAAATTACATAAAAGCATTTTGAAAGCCCCACTGGGTAATGTATCCAAGCAGACACAAGATTCAAGGAAATTTACTCTTTTCCCACAAGTGTTCCAGAGCTGCAGATGAGACTCAGCTGTATCATGGTCAAACTGAAACAAACTTCAGTTTCTGTAATTAATGGATTTAAACCCAGGGCTTCCTGCGGGCTTCACCTCAGCCAAGAATCTCCACGTGGCTGAGGTCTGCAGCCCTGTCCTGACTGTGGCGAGAGGTCCCTATCTGCTTCCAGCTCTCTCCTCTGCTGTGATGAGGTGTGGAAAATATAGAGTGAGGCTGTGTATGTGTATATAAGGGTCTGTGCTGCTTTCATCATCAATCTTTTTGACCCTGCATCTCATGGCCATGGTGAATAATGTCTGGAACTAGGTCTACACTTATGCCAATGCCTGAAGTGAAGGACAACACATTTTGCTCTATCAATCTGGATACCACAATCATGAAATATCACTATCATGCAATGCAAAGTAATTATGTCCTGGAAGAAGTGTTAATTATAATGTATCTATATTTACACACATGTAGTAGATATATATATATATATATATATATAAATGAGTGGGTATATACACGTATGTGTATATCTACATGTATTTGTGGATATATGGATATGAATGCATATGTTTATAAGTCTAAATACATTTGTATATTATGTGTACATATAAGTACATTTGTGTGTATGTATGTATAAATCTACCACATATCAGGGAAATTACTGCAGACTTCTTCTTTGTTGCATCTGTCTCCCCTTCAGTCCTCTCAGCCTGTGTGTTTTATCTTGGTGTTCTAATTTTGTGGCACATCAGAAATCTTCCTTACTGTTTACTCAGTCAAAACTCATAATTTAATTGCTGTCAGAGACTGGCTGCTTGCAAGGACTCGCTTGGAAACTCTCTAGTCCTGAAAGTGAGTTCAGAAAGTGAACTCTAATGAGCCCTTTCCTCCTCAATTAACTCACTGTGGAAAGAAGTCTGGTTCTGGCTTCTTTGTCTGCAATTCTGCTGTCATAGACAGGGATGAAGGCTGAAAGATGTGCATGGTATTAGCACAACTGCAGTGCTTGTGAAAGCTCTCTTCTGGGGTAGGAAAATGCTCAGGATATCTGTGAAGGTTATCTTCCCTCTGCAGAAAGGCCTATTTCTTATTTCAAATAATCTCTCTCCTTTGATGGGGGTAGTGGCTACCTCTAAAATACTACTGCTCATTTTGGGTGCCCTGCTTCCAACAGAAGGGAAAACAAGTCTCAGAGAACATTATTTGGCTAGAAGTGCAGCTGTTAGTTATTAAATGAGTGTGGTTTTAGCACTAATGGGATTTGGAGTCTGGGCAAACATCAGAAGCAAATAAGTACTGAGACCTTCTGAAATGCAACAAATTTATTTATTTTGTTAAATTCTATCCATTCTCAGTACTATAAAAATGGCAAGAAACAGAGAATGTATATATATTTATGTATACAGAGAATGTGATCTGTGGAATCACAGACTAGTTTGGGTTGGAAGGAACCTCAAAGATCACCTAGTTCCAAATCCCCCTCCGCCACGGGCAGGGACACCTTCCACTAGACCAGGCTGATCAGAGCCCTATCTAGCTTGGCCTTGAGAACTTCCAGGAATCAGGCATCCAGAACCCCTCTGGAACACCAGTTCCAGTGCCTCACCACCCTCACAATAGAAATTCCTTCCTAATATAGAATCATAGAATGGCCCAGGTTGTAAGGGACCTTAAAAATCATCTAGTTCCAACTCCCCTGCTGTGGACTATTCTAAATCTATATCTACCCTATTTCCGTTTGAAGACATTTCCCTTGTCTTGTCACTACATGCCCTTGTAAAAAGACCCTTTCCAGGTTTCTTTTAGCCCCCTTTAGGTACTGGAAGGCACTATAAGGGTCTCCCCAGAGCCTTCTCTTCTCCAGGCTGGACAGCCTCAGCACTCTCAACCTGTCCTCATAGAAGGGGTGCTCCAACTCCCTGAAAATCTTTACAACCCTCTGGATCTGCTCCAACAGGTCCATGTCTTTCTTATATTGAGGACTGCAGAGCTGGAGGCAGCATTCCAAGTGGACTCTCACAAGAGCAGGATAGAGGGAGAAAGTCCCTTGCCCTGCTGGCCACGCTGCTTTTGCTGCAGCCCAGAACAGGGTTGGTTCTCAGGGCTGCACAAGAACACATTGCCAGATCATGTTCAGGTTCTCCACAGGGCTGCTCTCAATTCACTCGCCATCCACGCTACCAATATCTGGTATTGCCCTGACACAGGTGAAAATCCTCTTTCATAGAAAAGGGAAGGAGACAATTTGAAAGACTTAGTAGGTGGTTGGTAATTTTTTTTAACAGTCTAAAGATGTGAACAGAGATGTAAGATATCTTGAGATCTTTCTTAGTTTTACTCTCTTCCTTACTGTCAGGATCAGCCTAAACAAAATCGTTTCTGACAGATGTTATCCAGTCTGTGATGAACTACTTCAGTTGCGGAAAATCTACCATTTCCCCAGGAAGCTTATTCCAGTATTAACTTTGCCAAGACAAAATGTTCTTTAATATTTAGTCTTAGTTTTCTACCTTTTTTTTTCTCTGACCACACCAGATGAAAAACTGTTGTCTCTCTGCTTGTTTTATATAGCCTTTCATGTATTTATGTCAGCAAGCCTTCTGTTGCCTGGAGAAAACACAATCTTCATTTAAAACATGAAGATTCAATGGTGCAGGACAGCACCTATAACATTCTGGGGGTCTATGAGAAGCTCTGCAGACTGTCATGACTTCATCTGCTCCTCAGCATGGTTTCACAGGCCAGATGTGGGTCACTTACAGCTGATGAACCACCCATGGCTCGCAGATCACAATTTGGAAACCATCGATATAGATTACTTTTCAGTGAGAACTCCTAGGTGGGACACTTTATCATTTGTTTTATTAGTGATATTGGATGTACATGATACTTCTTACCATGTGCCCCTGTAGTGGAGACAATTACTTTTCTGTAGTCTGCAAAGGTTTTTGTTTTCCTCCACTGCAGGTACGTGGGAGGACAAGATGGGTCACTTTGAGATTTGTGTGGATGGCTAATCTTCAAAAACAAATTTTGCAGTTAAAATAATGTATATGGAATTGGTTTAGATTAAGCATTACAGTAAGAAATATTTAAAACTTGTCTTCACATAGCAGAGGCTATACAGTGCCTGTGTCAAGAGATCATCCCAATGCCTCAGATTTGGTGAGTTATCTATCATAGATATGAAACAATAAATTATTTACAGGCAATAGCCTAAATGAGAAGATATTTAAATGAGTTTGAGCATACACTTTTGCGTTGCTCTGAACATGGATGTTCTGTTTGAGTGGTCTCAATCTGTTGCTGAAGAACATCTCTGTTACCATCATATTGCCCTCAGAGCCTCATTTGGATGTTTTATTTTCAATGAGAAAGCTATTAGGTTAAATTTTGTTGTGTCTTTATGTTCCAAATGTCAATATATTTGGGGTTAAAACATGTATAAAAGCTGGATGACTGGTCTAGACTCTCTGCATCCTTGTGTTCTTGATAACAACCTGTGACAGGACAGACATTGAGACCTCTTTGCTTTGGATCTGGACACGGACCTTTGTTCAAACACTAGGTCTACAGGAGAGCTTGCTTTCATTGTTCATTTATTAATTTATTCATCCACCAACTAACTTTTTGACAATTATTCCTGAACAGGTTCTCTCTTAGATACTGAAAGGTTTTTAAAATTCCCCAGACATCTTAAGATAGCAATACTTTATGGCTTCTGCCCTTTTAACAACCATCCAGCATGTTTCAGGCTTGCTGTATAGTGAGTCCTTCTTGTAAGAGAAATGTGATTCTAATACAATTTAACTGAAGCTAGAAGAATACTGGCTGAGGTATTGAAAATAGCATTACATAACATCAAACGAAATGGGAATAAAAATTCATGTTTTTTCATGCTTGAATGCCTTCTGAAATAATTGAAAACTGTGACTTGTTAGAAGGCAAGGACCATGTACCACAATGACACTTGATCACTTGAATTTACCAGTCAGATTGCAAATCTTTCCTCTTTCCATTTTAAATTTTATTAGGAGTATTAGATTTAATGCTTACTGCAGATTTTGCCCCTCATGGCAAGGATCACTTCCAAATCCAATTTGACTGGGAAGGGTGGAGTATCATAGAAATGGATGAGGATATAGATAAATTTGGCTAAACGTTGTTAAATCATAAATGTTTAACCAGTAAAAAGCCTGGTGACTCTGAACAGGGTACCTGGAATCACCACAGAATCAGATAGGAAGAATCTACTATAGAATGAAGTTTGAATCTATTCACATCTATAGAGTGCTCTAACTCTCTGTCCTGGGTTGAAGTATATTCTATCACCATCATGAACTGTTGAAACCAGGTGGGGCAGTGCTCTCTGCCTCCCCCACTCTGGATTATCTTCTGTTAATGGCCCATCAGTGCCTTATCACATGACTCGCAGATAACTCCCGCCTGGACTATCTCCTCTTAATGGCCCATCAGGCCTTATCACATGACTCACCATCCCATTGTGAGATGCTCCGCCCAGAGGGAGGAACCAAGCACTCCAGCCTGGATATAAGCTGAGACTCTGAACACCACTGGAGCGCTTACCTACTGGACTCCCAGAGGACAAGAGCTACTGCTGGATCTTCAGACCCATTTTGCTACAGGATCACCACTTCAACAGGACCACTCTACTTGGACTGCAACCACCATAGGGTGTCAGGTTGTATTCTGTTTTTGTCAGTGTTCTTGTACAACTGCATTTATTTATTTTACTTTAATTTTTTTTTTCCCATTAAATTATAATTCTGACTTGTGATCTCCCACTGGTTTGATTTCAAACTAGTACACTCTCATAGCTACAGAAATTTCTCTCTTGGGTCAAAATGAACAATTTTTAACCTTATTTGACAGAAATATTTTTTGTCTACATACAATTCTGTCAATTTAAGTGTTATCCAGGGAATTTCCAAGGCAGTGCTAGGACTGTGAGAGTGGAAATGTGCTTATTTTGTGAGAGTGGAAATGTGCTTATTTTGAGGTGTTTTAGTGGTGTGGAAATTTGATGATATGTTTCTGCAAATAAAAGTCAATATTTACAATCACCTGCTCTAGGTGAGCCTGCTTTAGCATGAAGTTGCACTTGATAATTGTCAGAGATCCCTGCCAACCCAAACCATTCTGTGATTCTGTGTGATTCTGGTATCACTTACAGCTAATCAAGGGCCTTGTGTTATTTGCTCTGAGTAGGGCTCATCCTGTCCAATATATTCAATAAGGACCTGAGAGATGACAAGTTGCTGAAGCAGGCAGCTACAAAGAGTTACAGAAAGAGCTCGTAGTGCTAAATTACTGGATGATGAAGTGACAGATTAAATTCCATGTAATGTAAAGTGATGCACAAGAGAAAAACAATCTTGTATTTATGCATCCAGTGATGAACTTTGAACTGCTACTGCCATGCAAAAATGAGATTCTGGACTTATTGCAACCAATTTTACATACTCTTAGTAGCAGTTAAACCAGAAAATCAATTCTAAGCATTATTTAGCATGGATAAAGAAACAAAGCTCACGTTGTGCCTCTGTACAAATCCATGATGTATTCTCATCTTGAGTATGCAATATTATTTCTTATTCCTTCACAGTATTGCTCTAGATAAATAAGGATAGCAAAAGAAATAAAAAACAAAAGGCTACAAAAAAGGGAATCAGAAATTGCCAAAGATAGTCAAAGACAGGAATATTCTGCATTAGAAGAAAAAAATGAGCACAGTAAGATTCATCAGCCTGGAAACTTCCCAGAGGAGTCTATAAAATCATGAAATGTGAAGAATGGCAATATGAAATGACCCCTCATAAGAAGGTAGATCTATAGAAGGCATCAAATGAAACTTGTAGAAGCCTGGTCCAATATAAAGTGTTCAAAAACTATGGAAGTGTCTCCAAAACATGGAGATATGGCACCTGAAGATGTTTTAATGGTGAGCACAGGGGTGGTACTGGGTTGACAGATGGAATTGATGGTCTTAAAGGTCTTTTCTCACCTTAGTGATTCTATGATTGATAAAAAAAAAGTTGTAATTTCTCTAAATAATGTGATGTTAAGGCTGTGCTGCAGAACACTGTAATGAGAAAAAAAAAAGAATTTAAAAGGTGGGTGTATAAATTCATGGCAGAAAAACCCAAGACATAGGCAGTACTGCTGCATTTGACTCAAAAAGTTCATGAACCATAAATAATTGATGTCTGGGGAATATTTTTGGGTGATATCATTATATCCTTACACTGTCTTCTTAGTGTGTGCTCGACATCCAATACTGGCAACTGATGGAGACACTGGGGCTTCATGTCTTACTTTGGCTGTTCAAAGCCTTTATGATTTATCAAGACCTGTTGTAGGTGACAGTGAGCATGAGAACCCAGGAATATCTGTAGCAGCTATGCCAGCACCTGGGCTTCACCCCTGTGTCATTAGGCACCTGCCTCACCTGTAGTACTGATGTAAAGGTGTGTGAAGAGTCATGTGAGTCAGGAGAAGAGAATGTACATCGGGTGTCCAGCACCACTCCTTCACAATTTGTGTAAATAAACTTGCCTGAATTTCCCTTGACAACAGTGTGTTTTCAGCATACTCTTTCACCCCTTGCATGCAGTCATCTTGTTTCAGCCTTCCATACCTCTTCACCAATTTTTTACCTGGCTTAGTATATTTTGTCACCTTCTATTCTTTCCACAGTGATAATAGTGACAACCAAGACCTGCATAGTCCCATGGGAAAAATGTTTTTCATGTGAATTCCCACTCCTATTCCCATTCAGAAAGACAGCTTAGGACCTTCATGGCCAAGTGAAGACCTTAACATCTGTCTCTTGAGACCTAGGATTTGAAACCAAGTCTGCCATATCTTGGGCAAATATAGAAAAATGGACTGAAATCTACCTTCTGTTGGGAGCTGCACTTTTGTGTAACCATACAGACAGTGATTACCCTACTCACGTAAATGGATAATTCTGTCATCATCTGGCCAGTGATGTTGTTAAAACTGACAAATCCACATGAAGATTATGAGATATCTTTATGTTCATTCTTTTGTTTAATCCATATTTATATTGTTCCATATCTTACTCCTGCAGAAGACAAACATCTGTGCTTTTCCAGTCATATAGCTTACTCATTCAGGACTATATTTTACTATCAGGTCTTCAAGAAGGGATTTTAAAAAGGCTTTATCATAGGGCCCTTAATTTAGTTCCAAAGCTTATTGTCTGTGTTAACCAGCCAAAAGCATGACTGAGTCACACTGTGAAGGCATTTATCCTTTGGTATATATGACTTTATTCTTTTCTTTTCCACTTACACCTCGTTGTTATATGTGATCTCTCACTGTACTATATATAAGCTTGAATTTTAAACTCTTTGAAGTAGGAACTGCTCACAAAATTTCCCTCTTTCCAAGACACATAGGAACAGTCTTGGGAACAAATAAACAAGACTTTAAAAGTATAAGTCACAGTAAGTTGCTCTGTTTAAATGGAAAAGAGAGGAATGTTGCTGTTCATTGGCAGTGCTCCTACAGGTAAAGTAATGATGAGAAAAAAGAAGGCTTCAATATCCCGAGCAGTCATTTTAGCTGCTCAGCAGAAGTAATTCACTTAACATGCAAATTGCCCTTTTAAACCAGGAATTCCTTGTCCCTCTGTGGCTGCTTTTATCAGCATGTCTGCTTTTCCTGGTGCCTAACAGCAGTTAATGGAGCTGAAAATCATTATCAGCTTTATATTACCATAGAGCCAGCTTACACAAATACCTGATAAGCACTGTAACACATTTCAGTGGATGAAAATTCATGGTACAGCATTGTTTCCTTTTACTTTAATGTGTTCCAGATCACTTGGACAGCTCACTTAATGAATCCCATTTTGCAGAGGACAGCCACGTTTGAGGGACTGTCAGCTTGAGATCCTGGTGCCTGCATATTGAAGATTCAGGTGAGATCCTTTGACATCTGACAGGGCTGTGCTGACTGTCTAATAATGAAGGGAAAACAGACACTGGAGGGATGATGGTTTTGACAGGGATGAGGCATTTAAGAGTTCTATGTTTTGTCAGGCTCCTGTGCACATTGTGGCTAGCAACAGCATTACAGAAAGTGTTTCTTCAGTAGCTACAGGGGCTGCTGATCTTCTGTTTGGATCATTATTTTTATGTCTGACATACATCAGCACAGTCACATAGCAATATAGCATCAACTATATTACTTTATGTGACAAAGTATTGCATTGTATGTACAGAGTTTTCTTCACATCTCCCAGGTTGGATAGAAGATTATTTCTGATTTACTGGTGGGGAGCTGAGATGAAGGTACCTAAATTGGATCCAGACACTTGAAAATCAGTCTTCAAATCTTAGCACTTTTTCCAGCCTGTCTATGGAAATTCACAGGCTTTTCTCCATGATAATGCAGATATTTACTTTGATGGGATCCATTGTCTTCTGTGCTTCTCTCACTGTTGATTGCAGCTGAAGTCAGTTGGGGTGAACACAGGGACACAAACAGATCTAATTACTTTCTGAAGGCATTTAGCCATCCACAGATGCAGACCACGTACTTAGGAAAGATTTGAAAGTGTCTTCTGTAAGTCCAGCTTCCAGGAAAACGAGTACTCCAGGAAGGCCTGGAGGAGCTGTGGACTCTTCTGCTCTGGGATGAGTCCAGGATGTCCATCCTCTGTCACCCATGGAAATGGCCTGAGTGATTATGGAAGGCATCCCTGCTCTGCTGGATCCTGTTCCCATTTGTCCTAACCTCATAAATTGGTCTCTGAGGAAAAAGGGTGAGGGATCTCTTTTATACAGAAGGAGGCAGGTCTACAAGATTTTTCTCCAGAGGTGGGAAGATATCCTCGAGACTGAGATAGATGTTATTAAATGATGTAGAATGCAATTCTGAAATTTGTGGTAATCTTGAAAATGTTTTAGGGTTCCTGAAAAGACCCAAAAGTTCTGATAACTTGGAGCTTTTGAAAGTAGCCTGGACAAATTGTTGTAAAAATGAAATTTGGGAAAACAGCCAGCACTGGCAGAGAAAATAAGTGCTGTTTCCAACATGTGACTCTAGGATTAATTCTTCTCTGCCAATTCAAATCTTTTTGTAGTTTTAATTGCCTTCTATTGCTAACTTTTTGTTCATACATAATGTGTATGATGGCTCAAGTGCTAAACAGTATCAGCATTTCACTTCAGATGTGGCAGTTCTCCTAGGGAAGCAATGCGACTCCTGTAGAGCTGTGGGGAAAAAATTTTGAAGATAAGAAAGAAATTTGGCACATGACTTACACAGGCTTTCCTCCATGGCAGGGTTTCTACCTGACCTTTTTGCCTTTGAAACTTTTCCTTCACTGTTGCTGAAATTAGTCTGTAAATAGCTAAAATAGATATGCATGGTTCTACTGTTATAATTAATATTATTAGTTTATTTTCTTTTTCTGGAACTGTACAGAACATCAGATTCTGATGCCATTTCTGGGTTGCAGGTTCTTCCTTGGACCACCCTTCATTTTTAATTGTACAGTACCTAGCACTAAAAGGACTTACTTTCCCTTTCGCCCTCAAACCATATAAATACATGTAAACACTAATAACTGGCCATGAAAGCACTTCAAAGTGGACCACAGAGATCAACAGAGGTCAGATCATCTTTAACTCCATGAAAAGAGCAGCAATACCCTTGAAAATTAGTAATGGTGGAAAGTGATAGATATTTATTCCTGAGAACCAACTATCTGTTTCCAGAGTAGAAATCAACTCATACTTTGTAAGAGAAATATGCTACCTCTCTAAACTTAGATTTAAAAGTGTCAGCCTCTTTACTCATGAAAGTGTGCATTCATTGCTAAGGTACACAGTGGCCATATGAAAATTTTCCTACCATTAAGTTGGTATTAAATTTACCTCTCTCTTTCAAGTCACTTGAAATTAACTCAGTAAATTGTTTTTAGGGGAGATGTGGTAGGGACAAACTGAGTATCTAAGTAAACCCTGCTTGTCCCTTGCCTGAATAAATTAGGACTATTAAAAAAGACAGTGTCCTCTACTGGTGGATGTGTAATAAAAATAATAAATAGTATCTAACATTTTAAATATTTCACCCATCTGTTCTTTATGGAATATCAATATGCTATTCATTTGCTAAGGTTTGACTCAAATGGTTTTTTAATGACCCTTGACGTACATATCCAGGACCAAAAAGGAGACAGACAGGAGAGACCTCACCACAATTTATCAGTGATGACACTAGGGAAGAACCTCGTATTGATTATGTGCTGCTCAGTCCATTAGATAAAATTATAATGTCATAGGAAGTTGATGCTAGAAAGTTCACAGCTGCTCAGAACATGTTTAACAGCTTGGATGTTTAGTCAGTGGAGCTGGTGAAATTATTTTTCTTAAGAGAATGAGTTGTGCCACCATGCGAAGGAGCTGCAGGAGGAAGTGAATAGAAAATTCAAGAAAATGAGTGAGAGGTTGATAAGTTGTTCTCAGACACTCTACAATCTCAAGAGTCTCAAACTTTCATTGTAGTGGAGTGCCAGGTGGACTTGGAATCCTGTCAAGTAGCTAGTCAAGGGTCTAGCTTGAACAGAAGGCTGGAAGCTGGTCACCATCTGTACCAGGAGAAAACCAGTGTGACCAGTGATAGGCAGTGGGACATATCTACTACAGATCACCTAGCCACGACAATGACCCTGATGAATTATTCTTTGGGGAGCTAAGGAACACCTCCAAATCAACTGCCCATATTCTTAGGGGAGACTTCAACTTGCCAGATGTTAACTGGGAACACCATACTGCTGGCATAAACAGGGCCAGAAGATTCCTGAAAAACCTGATGATTGCTTCATTGTGCAGGTATTAAGAGAGTTGACTATGAAAGTTGGGCTCTGTTGCTCATTAACAGTGAGGGTCTTGTGAGTGAAAGAGGAGATTGGTGGTGATCTTGGCTGCAGTGACCACAAAGAAATAGATTTTAAAATTTTGGTTGACAAGAAGAAAAGTGCCAGCAATACTTAAATCCTGAACATGTGGAGAGCAGACTTCAGGCTGCTCAGGAAACTAGTGAATAAGATGCCCTGGGAAAATACTTTTGAAGGTGCTGAGGTCCATCAGTGCTGGTCACTTTTAAAGCAGTACCTCCTAAGGGCCCAGGAACAGGCAATTCCTAAATGTTGGAAGTCAAGCAGATGAGGCAGAAGACCAGTTTGGCTGGACAGGAGTCTTCTCCTGGAAATAAGACAAAAAAGAAAGGTGTGTGCCCAGAGGAAGCAAGGTCAGGAGACATGGGAGGAATACAGAGATGCTGCTGATATTGGTACAAAAATGTACTTACTACTGTTCTGTTTCCTCTTCTCACTAATTTTTCACTAAATTGTTCTTCCTACATGTGCTTTCTCCCCCATGTTCACTGAATTTGGAAAGATCTGTGAGAAGAAATGCCCTTTCCCATTTTGGGAAAAATCCATTCTTGCTGTCCCACTTATACATACAGGTTGTGTGAAAGCACAGAGCAGGTATTAGGTTTTGCAGTCATCTAAAGTGGGTAACTAGAAGTGCAGCTGTGTTTGAATCAATTCATGGTGTATTTTACAGTGGTTGCAATTAACTTTGAATGAAACAGTTCATAAATCACTGTTTCTACTTTTTTGGATCATAGGTATTAGACAAATTAATCTGTTGTAAATTCTTCCAGAATTAGGCATGGGACATGGCCAAATATGCACCACTTGTGACAAACTGGATCAGTGTCATGGCTTTTGTAAAACAATTCGTAATGTAAGGTGACTAACATGCACAACTCAGTATCGAGTAAGCACAACTTGATCAGGAAATCTTGCAATTCAGCAGTGAAGATGGCAGCATTTTGTTTGAAGACTCTTTTGTATGCTAATGATCTTCCACTTCCATCTCTTTCAAACTGGGACAGGAGCATGGAGGAGCTCACTCTTTATTAGGGATTCTATTGCCCAGATTTAAGCCGTGACCTGAAAGTGTGCAACTCCCTCTCATACCCTGCTGCTGACATCTGAGCCTGTATCAAAGCTGCACCTTAATCTTTGCAGCTGGTAGTTAATTCATCTCATCTAGTTTGTACCATGCTTACACATACCAGGACTTGACTTTTTGTTGTGTGTTGAAACACCAGGGCTGCAAATCCATATCTGAAACCAGCACGTTGACATTTAATATAACTGACATTATGACATGCTCAGTGATCTATTCAAAATTTGTTCAGACTCAAAAGATTGTTATTTTCCAGGTCTCTGAATGTTCACTTGTTAAACATGCTTTAATTGTGTATGAATCGACATAAATGAAAAAGTGCATTTATAGAATTAACCCATCCGACCCTGGAGTAGCTGTTGAGCTAGTTATATAACAGAAGTTACTCTCTATACCCTCTTGAAGGAGGGAAGTGACTTCTGTTCACTCCAAATCACAAGCCATTTATGTGATTTCTGTATTTCTAGAATTGGTGCCTCAATGTCTCTTATAACACTATATTAACTAACTGAAATAATTAGGAAGCATGTTTATGTATCTAGAAATCAATATGGAAAGTTAACATTTTTACCATTGGAATCAAATAAATACCATTACAAACCCTGATCAGCAATTTTTTAGCATTTTCTCATCCTTGACTTCCCAAGTAAGATGACTAGCAGATATGAAAGGTACCATGCTGAAACCAGCACAGAAAATATTTCCTTGGACATTTCCATTGATAACACATATATTCATTTATGTATTTGAGTACAACTAATTTGTGTAGGACCATTGTAACCCACAGAACACAGGAGACATCATATTTCATCGGCAAAATGTCAATTAATATGCCACCCCCTGAATGTCTCACACGCCTTTTAACAATCTTCAGGATGAGAGGGATCCCACTGATGTAAACTCTGCTAAAATGAAAGCTCTGGTGTGTGTGTGTCTTCCACTTCTCCCAGAACACACTGTGGAAATCTAAACTGTGATTATAAAGTTAAGAGGACACAATCTAGAAACATGTGTGTTCCAATAAATATGTGCCATGCCTTTGCCAACTGGTTTGACGCTCTTAGAGAACTACTATGACAATCAAGTTTATAGTGAAGCAAAAATTCAATCAACCACATAGGTGCTTGCTTATGTTGTATAACATCTCGTATGTCATATAATCATAGAATTGTTAAGGTTAGAAAAGACCTTTAAGATCCTCAAATCCAACCGTCCACCCAGCAACACCACCATGTTCACTGTTAAACCATTGGATGACAAAATCTTTTAAGTAGGAGCGGACTTGTTTGAAGCTGGCCTTAGTGAAGTGTAAGAAGTTCCATACTTGGTGCAGTGGCCACAGCCATGCATGGATCTGCCATATGTACTTTGAACACTGCAGTATTAAGCTTTTTTCTCTGGGATGCTTTTGAAAGAATTTATCTAATGTATCTGTTTATCTGTGGAGTTGCATCCAACCAGTCTGAGCGCTCATCTGCTTTGGGTGGAAATAGCCATCCACAAAGGAGACCTCTCGTCCCTGGAGGCTAACTCAGCATTATGGAATTCTTGCAGGTGGGTACTTGGAAGTCAGGCATTGCAGTGTTAAGAGCCATTACACCCAAGTGTCCTTTCAGTTGCCTTCAGTGTTATGTGATGTGGCCAAGGAAATGTGAGGCAGAACAAGCACCAGGTTCTGCTGCATAGCATCGAGAATTGCTGTGGTAACCAGTGGAGGACCTTTCTTCTTTACACCACAGCTTTGTGTAATGCAGTCTATTAGATAAAGTCCCTGACCACTCACTCATTTACTTGGTACTGATTCAGCATACAGTTTGAAGCAAAGGAAACCTCTTTTGTATTTTGACATACAGAGAACAGGACTGGAGAAACCGAGCACTGTATTGTAATGCCTGCTTGACATCTTGTTTGCCTAATACTTGGCACTGGAATATTTAAGTTAAAAACAGATCATGTTTTGATCTGTTGATCAAATGAACTGAGTGGAATTCACATTCCAGTGCACAGCAATCTTTTTTGGTATTATGAATATATTACATGAAATGAAAATAATATTCATCCAGGAGAGGCTAAAGCAATTACAACAAACTTGTTTAATATTTGGTTTTCTTCTATTTTCCAGACCTCTATCTCTAAGTTTGCTTTTTGTAGTGAAGAGTTTGAATTACTTGCTGTTATCATAATTTTACTTTGGAGTCAATGATAAAACGCTGGACAGCTCATCCAATTACTTTTTTCAAAAATGATGCCTATATCTGTGGTGAGTATGACAAAGCCTGTGTGTGTAGTTACAAAATGTGTAATGTGTATTCGCCCACCTATTGCTTTGGCTATGTGTTATAAACTTTTTCAGGCTATTCACAGCAAACAAATTCTACCACTGAAATACTGAAATTCAGGTAGTTTATCCTTCTTTTACAGGGGTGGATTAAATGGAAATATGAGTGTCTCACCATCCTGCCACAGATATACCAAATCTTTCTTTAGTTAAAAAAAGGTACAGCACAGAAGTAATAAATTCCTGATTTTTTCCCCTAATTTTGTCATTTTTATGCAAAGTAGAAAACAGAAATCGTGATGTTGGCTGTGAGTAGTTGACTGCAAAATGGATTTAAGCAGAATTTTTATTATGTATAGAGGCAAGGGTTACACTGAGAAAATGATTAAAACAAACACTACAGTTTTTGAAACATTCCTAGGGTGAAAAATAATGTTGATTTCTATGTGTCCAACCTGATATGCCTTCAAAATGACCTGATTTTCTGAAACTAAAATCTCTGTTACATCACTTGTTACTTTTGAAACTTTGGAACAGATAATTAAGATATTTTGGGTTGGTATCAAATTGTGCAGTTCTCATGGAAATTATTACAAGATCCAGCATTATATGATGGGTGTGTTAAGATTTCCATCTGATCCAGCAGAAGCCTTGCCTCTTTAAAAGTTTATGATCTCATCTGCAGGGATTTTATGTCAATGAAAACTTTAATGATGGAATGAATGAAGTATTTTATCTTAATATAGCTTTAATTTTCATGTTTTTCCATATTCTGGCCCTTCCTGATATTTTCCACAGCAAGTGTTCAGAAGTAGCAGAGAAGCTTGTATATCCAAACACATTCCCAGCGTTGTGTCCTTCCCTGGTTCTCTTTCCTGTAGTCGTAAATCAGTCTTAAAGGAGAGACAAAACTGGTTCCTTGGAAGGCCCTATGTAAAGAACAAGGACTCCAGCATAGCTGAGCTGGTTGTAGAGTCCATTTCTACACTGAGACACCTCCCATGGCTGTTGCGGGATGATCCTCAAACTCCAAATTAACGTACACTATTCTTCTGAGCACCTTTTTGACTGGGATGTAGACATCACCACAGAGTTCAGCTTGAATATGAAGATAAGAAGATATCTTCAAGATAATAAAAAACCCATTAATTGATAGGAATTAGTAAGAGAATTTTCAGAGTTTGAAATTTAGATTAGAGATGATTAAAGTTTGAGTTTCTAGAAAGGATTATTTTAGGAGTGTTTTATGTGTCTACAGTTAGACCTCCTCTCTTCTTTTGTAATCAACATCTATGTCACCAAGAGAAAGACCACCTGTAATTAAATCCTATTCTATAATTACATGTGGTGAAAATTTCATCTCTGGAATTCCAAGTGCTGAACTGTCTTTAAGTTTGTGAATTTGGATACTGACTGGAAAGAGGCTGACATGTCACTGCACTTGCATTTTGGCTCAGTATTTCCAAAACCTCCTTGTTTATATTTCAATTATGACTGCCACCATGAAGCTTAGAAACAGTTTAATGAGAGCTAAGTATCCTTACTGCCTTGAGAGCTTTTAGAGAAAGATGGCAACTCTTCTCATTTAGCCTAAACAAACATTTAAAATCAATCCTGATTGCATTTGGTTTGAGAAATACCTGTGATGGAGCTTGACTAAAGTCTTGTTTTTTGTTTTCTACATCTTGTTCAGGGAGCCCCGGTGGTGTAGTGGTTAAGGATACGGCACAGTAATTGCCGGGACCCGGGTTCAAGTCCCGGCTCGGGATACTCCCCGGGCAGGCAGAGCTCGTTAGCCCTGCAAGGGGGCAATCTGCCTACGTCCTGAGGAGGACCTCAGCTACCACTGTCCAGAATCGCTTTGGCCCGGCAGATTGAACCTCGGGATTAAAGGGTGGGCTCAGATCTACGCACCCTGTGTCTCACCTAAAAAATCCAGTGCGCAGGCTGGAAGGTCTGAAAGGAAAAAGAGGCCTTCCCCGGATCTTCGTACGCGAAGGCTGGCCAGCAAAAGAAAACATCTTGTTCATCTTCTGGAGATTATTGCAGTACCTATAACACAAGGGATGTTTTATGGGGAAATTTTGCAGTGTAGCATGCCTCTGCATATGGTAGATTTATTTTTTTTTCCAGGGGACAAGTTCAGTCTTTCCTCAAGCGTGAGAAACTCTTTGTGAAAGTTGCCAAAAATCCTCTCTAACCAACACTTTTTTTTTACGTTTTATGAGCCTCATTAGTCTTTGTTTGGCCATCCCTTTATGTAATAACGTATGGTATTAATAAATAATACAAGTGTTCACAGTTCATGCCATCCTGGGAAGCACACACAATGGAATGTAAATTACATTGAGATGTAACTGCATGAATTATCTATAGAATCAGAATCATCATCATTTAACCAGCTGCCAACTGTTTTCATCTCTAAATGAGTTTTGACTGGGTTTGGTGCTATTCAGTTGGGGACAAGGCCATGTATCCGAGAATAGAAGTTTTTGGGTTGGCTGGTGGCAGTTAAAGACACTTCAGTCTTAGTCAGCTGGCAACTATTTCATGGCTGTATAAGACTCTGGCTAAGAGTGAGCCATTAATTTTTATTTTCATATAAAACATTTAAATCAGTGTTGAGGCATTGTTTAATCTTGGGATGCTGTTGATACCACATGTGGATGTTAGGTCACCAATCGAGTTCTGAGTTAGGATAGTACTGTCAAAAAGAAAACCCTGAGCTGACAGGGCCTTTGGATCTTGAGGTCTGTTGGAGATGGGCAGACAATCTCCATCCAGCAGTGAGGAGAGAAAACAAGGGGCTCTTACTTGGCCTGTGTGGGCTGTTGGTTCTCAAAGACTCCAAAGACTGAATGAAACTCAAAGTGATGATTGACCATTGTATCATGTCTTTCCCTTGGTTCAAATGTGCAATATATTAGCATGACAGCTTGGGGAAGTGGAAATAAATGGCCAGGCTATGTCCTTTCTGTACGGATTTAGGTGATTATGTCCTGAACTACTCATACTTGCCCCTACTAATGTTCCTGAATACAGCACAGAAAAAACAGCATATCTCAAAACATGGCTGATGCTGGTACTGCCTTTCATAAAGCAGTTTGGAGGAATCAGATTAATGATGGAACTTGGATATCTCTATTAGGTGAATGCCCAAGTCAGTATGTTATTGCACAGGACATTTAGTCCAACCTAAATGATGTAGGCAACTAATTTTTGGAGAAGGCTTTAGGTTATTAGTCCACATTTTACCCAGACCATTTGTTTCAGAGATGCAAGAAATCAGACTTGGAGAAATATTACCTTTCCTCTAGTAAAAGTATCAGGAATGTTCTTTAGTAGAAGCTGTCAATTTTCAAAATGAAAATAGTCTCTTCAGGTGAAAATACACTACCTCTTATTTTAAAAGTACGGTTTAGCATTCCTAGTGGCTCTATGCTTTCTATATTCCTTTTTAACCTTTGCTTTTTTGGGGGAGAGAGGGTATTAGGTGACAATTCATGGAGACTCAAGGAGTCACCCAAATGGTATTTTTCTGCAAGTACCTGATTTTACCCTCTACTTCCTCTGCTAGGCTGCTCTACTAGAACTAAATCCTTATTACAAATTAATATGTCTTTACATAAGAAGATGTTATCCTTTCCATTCAGATGGGACTAATGATAAAGGTAGTGGGTGCAACACTAAGCTTTGTGAATTGGTTTTTGCTGTGGTATAAATATAAGACTCAGCAAATGTACAAGTGTTTTGGAGAGGTGGCCAGAATATATTCCAGGTTTCTCACAAAAACTCTTATGAAAACAATATATGTTTTTTCACTTATCCTCATTACAATTTGAATGGTCTTAAGACAGCAAGAGCTTGGAAATTTTCCTAGTATTTATGAACAGATTGCAAGATTTTACAAATTTCTGGGGCCTCACCAGAGCAGCGTAAATGAGCTGCAATAAAGTGACCAAAGGCTTTACTGTTCTTGCATGCAGCTTTTCTTTGCTTAGTTTAATTTCTGGGATATATTTTCTAGGGATGTTCATGTTACTTTGGCCAAAATAATCAAACCTTTTAAGATGATGCAGTAAGATTCAAAGGGTGCCTAAAGCACCACAGTGTTTAAGTATTGGGGTCTGATGTCACAAGTGGAACTTATATTCTTTTGTCATATGCAGTGAACCAAGAGGTACAGGCTTCCAAGAATGTGATTTACAAGAAGCAGGGAGCTAAAGGGGTGTATCTTTGCCAGTTGGTCAGAAATGATGCAGAAATTTCCCTGCAATTGCTCTGCCTGCTTGAAACAGGGAGGAAGGAGGCAGAATTGCTCTTGTGTACTTGGTTTATAGTTAATGGAATTTAGAAGGTGTATAAAGCTGCAGCTTAGTTCACATGAGAAAGGAGAAAATTAATTCCTGAGTATTCCTCCTGGGTTGTTTATGTTTTTTGTTTGTTTTGGGTTTGTTTGTTTTTCATTTATTTTTTACATTAAGGATTCATTAAAAAAAAAAAAAAAGGAGTAGAAGCACTTCAAAAAAAAAAAGCTTATATCATTCACTGACCTCTCTGACCAAAATGATAAAAAACCACATTCACCCCTGCCTTCAAGCTGTGTCTTGTGTCCTTGTTTTAGCCTAGATTGGGAGCATGCTTTGAACACTTTGGTTCACAATGCAAAGCACTCTCACAGACCACAGCCTAGATTCTTTGAAATTAAATGAATTAAAAGGTAATTCTTTAGTTTCTTGCAGATACTCTTTAGAACCACAGAACAGCAAATTTCTGGACTTCAGATTTTGTCCTCTTCAGGGCACCTGATTAGAAGGATCTGTTGGGAGACTGTTGTGGAGAAAGCAAGTGTCCAGGAGAGTTCTTTTCAAGGATGACCTCCTCCAAGCTCGTCAAAGGTCCATCTGACTGTGCAGGGAGTCAGGCAAAGGCGGCAGCAGCCCAGCATGGATGAACAAGTGCTCGTGAAAACACTGAACATAGAAAGAAAGCCTACAGGAGGTGAAAATAGAGCTTTGAGACCTGAAGGGCATACAGATTGGTTCTGACCAATGGTCAGATGGGCCTGACCATTCACTGATAAAAAGAGAAATGCCTAAGTCCACGTGGAGTTCAGTCTGGTGATGGACATGAAGGACAGTAAAAAAGGCAGGTGCATGAACAGCAAAAGAAAGACCGAGAATAATGTCAGTCTGCATAGCTGGAACTGGAAGGGCAGAGCTTTTTTCTTTCTCTGAAACTATGCACCTGTAAGAGCAGGTGGCACTGAGGCACTGGCACTGAGCAGGTTTAGAGCAGTCAGGACAGGAGATATTTGTGTAGCGAGGAGTGTTGCTGCTATTGGAAGACCGACAGTTTTATTGCTGGTGATTGAGTGTAATGGCAGTGGCAAATGATTGCTGCCTCCTATAAGAGTTTTGATTGTGCTCTCAGCCTTACAGCCACCAGAGGAGGAAAGACCATCTTGGCCCAATCCAGCAGGACACAGTAAGACCATATAAGCGATTTGAAAAAGCCGTCAAAACTGAAGGTCAAAGGCAAATCATCAAGAACTAAAAAGGCAGGCAGAGTTTAGATTTTTCACACACAGCTGTAATATCCTCAAGTTAAAAAAAAGAAAAAAAAAGAATATTTTCAGAGAGGGCTGAGGATCATATTACAAGGATATTGCAATCCACTCAGATCTGCTGAGTTATTATTAGAATCCAGGAGAGAAGAGTAAGAAGGACAGAGAGTCAAGTATCTAATGCCTCCAGAGTAAGCAACAAGTCACTATTGAGAAGTGGGAAGGGATGGATCAACCTGCCTCTCTCTCCTGATTGCGGAGGGAAGTATGAATGGGTTCCTGCCTTTGGAGTATCAGTTCAGTAAATAAAATTCAGAAAAAGCTGGTTCAGGCATACACTCATTTCCAGGCAATGAAGGAGCTGATGAACAGAATTAGCACAAACAATGCAAGAGAAGAATGTAGCACTTACCTTACAAAGATGTGCTGACATATCACTTATCCTGTCCTAAGGTAGAAGGACACCTTAAAAAGGTGCCTTCCTTGCTCACAACTGAATTCTACATGGTCTGAGGTTTCTTAGAAGTCTGAGTGTTCTTGTAGGTCTCAGCTACCGAGGAAAGGTACTGCAGGGGCACCTGTAGTGCTAGGTCAGATATCAGTTTAAAGCACTTTTTTTTGTGGGCAGTAGTACTTTACTCATATTACTTACACCATATGCCCAAGGGGCTCATCTCTGACTATGCCAAAACCAGGTATCTAAGGAACAATGTAAGAACAGAGGCTATGAATGCTGTTATTTCCCCATGGTACTTCCCCAGCCTTTGACAATTTCAGGCTCAGGGGCTTTCTGAGCCTGACATCATATTTAATATTGTTCAATATATCTTTGTTCTATGAATCAGTTTAATTATTTTTGGATTCATGCAAACTTTTAACAGCAAGAGTGGCCTATTTCAAATCCTCAACTGCCTGGTTTAATTTGAGGTCCTTTAGTTCATGCATTAAGCTGAAAGGCAAAGAGCTGTTCTCTACTGATTCATCCCTCAAAAGATAAAAGCAATGGGTATTTTTCAAGAATTTCAGTACAGTAACAGGTAATATTGGCATGACAGCGTTATTAGCTTTTTGACCTTTGAGATTATCCAGTATATGCCCTAATCTGAGAAATTAAAGCTGAGTGGTTATGGTACCTAATATGCCTTCAGTATATTATGAAAATTTAATTTTAGATTTTTCAAGGACTTAAAAGACAGTTTATTTTAATTTTACACATTGTTTTTCTGTAAAGTTTTCTGTTTAACTTTTTTAACCAGGCCACACAAAGAATGGGAAATGGTTAAATTCTTTACTCCAGATGCAAAAAGGTACATTTTATATTATCAACAAAAGGAAGATATTTGTAAAATTCAGTACATCTGTAATACGAAAAACTTTTTATTGATCTTTAAATTGTAATTTTTCTGTAAAGTTCTGGACTTTGTGTTTAAGTCATAGAAAGCTTTGGTGTGTTTAGGGTCTTTCTGTCATACAGTATGACAGAAAGGGTGGTTCCATTTCAGTGATAATGAAGCGAGTTCATATATGAAAGTAGTTGCTACTCCAATAATATTTTGAGATATTCTCTTAAATCACTTCCAGATACAAAGATTTTTCTGAAATGAAATAGCTTAGCATCTCATGGTCAGATTTACCATACTTCAAAGGTTCTGGACCAGATCCTGGACCAGGATGACATTTAAGCACTTGGAGGGCCAAGCTTTATTTTGTTTCATTTAGAAAATAGACACAGTGGACAAAGTGAAGAAAAGTCCTCTGAGATAAAATATAAGGACACTATGTCACAGAAATCATATATGCAAACAAATTTATTACTATAGGTTCCAAAAAAATTATGTCAGGCACAGACACTAAAATAAGATTTAATGTAACTTTGTGGCCTTGGTTTCTAAACTAACTTTCATTTTATTGTCAAGTAGAATACACAGTTGTAAACCGTGACCATGGAAAACACTTCAGATTTAAAGTGTTGCGAGGACAACTTTATTTGAGATACTTGCATTCTCAGGAAAACATCCATATTTCCATCCATTCATAAAAAAGACAATTTTCTTCCAAATGTCTATTTTTGGGTTTTGAATAAAAGCCACTATTCTCCATAATGAACATTTTGTGCAGCACTGAGAAAAAATTATCCAAAGTTTGAATAAGTAAAAGTGATGATGTTTTTGTGATTGCTGTGTATTGCCTGCTCTTGTCCATTTTCTTAATGTTTCAAGTTGTCAATGGCAGAGTTCAAATTCTTACCCAATACAAGCTATAATTGCTCAGTCTAGGTGGTAATCTGTCAATGCCACAAGATTTTGCTTTGACTGAAGATGGTATTTGGTGTCTTGAGGTCTGTTATGCAACTGTCTGGTGTTGTGGATCTGCATTTGCATACATGGCCAGTGAAGGGAGATAAATACTGGATGCCCACTTGGATGAAATTACTGTATGAAAAACATCTTTTTTCAGGTTAGGCTGAAGCAGTAAAATAAGAAAAATAAAGATTTAACATTTCTCATGTTACAGAATACCAGGAAGAGCTGATGTTAGGCACGTAGACAGATTAATTTGAGCTGCATGACCATAGTGGTGCATAAAAAACTTCATTTATTTTCTATCTTTATATAAAAACTGGGTTACAGCAGGAGAGAATGAAACATATAAGAAAAAGAAACACCTCTCTAAGCCCTGAAAATTTTAATTTTCATTTGAAAACAATGTTTTTTTGCAAAAGCTTGAACTTTTTTTTAGCTACCAGATGGATAACTGCTAAAATATATCAAGAAAGATGATTTCAGTGGCCTTTCTTCATGTGTGACAGAAATCAATCATGAATTTCTAGCCTCAAAACAGTATTAAAATCAGTATTAATTACATTCCAACATTTTATCAAGTCTACCATCCCAAATAATCTCACTCAGCATAATTTTGCTAAAACATATTGATTATTGATTATTTTTGATTGGTCTCATGTCATAACAATTTCATATTTCATCAAAGAGTAGATGTTTTGATGTTATGTTTAAACCAGAGAGTTGAAGTGAACAATTCAACAGCTGAGGTTGATGGTTATTTCCATCTCAGAAACAATATTTCAGGGAGACCTTTAAATCTGCAGATTTCTGTGGTCTCAAAGTTTATAGAGTATTTTTCTATACAATGAGAATGTAAATGAAGGGGGATAAGAGGGATTAAACAAAATGTAACTCAAACATTGATGTGGCCAGGACAGATATTACACAGAGTTAAAAATGTCCTTGGAGATGAATGATATTATATGGAAGTCATATGTGAAATTACAATGAGATTTTCCTGAAAAATAGCAGATGTTTTTAATTTAACTTTTTTTTTTAATCTCAAACCCTTGTGAAGGAAAAGAAAAATGGTGAAATAACTTGGTAAGCACTACCCAACACACAAAAAATTTGAAAGAATTTATTCTCTCTAAATCATAGGTTACTTCGCTCAAATAAAGTAAGTAGAAAGTGATGATTCATAATGAAATTCTGCAAAGAAAATGCTCTTTCAGGCACTACTGATTTTGTCTTTATTACCTTCAGTATGTTTATTCAGATAAGATCCATTTTACCTTCTGGGCTCTTGACTGGGGGATTTATCCAACAGCCCTTATGCAAAACTCTAGCTAATAATATTACTTTAAACTCAGTAGAAGCTGTATGAGTTACACATGATATAAATACACTCATTAAATCATGCTCTTGCAGAAATTTGCATAGAAAAATATCCAATTCTAAATACCTTTTGTCAGGAGATGAGAGTAGCAATTTCAGAAAAGACTGGGATATCATGACATATTATTAGTGTATCTCTATTAAACCTTTAACTACCTGAGGAATGTTTTACCTGGAATATAAACCTGTACTTTCCTAGATTTTAGTTCCTAATTTTGGTTTGCATAATAATGATAATCTGGGTATCCAAATGGTTTCTAGGAAAGCCTGTTGATTCAGTCAACATTAATACAATAAATTCACTGATTTTACATGGAATTGGTCATTTTCAGAGCACTGTTCTCAATCATCTCTCTGAGGACAGAATGTTTTTGAGATTCACACTGGCAGATCTTGGTGAACTCTGAATCCATGGACTGTAGCAGCTACCCTTGGCTTGCTCATGGCTGCTGCATTTGGAAGGTGAAGTGCTGGCCAGAGGCATGATGATGTTTGCAGTCTCAGGGCTTTCAACACAGTTGACTTCAGTCTTTAGTAGCACATGTTAGGGAAGGATTTTATTTCAGAATTTTTAATTTTCAGAAAAAAAATTTGAAAGTATAAAGACATTAAAGAAATTATACTTGTCTTGAATGGGAAAAGTTTTCACTTTTTTATCTCTTCCAATAATGGGCTTTTTACTTTAATTCTTCTTTTGATATTTATGAGAGATTGATAATGAATATACAAGAATGTAATTGGTAGGATTTTGTTATATTCTCTCGTTTTTTTTTCTTTTTTCCTTTTTATTTTTTTTTCCCCTAATTTGTGGGTCTCATTGTTATAATGACAAGGTAATAGCAAGTTCTAGGTTTTTTATCTCAGAAGTGGGTTTTGTGTTTCTGCGATTTAATGTTCCTCTGAGCTGGGAATAAAGAAGTTCAGGCATTTTGTATGTGTAGAGGTTTTTTTGAAGTCTTTAGAAACAAAACTAGAAATTGAGCCTTTCTCAGAGCTTTTTCAAGTGCACTCAGACATGCTGAAGACCTCAAATCCACTCCATCTAGGTATTTTTATTGACAGGAATTAACAATAAGATAAAACCTGCTTATTCCAAATAGACCTTTCGTAACAAATAATTAGGCCTGACTAGGCAGACGCAAATTGCATTTCTAAGTAAATCAAAGCTTCTAGCTCTATGAAATTGTTCAGATAAAATTCCCAAATCCAATACCCCCACAAAAATTAGCTTTTCTTGGCGATAAGAACATGATTTTTTCACACAATATTTCTTCTGGTATGAGCATGTCATAACATGTCCTGTCTTATATACATATCCTAACCATTTTTTAATGTTCTAATGGTTATACAGAAGAAAACAGTTATTGTTAGAAAATGACACAGAGATCTGTAATATAAAAACTATCATTATGAAGAATGTGTTTGCTGCATACAGGCCTGGCAAATAAGGCATTGGTGAAGAATCATCAGAATTCACTTCCAAGAAAGTGTTCAGTGTTTGATTGTTCTGCTTTTGTTTAGGTTATCCCAAATTTACCATCTCTTTTCCAAAGAGTAGCCTGAGTTCAGTCATGTAATTTTAAATTTTTCAAGCATCAAAACCCTCTCCATCTGGCACTGGCCTCAGAATAGATCCTAAGGAAAATTATTATCCAAGCCTAGTTTTCTGTATCATGTAGGCTCTGATGCAAATCCAAGCTCTGAGTTTTCTTCCCTTTTGCACATAAAATAAATTAGTTCTTTTCAATAGATTTGATCAAAATATTTCTAGGAACTGACTTCATTTTAATTGAATATTTTTTTAAAGAAAAAAATAAAAAAGAAAAAAGAAAAAGTAGAAGAAAAAGAAAGGTGTTAATGGATTTTTAAAAATTTTTCTGAAAATGCTGGGGTTTTTTCAAACCTAACTTGAAAACAAACCAATACAACAACAAATGACAAAGCGAGAAGAATAGATTTTGCCTTCTCTCTTTCTTTATTGACTTTTTTATTTCTTTGTCCTCACAACCCTTACTTGCTTGCACTAAAAAGAGAGTGGATTATTCAAATATGTAGCTTTTAAAAGTCCTGTGCAGAGCCAGGAGTTGGACCTGTTGATCCTCTTGGATCCCTTCCAACTCAGCTTCTTCTGTAATTCTGGGATACCTGCCTCTGGAGGATAAAAAGTGTTCTAACTGACAGCCAGCAGAGGTTGATGTAGGGCACATGAGATAATCCACACATAAATATCCACAAGAAATAGAGATATTTAGGTTTTATTGAAGCCTGCTAAACGCTTGTAAGCTTAGCAACATGAAAACCTGTATTTTAGCTCTGATATTTGCAGAGGAATGTAGTACTCACAGTCATTCTTAGCTGCAATAGTAATAGCAAGTGTTTAAGAATTTACTGATTACATCCTTAAGCTGAAAAGGAAGCACTTCAATATTTTCTTTCTGTATTTTTTGTAATTTCACACTCCTCCTTCCTCTCTGAGCTGCTTTCACATCATCAGTCAAAAGGTTGTTTAGCCAGTATTACAAGTAAATTACCAAAAGAGGCAGTAAAAATTTTAGATGAGCCGGTAAATGACACACGGTGCTAGACAGATTTTTAGGTACTTGAACTAAAGTGTTTTTGTGAAGGAATTTTAATAATATCGAAGTTTGTTGGTCATGTACATGAAGCCTAATTTCAGCCTGAGAGACCCTCTCCGTTAAGTAGCTCCATTTAATACCCTTTCAATCATAGTTCAGGATCACAAAGAACTTGAAGTTATTACCAACTGGAAAGTGGTTATTGACTGCCTGTGGGTCAAATCCGTTGGTGGTCTTCTGTTCCTAACAGAGCAGATTTCACATCACACACATACATTTGGGGTCACACACACACACACACACACACTCACACCACCCCCTCTGCTACCTCTGACATCAGAGCAGACACCAAACAGCTTCTTCTTGATGGCCGTAAAGGAGAGAGGGAGTCAGGTTTATCAGGGAGTTCTTGCAAGGAAACCATAACTCTGGAAACAAGAGTGTTAAAAGAGGTGTCCCTTGTGCAAAGGAAGGGAAAGAGTATATTCTTTGTTCCTGTGTCAGCTGCCCAACTTGGTCATTGCTAGCATTTCACTTTCACCCTGAAGAGCAGCTAATTGTTTATGAAATGGCCTTGTTATTCCTGCCCTAGTAACCTTGTCTGGAAGGCCACCACATGCCTTTATTATTCTCCAAAGGGAAATGTGCTTTCTGACATCTGTTCTGCATTTGTTTTCCTTTAATTTCCTCTAGTTTCCATCACCCCCTCCCCAGATTGCTCATCTGTGCTGCTCTGCACAAGGTGGCATGAGCTCTGCTAGTCCTACAACCCTGCCTGTCCTCAACTTCATCTTTTTCTGTGCTTCTTCTCTCCTGCCCAGTAGTCAGGTACAAAAGAACAGAGAAGGGCACTGTGAAATTGTCTTTACTCCCATTCCCCTCCTGAGACTTTATATCCAGGCTTTTACATCAGGCTTTACATCTCCTGAATGATGTATTCCAGTTTAAGTTAGAGTTGGTAATGAGAGTGTTTTGAGGACAAAGGCTCCTTCTTTCCTAACCTGCCCTGGGGATTCATTCTCCTCTTACACCTAGTGCCAGAGAGTGAAAAAGCACTGGCAAACCACAGTGTCTTTCCATGTCATTTTTTCAGCCAGCAATAATGAGCTTCTACAACATCAGTTACTGAGCTTCTAAAAGCATTAAATGGTTTTGCAAGAAGTGTAAGCGACCCAAATGTCCTTTTTAGTAAAGGAGCTTTAATGTTGGCCATGATCTCTTTAAGCCCTTTCAAGTTGCATCTGATAAGTAATCTAAGAGAATGGCCTGGCTGCTCCCCAAGGAGGCTTTGGGCATCTGCTAAGTGACATTTCTTCATCAATACTAAGTGACTGACACCATTGTGTGAGCTCCAGCCCCGGCCATCCTCTGCCCTGAGCTAGTGTAGGTGTTTGGATGATCATATCATGAATCTGATTTTGGAGGGATTTTGGGACAGGAAGAAGGGGTTGGAGGAAGGTTTTACAAAAGATCTTGATCAATAAGTGGTGACACAAACTCCCATGCTGGCCTCTGGAAGTGAGTGGTGGGTAAATGGGAACACACAGCACATCATGACAACTGTTTCAGCTTGAGCAGGACCTTCTAACACTACAGGTTTAATTCTGGGTTTATCTCAGTGGGCATAGAAGCAAAGGTACAGATTTGGGAGGAAAGGAGAAGTAGCTTTATCATTCAGTCTTGCTACAGGAGAGAAGTAATGGGTAAAATAGGGGAGAAAGATTTACACACATTGTGTCTGTCTATTTCATGAGATTACCCACAGCCTCACGAATCCAGGGTATCACCACGAGATTGTGGTCACACCTGCAGAAATCTTGACTCTTCACTCTTAGCCTGTGAGTCTGTCTAACCTTTCAGACTTGTCTTTTGGCTTCAGCCTTCCCAAGGTCACTCAAGGGGTATGTTCATGAAACTGAGGGAGAGGTGACCATTTCTCCTTACTAACTCACACCTTGTCCAGTGATGGGAGCTGTTATGGGCTCTTAAGTTAGCCTGTCTATGCCTCTGCTTTCATGGGCTTTAGCAACAAAGACCATGGTCTCAAGAAGTGACTAGCCTTTCTTCTCTTCTCAGTCAATGAGGCAGGTTAAGTAGTCAAATAGTTTTACTTCAGAACACGTGCATTCAAAATCTGTCTGCCCTTAGGGAATAACACAGAATCTTCCAAATTATTCCAGAATTGTTTCATAATCTCTTATTTATGAAACCACTATACATCTGGCCTTTCATGGGGATAGTTGTAAAGATGCTACTTTTGTGACGATTTAAGCTGGTAGCTTGATTAGGTTGTATAAAATTACAATAATTTTTCTTTTATTTGCTTCGGCTGAGATCTGTTGTTGGTTTCTCTGGACAGCTTGGACTTGGCAGTGCAGGGTCAATTGATGTTCTGAATATATTAAATGATATGAGACAGAACCTGGACGATTTTATGGTTTTATGGTGCACTGTTGACGAATAAAGGGGGTGACGTGGAGAGAAACATAGCATTCCAGCTTTCCAGGCAGGTTGCTTTCTGACAGGATACACAAGGCTTCAAAGGAAAACTTCTCTGCATCCATCACAAAAGGTGTTTTTGAGACAAATCCTGTGTCTTCCTTAGGTCCCCTCCAGGTTCTTTGGCTTTTTCTTGTTTTACCTAATTTCATCTTCTGGGCTCTTTACTGCTGCTTATCACATGTCCTCAATTATGTTTGTCAATGCTGAATTTTATTTACTGCATAGCAGCCTGGTTTCAGAGGAAACCCATTCTTTTTTCTGCTCACCCACTTGATATAATCAGTGAACGCAGCTTGCATACTCTTTTCCATCTGTCTCAGTCACTTATATAGATTAAAACCAGCAGAGGTCCAACTAATGGCTTTGTGGGGAGGATTCTCCACAGTGGGGTGGCTTGCTTTACAAGTCCTCAGATTTCACTTGGTTTGTTTGCTTTTTCTGGTCTGTACATTCACCACTTGCATGTTAATAGTGTTGAAGAAGACTCCTCTCTAACACCCCCACAGCCTCATCTGAAACATCAGACAGTGCTGTTTGCTTATTCTCTATCAAAACTCAGTAACTTGTGTTTCATGAAAAACCATTATCTTTGATTCTTTTCTGAGAGAGAAATTTTCTTATAAGATTATAATAAATTGATCTCAATGAATTCCTAAAGCACACCTTTAAAGTTATTTTGCTGTTATAATATTTGGAGATAATGAATAAGATACTGTTAAAATCTCATAAACACTTAACCTCTTTGAAAGCCTTGCAGCTGTGCAATTGTAATTTCAGGAACAATTCCATCACATCAATGAATACACTTTATCTTGCAATGCCGTTTTTTCAAGTTCTTAGTGTCAGAGGCTTTGGGCTATATTTTCACATATTTGCCTAGCCTTTATACTTTAAGTGTCTACCCAACCATTTTGTATTAAAATTTATATAAAAATTATTTAAAACTTGATTTGAAAGAGCAGGTGAATTACTAATCCAAGTCTTTTCACAGTCAAAGGTACTATCCCCCTCCTCCTTCAGCAATTCAATAAGAAGAAATGGCTTAATCTAAATTAAAGCTGAACATTTTGTCCCATTGCTAGAGTGACAAAACTGTATATTTCAGAAAATCATGTCATGAAAATGACAGATTTCGGAAAATTTGTCATAAAAGCATACTACTGTGTCCTACCTCTGTTGAAAGTGCTTACAATTGCTAGATGTGTAGGTATTCAGGCTGTAAAACTGTCTTTGATCTGACCATTATTCTCTTTTTCACCATTTCATTTTGATTAAATTGAACGTGTCAACACATTTTTCATGTGAATCTTAAATACAGTTGTGGGCCTTAAGGCAGTAAAGTGACAGTATTAGATGGTTGACAAATACTGGCAAGCTGAGTAGTGCCTTGAACCACAGAGGTGTGAGGAAAAAGAAAAATTAGATTTAAACAAGTTGCACGGTGGTGGAGTTGTGTGTGTGTAAGGAACATTAGTTCTTGAAACAGCAGTGAAGATGAGTATTCCCACTAGAGGAAAAATATTCATGGTTCCTTTTTTTGCTTTGCCCCAACCTTGTAATGCGCAGAACAGGGCCAAAAGGCATGTCACACATACTTGAGGTATAGTGGGGTTAAATACCAAAATTATGATATTTATTACCACATGAACTAGCTAGTTCTGTCCCCATTCAAGACTGAGGATCACAGAATCTTTAAGGTTGAAAAATACCTTTAAGACCCAGCTATTAATCCAACACTGCCAAGTCCATCACCAAACCATGTCCCCAAGTGCAACATCTACACATCTGCTAAATACCTACACGGAGGGTTGTTGTGGTTTGCTGGCTTTTCAGTGCAGTGGCAAGCCACAAGCAGTGCCAAAGAGCATTTCTGCCTGGCCCAGGTCAGCCTCTTGTGCTCCAAACCTTCCCTCTGAAGGCAGGGACCACGGGGCCCTCGCCAGACAGGGAGCCTCATGGTTAGCTCTGGCATCTTGCTCCTCGCAACAAACACAGCAGAGGAGATGAGAAAATGCCTCCTCATGGAGAACACAGAAGGTCTTTATTGACATGATAGCATGCAGGTCCCCAGAGGCAAAGGCAAGGAAAGGCAGAGGGTCTGGAGTGTTCATGGGGATTGGGGGGGTGGAGTTGGGGTCCCTCAGAGATCAATAGGAGGAGACCAAGGCAGTGGCCAGGGACAACAGGGAAGGGGGAAAAAGGGGGAACACCATAGAGGGTGATTCCACCACTTTCCTGGGAAGTCTGTTTCAATGTTTAATAATCCTTTCAGCAAAGAAATTATTCCTGATGTCCAATCAAACCTCCTCTGGTGCAACCTAGAGCCATTTACCCTTGTCCTGTCAGGGAGAAGAGCCTGACACCCACCTGGCTACAGCCTCCTTTCAGGGGTTTGCAGAAAGTGATAAGGTCTCCACTGAGCCTCCTTTTCTCCAGACCAAACACTCCCAGCTCCCTCAGCCGCTCCTTGTAGGACTTGTGCTCCTGACCCATCACCAGCTCCATTACCTTTCTCTGGACTTGCTCCAGCCCCTCACTGTCTTTACTGTAGTGAGGGGCCCAGAACTGGACACAGGATTGAGGTGTGGCCTCAGCAGTGCCGAATACAGGGGGGCAGTCACTGACCACATTCTGCTATAGGCCGGGATGCCATTGGCCTTCATGGCCACCTGGGCACACTCTGGCTCTTCCAAGATTCTTTTCCAAGGGCAGCTTTCCAGCCACTCTTCCCCAAGCCTGTAGCGCTGCATGGGATTAATGTGACCCAGGTTCAGGACCTGGTACTTGGCCTTGTTGAACATCTTACAATTGTCCTCAGCCCATGGATCCAACCTGTCCAAGTTCCTCTACAGAACCTTCCTACCCTCCAGCAGAACAACACTCCAATCCAGCTTGGTGTTGCCTATGAACATAGTGAAGGTGAAGGTTCCTAAGGCATCTTAGTCCACAGGCAGTAAAACAGGCATTAAAACAGGGCAGCTTCAGAGACTTGGTAGAGTCTACTGGCTTTGGTAGAATATTTTTGTAATTCACAGGTGTATAAATTTGAGTACAGCTTCAAGGTTTTTTACTGGAACTAAATATTGTGGTGGCAAAAGCAGATGGAAAAGTGCATCTATAATGAACATGTGAATACGAGATTTTATGTTAGTTGTTGCCTTAAGAGTCTCCTAAGGCCCTTTACAAAAGCAAAACACCAGTTTTTGACCATTGACAGGCTATCTGGCTTCCAAGAGGAGTTACTATCTGAACTCCAAGAGGAGTTACTACAAACTAAAAATTGATTTTAGCATGTGAAAAATCTCGTAGTGTCTGCTCTGAAAAGGATCATCATAATTTATTGCTCTTGGATAGATCAACTCCTAAAGCATTTTAGTAGATCAAGGAAAGGTCTTTCAGTCAATTATCTTTCTTTGAAGGCCTGTTACAAAGTCTATAAATCTGTTTCTTAGCTGCTCAGTTAGAGCTGGAATCAGTTACCATACCAGATGAACTCTGAAATCAGAAGATCAATTGCACATTTCCAAGAGGATTTTTTCTGTCTTATCTTTTCTATTTCTCTGAAAGACATATAAGATTTCACATATCCATAACTTATATTTATCTCAGCACCTACTGTATCAAATAAAAAAGCTAGGGAAGATAATGAAGCACAGTTTGGTTTATACTTATCAATTTGGCTTTTGAACGCCTGAGATCAACTCCCTGTGGGAGCAAAGACTTGTGCCTCTTCAGTAAAGAGATTTTTGCTATTACAGACAATGTCTTATATCCCAAAGATTATCAGGAAACACTGCCATATCAGTGTGTTTCATTCATTTTCCATTGCAATGACTCTCATACAGAAGCAGTGAACTGCAGAAGTGGCATAAAAATAGTGTGGAAGATCCTTGAGCACAAAAGTGATATCAGGGAGTGTGTGGATAATATGTAATAACCTAAAAACCTATGTTTCATGATCTTTAGCCAAAACATTGCTGAAACTGTCAATGCAAGTATAGCACCATTCTACTAATCTGGTCTGGCCTTGAGTGTAACTGGAGGATTGTGGATGCTGACAGCTTGGTCAGAGAAAAGTTCTCAGCTTCTGCAACCATGAGAAAGGCTTTCTCTAGGTATATAAAGAGAATCCTTTTCCACAGCTAGAGGATGAGAAACCTCAAGAAAGTTTTGTAAACTTCTGGGATGTTTTGAGAAAATTTATCTCAATGGTATTTGTTGCCTTTGTTATCCTTACAGTTTGCTCTGTAGCTATCCAATCGTAGCTGCTCGTGTCTCTCTCAGCTCATGATCAGAGAAGCTGGAAGCACCAGGCCAGAGAGCAGCTAGATCTCTTTTAGAGATCTCTTTGTTCTGTCTGTTTGCTTGCTTTACATGAAATATACATGAAATAAAGAAGATATTTGCCTTCTAATCTAGAGTCAGTCTTATGTTGCAAGAGGCCAAATCTGGCCGTGAGATGCAACAGAGGATAACGTTATAAAGACACAGACAAAGCAGTGAGTACCTGAGAACTGCCAGAATCTCTTCAAAGCATTGAGATAAATGCCAAGATTGTGCAATGTAATCTTCACGAGGTCCAACAACTCCGATAACAAATAAAGAATATCGCAATATTTTCAACAGGATGATGTTGTTGAAATATTAAGAAATTGCAAATCTGAGTTGCTTAGGCACCAGATCCTGTCAAAGCCTCTCAGTATGTTTCAGATGACGCCAGCCAGATGAAGGCATCTGGCATGCTAAAGGACAGATCTGCTCTTCGGATGGATCTAGGGAGGCTGGAGAAATGGGCTGATGGAAAACTCATTAAATTCAGCAAAGACATGAAAGAAGACCTGCAAATGGTAGGGAATAAAGCCATGTGATAAAGCAGTCTAGGGCAGGAGCTTTGTAAGGATAGATCGGTGGATCCTTGTGGCCAACAACTTGAACTTGAACTGGTTAAGTGGACCATGGGGTGGATTGAGAACATAATGGCAGATCCCAGACCATCGCAATCAGTGGCAGAGGTTCACTGTCACCAGTGATATCCCTGAAGGCTCAATACTAGGCCTGATATTATTTACATCATTCATCAGTGACTGGGATAAAGAGGCAGATGCCCCCTCAACAAGATTCCAGAGGAGTCAAAGCTGGGAGGAGCGGCCAGTACTCCAGAGTGCTGTGAAACCCTTCAGAAGAACCTCAACAGGTTGGAAAGATGGCCAGAGAATTGTCTGAAATTCAAAAAGGCAAATGAAGGGTCTTGTGGCCTTGCACCGGAAGAAGAATGACCCCATGCACCAAAGATGGTGGAGCAAACTAGCCAGAAAGAGTTCTGTGGAGAAGGACCTGGAGGACCTGGGGATAACATGCTGTCCATGAGCCAGCAATGTGCTCAGGAAGGCCAAGAAGGCCAATGAATCCTAGGGTGCATTAGGACAAGCCTTGCCAGCAGGTCAAGGGAGGTGGTCCTGTCCCTCTGCCCTAGAGAGGCACATCTGGAGAGCTGTGTCCAGCTCTGGGCTCCTCAGCAAAAGAGAGATATGGAGCTCCTGGAGTGAGTCCAGAGGAGGACAACAAAAATGATTAAGGGACTGGAGGATCTCTCTTACAAGGAAAGACTGAGGGTGCTGGACCTGTTCAGCCTCAAGAAGAGGCAGCTGAGAGGGGATTATGTCAATGTCTGTCAGTGTCAGAAGGGAGGGTGTCAAGAGGATGAACCAGGCTCCCCTCAGTGGTTCCAAGTGATAGGGCAAGAGGCAACAGGCAGAAACTGATGCACAGAAAGTTCCTCTTTTACACAAGGAAGGACTTTACTGTGTGTGTGACCATGCACTAGAACAGATTGACCAGAGAGGCTGTGGAATCTTTGTTACTGGGGCTTTCAAAAACTGTCTGGGCACAATCCTGTGCAATGTGCTCTGGGATGACTGTGCCTGAGCAGGGAGGTGGGATCGTTTGACCCAGTGTAGTCCCTTTCAATCTGGTCTGTTCTATGATTCTGTGAAATTGGAGCAGCTGTGTGCCCCTGCTGCAGGGAAGAGCAACCACACACTATCAGCAAATCAGGTCAATATTCCCTTGCTTGGCACATGTCAGACTACATCTCTAGTATTGCATCCAATTTTGGGCTCTTCATTACAAGAGTAACAGCGGTGGGCTGGGTTGGGTCCCATGGAGGACCAACAAAAGGGTCATGAAGATGTATAATGGAAGGCTGAAAGAGCTGGGTTAGCTTAGGCTGGAGGAGGCACAGCTCATGTGGACCTTACTGCTGTCTGCAACTCCTTAGTGAAGAATGTTTTGGAGTGCATATAAGAAAAACATTCTTTGTTCTTCACAACAAGGGCAACAAAACATTGGAACAGTGTGGAGTTGACTTTTTAGTGAATCTTAGAGAAATCCAGCAACAAGCTTGAAAAAAGCAATTTCTTCTTAAGTGTCTGTCCCGGTTTGAGACAAATGCAGAGGATGGAAAGCAGGCCCCTCCCCCCACCAGGTTCGAGAAAGAAAATGTCCCGGAGGAAAGTGAAAAGGAAAAAAACTATTTATTTAACCAAACAACAAAACACACAGGAAAAGGACACTAATGCTAGACAAATGAATCGCTATCTGTGAGAGAAGAAAAAAATAAAACCTGAAACAAAGTCCTCTTAAGGGTGTGTCCTCTCTGCTCCCGGAGTTGTAAAGGTGTCTGTCCGGGGAAACCCCTCTGCGGGTCGGGGAAACACCTCCCAGTGGAGTCCTGATCTTCTGAGGCTCCAAGTCCAGAAGGGGAAGAAACAAAATCCCAAAGAGGAGGAAAAAAAGAAGAAAAAATTCTGTCTCTCGTCTCTCCCAAAAAGAGCAGCGCTGAGAGCCAGCCGGAATCAACCTAAAGAAAAAAAAACTGCCTTCTCCCTTATCTCTGTGTAACCTTGAAGAACACAGTGCTGTCTGGGCTGGGTGGTTTGTTCTCCTCCCCCCTTTCAGGCTCCGTTTAAAGACATAGAAAAGCATACAATTCACTTTTCTGGGCATGGGCAGACAGTATAGGATAAACCATCAAAGGATAAACTCCAAGACGAAAGTCACTCCAAGACAGTGTCTTGAGTAGTAACACTTCTCCATTTCTAAAAGGAACATTTGAATGTTCTCAGGAGAACTTTGACAATGAATGTAAATATGAGAAAGATGTTTTGATAGGGTATTTTCCTTGGCCAGTTAAAAAGCTTTATCTTCGTTTGTTTTTATATTTGTGGGACACTGTGCTGTATACAGACACAGAGAGACAATCTCTGAGCAGCTGCTTGTCAGAGAGAGAAAAAGCCTTCTTGCTTTTTGCTTCTGCCTTTTCTGCATCTTTACTTGCTTGCATGAAATGAAATGAATTAAATAATAAACCTAAGCCTTCTGAATTTGAAAATCTATGAATGGAGTCTTTTTGTGGAGAAGGGCCTAGAATTAAGGCTTTATCATTCCCACAGAACAGTTATCCAGAGAGGCTGTGGAATCCTCATCCTTGCTCAGGCCCTGAACAGTGTGCTCAAAACCCACTTTTGGCCTGAGCAGAGGATAGTGCCATATGATCTCCATGGTTTCCTTTAAAGCTCATCCATCCTGTGATTTTGTGTTTCTCTGAAGAGCTGGACTGGTCCCACTTGTGGGAAGGGCCTTCCATTATTACCTGTACTTGTAAACTGTGTTGGAAGTAGAGTCTTTGAAGGCTTGTTGTCTTGCTGTTGGGTAGGTGTTAAAAGAAACATTTGTGCGTTTGTTTAATTTTATGTTCCTAGTCAGTCTTTGGACTTCTTTGGAAATCTTTGGGCAAAAGACAGAGAAGAGACCTTCATGACCCTGGGGTACAAGACACTCTTACTTCTAATTCAGACTGCTTGTGTGATGCTGAGATAGTTAATGCGACTGAGATTTTCAAGTGATGAGTATTTTTAGGCTACTTTTATGGAAAAATAATGATCAGTCCTGATTTTCAGCTTACTGAAAAATTTGGATTCTCTCAGATGTTAAAAGCTGGGCTCCTCAAAATCCCAAAACTTCCAAAAAAGCATTGGTCAGTTTGAAAAATCCTTCTTTAATCTCCTCTTGGCTTCTGCATAATATAAAAGGTGGAGTCGTGGACTTTTTGTTGTTTTTTTTCCTTGTGTTATCCTTTGTAAGCCATAAAAATATTGGATTTCTACACTAGGTTCCAATTGCAAATTTGGACTTCATCAGTAGTGGATCAAGTCCAGAGAGGCAATGAGAGACAATCAGCATGGGAAAATCTCTCCTCCTTCCCATTCTCTAGGGATAGGTTCCAAAAACACATGGCTTCTGGCTGTCAGCTCACTTTTGGCATCTGTATTCCAGCTGAGACCTTGTTTGGCCTTGCATGCTTTGATGCAGTAACAACACAGCCCACATTTCTGCTGATTAATCATTTGGTCATTCTGTATCTTAACCAGCTGTGATCATGAGCTATTTTACCCTGCAAAGATTAGAGATGTCACTGTTCATCATCTTCATATTCTTCACTCCCTTTGTATAATGGCTAAATGTTCTCATCCTAACAGGCGCTGAGGGTCCCCATCCCCACTGAAGACAGGGAGGGATGCAGATATCTGGCTACACTCAAAATCAAATATTATCCCCTTACCCCTTCAAAGATCATAATAAGCATCTTTTAAAAATCAGTTCATGAGGAATTATTCTCTGAGTCCAATTTTTTATCTTAGGAGTAGGAATCCCCACGTGTCTAATTTGTGCTTCAGTTTTGGCATTTGGGGGCTGTAACCCACTGTGGGCAGATGGCAAATGTCAGGCAAATGGCACTCCCTGTGTGACTCTGGAGCATCTCACAAGTAAACCCTCCACACGAGATTTATGTTAAAGAGGAGGACTGTGCTGATAAACTGTTGCAGCTTTTTTGATTTCTCCAGAGTTATTTCAGTAATTCTCACTACTTGTTCTAGTCACTGGGGTGGAAGCTGCTAGCAGTGTTACATTAAAACAGAGAAGTTCAAGCATCCTCCATGGAAATGGCAGTATGGTCTTCAAGCAGTTCCCCCTGCAGCCAAATGAATGCTGAATACAATAAGAAGCTTTCCTAATCTAATAACTGTTTCAACAGAAATTGCCTAATAATGAGTGAATTCTGACATAAGCAATAGCATTTTTGTAAACAAAAATGCACATTAGGTGTCATCTCGTTGATCCTTTATTCATAACAATAGTCTTTTCTCTTTGGGAATGTACAGGTTAAATTTTCTCTTCTATTTTGTCCAAAGTGACTGGTTTAGCTCTTGAAAACTGAGTTAATTAAATTATTTTTCTAAAGAGAAACAGAGCCTGTAAATCTGTAAATAATATAAAAAGACAGTTAGTATATTCTGTGTGCAAAGTAGAAAAGCATGTATGAAAATACTCTGTCTCTCCCAGAGCATCTATAAAGAATCATCTGTCATGAGAACAACATTTTCCCCCTGAGAAGGACAGAAAAATGCCCATCATTAAATGTCATTCACTTGGAGTCTTTGTTTAATACTTTGGCTAGTTTTAGCTGCAATAAAAATCACTTCCATTGGACTATGTTTTTCTTTCCATTTTTTTCACACTGAGAGAGACCTCCTTTCTACACTGAAGGAGCAATGATGATATAGGAGGGTAACTGTAAATGTAATCTAAGCTGGCTGAAGAGCTTGATGATATGGTATTGTCAGGTCGATAGGTAAGGAGGAGTGAACATGGCCTTGAGAGGAGATGCAAGGGACGAGGTTGAGAACTGCAGATTCCATTCTCTTTGCATGTGGAATTACACAGGATTTATGCTTTATGCAACAATCAGTTGTCAAGCCAGAAGGGATGGCAATTGCTGGCCACCTGTTCAGGAGCCAGCTTGAGCTGGTTCATCAGCTCTGATGAACTTAACACCTGAATGGTCCTCAAAGAGGGGGGCTGGGCATTAACCCTGCTCATCTCTGAATCAGAGATACTGCTGTGCTGAGCAGGAAGCACTTCTTGCCTGCTAAACCTGTGTGGGAGAAGGTGCTGGAGGAGACACTCCATGTCGCCTTCCCTAAGAATGAGCAATAAAAAGCTAATTTATGAACCTTGCCTCTTTAATCATTTTTTAGTGATTTGTAAGAAACCCAAACCATTTTGGAAGGCATAGCCAAGGCTATAAAGACCTTGGTGAGGGTTTGGAAAGATATTTAGTTCTTTCATCTCCCTGAGAGAAAATAAATCTGCCAGGGATAACAAAGCACCAGCTTTAATTTTTTGTCAATATTCTCATGTTTTCTGTCTGTCATATCAGTGAAACAGCAGGAAAAATGACCTTTTTTACATGGCTGTTTTTGGAGAACTTCCCTCAGAAAACTCCTAAGAGACCAGAGTCAGCTTTTTGGGATTTATTTGGAACCATGGACCAAAAAAGAGACCATAATAAAGAAGCTGAACAACAGGCCTCCCTAGACAGGCTGAGGACAAGAGAGGAGGAGGACAGACTGTTATGCAGCTCAGAACTTCCTCTTTTTGCCTTCCATGATTTCTTTGCTGTTATTTTTGCAGAAAGGAAGGTGCATAAAAGTAGCACAAAAGAAGGCACTTAAAGGAGCCTGCAGAAGGAAAGATCAGTGGGCAATGTACACTTTAGTACAGTAATGAATTTGCCTTGTCAAAGAATGCTTGCATTTGCTTGTGATAGCATTCAGAAGTGTTTCTTCTCTCCATTTCAAAGAAGCTGTACATGATTATACATATTTAAAACACTGATTTTGACACCTGTGTTTTATATGTTTTGATTGATTTGTAAGCACAAGTCTGTCTATTTAGATGTTTATGGCAGTGTTGAGAGTGCATATTCTAAATCAGTATTAATATATCTGGAATTAACTATTCTCTTTGAAAAATAAAGGGCTGTTGAAGAAGGCTTTGACTATACTTTTGACAAAGATCAATGTAAACTTTGGTATAATTTGATTTGTTTTCTGCATTATACTTTGATATAGTAGTGGCTGGTTGCTGTTCAATCTATCTGGAATGTAGATCACCAAACGAACATTTTATGTATATATATGTTATTTTATCAGTGAGCAGAATATAGTTTGGTAGCAAAGGGCTAGTTGTGGACCATTATTATGAAAACTGACCTTCTCAGGTGTAGTGTATGAGTTCACAACCTTTACCTGGAAAATGTGGTGGATGTGCATGCTGCAGTCTTTAAACAAAGGAGTCACTGCAGTCTGATATATCAAGGAAACAAACTAATGATTTGAGCCCACTGCACTTGATAAAAAGAGAAAGAGCCTGACTTTATCATTGCAGCAGCTTCTAGGGACGTACAGCATTACTTAAGCTTTTGAGGTAATTGCAGGTGATTATGGCATTAGGGGCAGTGAACAATCCAAAGCATCTCACCTGAGCTGTGCCTCAGCCTACTCTCTTCTTGCATACCCAAAGACTAGAATGTGAGTAGGGATAGAAATATTTCTTTCATGCTCTTCAGAAGAATTTTATATTTTTTTATGACTAAGTAATTTTGTTTCCATGAAAAACACTGGTTTACTATTAATTCGTCTGACATAAAAGATAATCCAAAAAGTTCAAAAACATTTAGTTTTGATGTTGGCAAGATAAAACCTGGCTTTCTTTGCTTAATTACCAAACCCTCTGTGTATCCTTCAGTGCTCTGAGTCCTGCTTTCACTCTGCCGGTGGTGCCAAGACATTAAACCAGCTGAGCTCATTACATTAAACCAATGGGTTGCTGATCTCTTGGTTACCTTCTGAAAGAGAGGTTGTGGGCTAGGCTGAGGAATAACAAAAATGGCTCAGGACATGCAAAAGAGAAGACCAGGTTTATCTTCTTAAGGCTGAATACACCTGGTTCTGTCAGTCATATCTCATGTATTCTGCTTCCACTGATGACTCTGCAGTGACCTTGCTCTAGTATGTCATTATCTCTCTTGTGTAGGGGACGCCAACATTGAACACAGTCCTCTAGATTTGATCTTCTAAGTTAATCCATGGAGGAGAATGCCTCTTAGGTAGCCATGACTCTCACCTAGCCAGCTTGAAGTACCTGAATACCTCTTAAGTGTTTTCATTTTTTCCCTCTGCATGACTGCAGATAATCCAACCATTATTATACCTCCTTAAAGTGTTGGTTTTTTACCAAAACATGTAAAGTGATTCTGCTTCTCTGGTGACAGTGAGCCTTGGCTGAAGAACTCTTCCAACACTGGGCACGAAAGGCAGAGAAGCAAGAATGAAGCAGAGCTTTACGAAATAAAGCTTTTGAGAAGAAAAATGGGCAGATATGAGCTAATTTGGCTTGGAATAGAGGAGATTGTAACAGTTTTGCAATAAGTATAAGACATCTGTAAAATGAACTGTGATCATTTCTTTCCTTCTCTCTGAAGGAAAGAACAAGAAGTCAGTGCCTGTGATTTTCAGCAGAGCATATTTCTGGAAATGTGGCACTGAAAAGAGATAATCCTAAAGAAAGTTATACATAAGAATATGTCACTCACGAAATCTTTGGATATTTCTTTCATAGAAAAAATTTAAGAGCAATCTGGAGTACTGCTGCTCAGTGATGTTCCAGAAACCATACATGGACTTTCAGATCCATACTGGTTTTCCCTTGCAAAGATTCACTGAAGGAAGATATCTATCTCAGCATACAAACATGAAGTTGATTTTTTTCCTAATAGCAAGTTATGGAAATGTGCTTTGAAATATATCCTAGGGTGTACATGTGCTTTTACTTTATCAGAAACATCCAACACTTTTTTTTCCTAGCCCCGAGGAAAGCATCTGCTGTTGTTGTGAAAGTCTGTGGTGGCTTGGAGGAGAGATGGACAATCATTCTCCATTTTAGAGGAGCATGCAAAGTCCCCACAGTATTTTCAGCTACAGGATATGACAGAATTAATAATTTTTTGGGTTTTTTATTTCATACTTCAGGTAGAATAAAGAAAATTAATCTCTATTGCAACACTAGATGGACTTTGCAGCTCTTTCTTACTTATTTCATGATCACTTTTCCAATCATAACTTAAATATCCCATTAGAGAGTAAAAAAGTATTAATGGAATGGGAAGAGAACTGTAAAAACAAGCACAAAAAATAATACTATAAAGGAACAAGATACTCCTATTGGACTCTCATAAATAATGAAGAAATACAAATTAATTTGAGGAACAAACCTATGAAATTTCCTACATTCCATTGAACCTTGGTGTGGACTTACCATTGACACTCCAGAAGAGGTTTGGATTTCAATACGGTGGAATTGATATACATTTGACAGAAGTTAATGGAGATTTTTCTGTAGTGGAGTGAAAAAAGCCTCCCATGAGAGGATAATTTATTTTTCCATTTTGATGCCAGTAAATAACCATTATGTGTAGAATTCAAGAATCATAGACATGGTTGTGGGTAGTTGTATGTCCTCCTCTTCTACCATCAGGTAACACCACTGTTCCTATAAGGGCAATAAGCTTTCCTTACAAGATGCTTGAAATTACTTCAGCACGTTGGCAATTTGTTCTCTGCTTCTCGTTCTTATTTGTTATTTATTTTCTGAAAGTATCTAAATTTTTTGCTTGGCAGGAAAAATCTTCAAAATAAAGACTAAGCAGTCAGAGGCATCTGCCACTATTTACAAATCAAATCAGTAGTTCTGGGAGCTGCAGTAGTATCAGAGACATGGCTCAGTGCATGGGCAGAAGGTGGATTCTGTGTGCATTGCATTCTCTTACATCAGTGATGGGGACACTGTGGAAATATGTGTAATTCCTGTGCCCAGTAGGCCAGAAATGAAATATGGTGTAGATGCTTTGGGACCTTGAAAGGGCTGGCCTTAAAACACCACAAAGATTGTCCAATTTGGAAGCATACATCCGTAGATTTTCAGCGAAATTTTCTGAGTGTTTTATTGGAAATAAGAGGGCTAAAGAGGCATAAGTATTTTACAGATTTCACTGAAGAAGTGAAATAGAGTGAGAAACTTATGGCAGGTAGCCAGATAATTTTAACGTCTCTATCCAGTCAATAGTTAGGGAATTGGCAGAGACCTTGAATTGCTACTAACAGCCCATACATATCCAAAGTAAACAGAGCTTAGGAGAAGCACAGGAACTGAACAGAGAGAAGACAATGTAGTAACTGCTGGCATATTTCTAGAATTCGCAGACTCTGAAGAGGCCCAGTTAAAAGTGGCTTTTCTATTGTGTCATGAACCATGCAGTTGTCTAGATCCAGGGCAGCAAAATAATCTAACACAATGGCTGTGATTTTACTGAGATTGCTTTGCATGTGTATTTACAAAGATCTCTGTTATTTCTTTAGGAACTGAGGCCCATGAGGCCTCTGCAGTTAGCTTATTGTAAAATGTACAAGGAATTGTGTTTATTAAGACAGCCTTACAGTTAACAGCTCTTTTAGCAATTCCACAAGGAACCTCCATCTTCATGAGTAGTCTGAGTACTTGAAGTGAAGTCAAACTGCTTCTGTCTTAGTTTTTCTGATGATATTGGTGAGTTAGGTTTTAACTTTTATATTTTTTGAATCCTGTACTGCCTAGTATGTAACTCTGAAGTTTCTTGTGGCCTGTTAACTGCTATTCTCTTATGCTGCTTAGACACAACAAAGCCTCTGCATGCTTGCTCCTCCAGGACACCCAGATTTTCCTAGGCCCAAAATGTGTAAACTAACATCTTAAGAAGGTGGGTAAACTTGAGGAAATTGCATAATTAACTGAAGTTTTAATTGTAAAATTAACCCTGATATGCAAATGGACCAAACTTATAAAAGTGTGAAGAACTCATGACTCGGGGTCCATCTTGGGTGTAGCCTTTTTGACTCCCCAGGGTGTACCTTTGAAGGCCCTTCAAATAAATACCTTCCTTTATTCCCTTATTCTTGTCCAGTCTCTGTTTTCAGCTGGCCACCTCATGTGGGGCTGACATTTTGTGATTCTTAGAGAAATCCAGAACCAAGCCTGAATTTTCCCAAGGAAAAACATTTTGCCTTTAAAGAGAACAGTTCTGTAGGCATTTCATATTCTCAGAAAAAGATTGATTGAGGTCTTGCAAGCATCTCTTGTTCTTAAAATAACAGGTGCTGTTTTTCACTTTAGTTTGTTACTTTCTGGTGTGTGTTTTCAAAAGATGCTCTCCTTATCTCATGCAGTGGTGGTAGAGAGGTGTTGTGTCATTTAACCAATCAAGTAGCTGTTAGTGAAAGACCCTATAAAGGGATCAATCTCGGAATAAAGAGGGCTTCTGATCTTCTGGAATTCTGGAGTCTCTTTGTTCTATGCGCAACAGCAACAGTCTCAGGCATCAATATGTGTGTGTGTACTACCACTGTCACAAGGTGTGAATACCCCATTCTTTACTAATTAAATTGAAGAGCCATTTTTAATTACATAGCTGGATCTAGGTGCCAGTTCATGGTACCTCAGTTCATTTCTTCCTCCTCATTCATATGATGCTCTATTAGTGACCAAATATAGTCTCTGTTGGTGAGATAGATACAATATGTGTGCTGGCCTTATTATCAAATGTGCTTAATTCTGTATGAGCTCCTGGATCTGGGAATACAGACTACCTCTGTCCCCCTGAAGGACTCATTATTCACCATCCATTATAACTGTGACCGCAAAATTTAGAGGTCATGCATCTGCTAAAGGAGGACCCAACATATAGCTGCACATGCTGGGTTTTTTGAGAGATGAATGAAATTTACTAGGACACAACATTGATAAGAATGAACGCTTGACAATTCAGAAGTTCTTACATCTTGCTTGAAATATCTTCTTTATCTCTTTATAGTGGTGAATAGAGAGTCAAATAAGGAAACATTTACTAATATTTTCACTAGGCGGAAACAAAGACATAAATGGTAAGTGAATACACACTTTGTTTTATGGTAGAAGAGATGGGTCTGCTCATCTATATAGACTGCTTCTGTTAGATGACCAGTCTGAGCTGTTCATTCAGGATCTCGTCATACTTACTGGAGGAGGTAACTCCTATCAGGAGGTGAAGCATTTTATTCTAAGGCAAGAGTTTAACTTGTAGATACAATGTATAAGGAACACTTTTACAAGAGATGCCAACTCTATACCTTGTTACAACATCCGAAAATGTCTCTGTTCATTTGAGAGAGTCATTGTCTTGCAGCAGAAAAAAAAGTATGCCAAATGTATCCATTTTAAAGAGTACTGGTTGATAATATTTTCCTGTAAAGAAGGTATACCTGAAATTAGTTTTCACATGGTCTAGGAATACTATTAATGTGCTTATGTGTTCCTCATTCATTAAAAACATCCTGAGATATTATAGACAAGAATGGTCTTATGCAAGACAATCTCTGTTCGCTGAATGTGTGGGGCTTGATATATTTAATTACTCTTTTGCACATGCAGTATGTAACATACCATGATTTTTCCATGCCAACAGTCCATGTCTGTTAAATATAATAGCTGTCAGGGCTTTAAATCCTTATTAGTGATTGAAATAATTTGTCAAAATGTCTTGTACCTTGAGCCCATCCTGCGTGCTAATGAGTTGGAGGTCTCACTCATGAGTGAAAAACACATCTGAAAATGTTGGTCTGATTATCTGGGTGACTAGAGAGTTCTCACCATCCTGTGATCCCTTCCTATACAATGGCAGTATCATCCTTATTCCTGCCTCATCAACTTAGCACAGGATTTAAATATAGTCCTTTTAAAGCCTTAAGGTTGTCTCGGGCAAGGAAATGAATGCTTTCATGAGGTCTATTTGTGTGTTTCTTAGTCACTTTCAAAGAATACTTTTTCCTCTTGGGCCACTTCAATCCACATTGAAAGGTGGTTAGAAGTCAAAGATCGTGATCACTTGTATTTATGAGAAAAGATGTCTGGCTAGAAGGAAATAAACACTCAAATGGAAGCTTAATTTGGTTCTAGAAAGGACAAATTTAAGGTACTAAAGGCCAAATTCTGTGGTGCCCTTTAGTAGCAGTTACAGGCCATCTCACCGTAGCAGTAGGAAAGGTCACAGAGTTTCCTCCTTGCACTTGATAGTTTCCTGTTTTCCTTTAGCATAGGTCACATTGCCTGTTATTGTTGGCTCTGATCCCTCACTGACTGGCACTGACACACTAAAAGCTGCCTTTTAGCCCGCAATGCTCAACCACTAATCAATTGTCTGAGCACAGACTTAGACCAACATAGCATCATATTACGTGAGCTGTGCAGTATACTTGGCACCATCAGGGTTGAGCTGTTGAGGCAATGTAGACAAAAGTCAATTCTAATCTCAAATTTGCAGTTAGATGTTTCTCCTTTTGACCCATATCCTAATTTTGTGCTTTCACACTTGACTCAAAAGATGACACGTTATTTTGGCAGGCTGCCCACAGTGTAAGTAACAGAGACCTCTTTGAATATCTGCCCCTTCTCCCTGAACCAGTTTTAGTTAATAAGAAAATTACCAGAAAATGCTATTCTGAAATAAAAACATTCATAAATGCAGAGGCAACCTGTAAATAGCTTTGAGAAGAAATAAAATGTAAAGGGGAGAAAACATCAAGATATATTTTGCAATTTTCAAAATGGAACATTTTAACTTCTCATGATGAAAAGATGTTTTCTTTTATGAAATCACCTCACTTAAGAAAAATGGGCATTTTAGATATCCAGAAAGCAAAGCAGGAATTTAGTTTTCAGCTAAACATTTTGCTTTAGAATAATTTTTGAATTATGCTATCTCTGTATTTTTCCACAGAAATGGATCTTAAAATTTCATTATGCCCATGGCTCTATGATTCTGATGATAGGTATTTACTCAAGGTAGAAGCCAATTTAGGAAATCTATATGGACATGTTTTTAACAAATAAAGGACAACATGCATGAAGTAGAAATGGGACGATGAAATTGCCATGTCCTAGCAAATTGTTCTCTTCAAGGAAAAACTTGCTACAGTAAACAGAAAACATAAAGTATTAGCGTACATATTTTTAAATCCCATGTGTCCCTCAGAACGTAGTGGTTAGCAGCAAGTTAGTGCCAGTGGCCACATTGCATGGTTGACTACAGATGTGAAGTATTTTAATTAAGCTGTTACAAGGTAAATAGCTTAGTTATGCATTTAACAATCTGTAGGTGGATTTTTGTTTTACTGCATGAGGTATATGCAACTGAAATTAATACATTGCTTTTGAAGGAAAAAACATGAAATGGGTAGTGACTGTTTTCAGTGAATTAAGGAAGGTGAACTTATAACTTCTGCAAGCAGGATACCAAACGCAGGTGAAGGTGAAGGGAAGAAAACTTTTCTTTAATGGACGGTACCTATTAATCATGTCAAATCATATTCTGATAGATCCATCTTCTAGTGCTGAAATAATGCAGTTTGTCTATGAGAGATTCTAACAATTAGTCACTGTGTTTGCCATTTTAAAAGCTCTCATTGGAATTAGGTTTAAGTTGTGAAGTGTTGAGCAAAGTTGTCCTTGGAGGTTGTAATGAAAGGGTAATTCCTCCTTTGAGATTACACGCAGAGGGGCGAGCTGTGTTCTGAGAGTTTGAAAGGGTCTTAAAGGAAAAGGTTTGGGGATGGCTGCAGAGCTTGACAATGTCATCTGATGGGCTGTGCCACACCACCATTGTGTGACTGTTGTGATGGGTCCCTTCTACTGGACTATATTATCATAATAATTATATTAATCTCTTCTGCTAATGAACTAAATGATGACTAAGTGGGAACAATGGCACTGGAACCAGCCCAGTGAGTAGCTGTTAGAGGGATCCCTGGCACTAGGACAGGTTTGGCCTGGACTAGTCAGGACTTACCCAGTTCTTGTGGGCAGGAATTATCAAGAACCAGGGACCATTCCTAAGAGATATTCTTGGTGTAGTTGACCTATTTTGAAGAACAGCAGTCTAATAATATAAAAAAAAATTGTGTAAGATGGCTTCATTTCTAGAGGAGTATTTTGAAAACATTTGCTTTAACTGAATGGGTTTATCCATACTGAAGAGATCTTTTTCGTCAGTAACGGGTGACAGAAAATTTGAAGTCTTATAAGAATAATACCTACAATTGTTCCTAGATCATTATTACTCACATAAAGTTATCCCAGATAGTCCTCCAGGGAGATTATCTTCTGCACTGAAGCAATATGGATGGCTTTTCCAAACCCCCTAATAGATTAATATACACTTTAATACTATGATTCTGGTTAACCTCATAATCCACATAGATGTCCCCTTCTGCTTTGGCCTTGCCAGACGTTTTTGCCTTGCTGTAATGGCAGAATGCCTTGATCCTGTGGCAATGATTTTCAGACTGATCATGATCATGGTTGACAGTGTCAAACAATTCAGGAGATGCAGGAGTGAAAACATTTGCTTATAAAGATTTTACTCTCCATATCAGAATGGAATGAATCTGTTGCCTTCAGGTTTTTAGCATTCTTATTTTCTCCTTCTACTGCTGTCATGCATTTGCCTCTCCCTCAGGATTAAAATAAACCTACCCATGAACATAACTGTTTCCTAAAGTGCGTGGTTGTCCTTCCAATCTCATTATTTACCCTGTAATATTGCTTTTCAGTTCCCACTGGCTGGCTGTGAGCAACTTAAGATGTCTCCAGGGCAGTAAATAAACAAAGCCAGCTCAGTGTGAAAACTCTTTGCTTCTCTGAGTCTTAAAAAAAATAAAATTTTGTGGTGGGGTGGGGAGGAGGTGTGAAAGGGAGGAAAATATTTTTTGCAACAGCTGCCAGTAAACATTGGTTTCCAATGTAATGTTCCATTGCAGCTCCCACATTATTTTTGAGTTACTGTTTGGTTTTACAGCATGGTTTTATATTACAGGTTTTCATCTCTGTTTTCAGTTTCAAGAGATTTTGATACTGGGTTTCAGAAGAGTCCTACTCCTGGAGAGAGGCTGTCCTGCAATTGTGCCTGATGGAAGAGCTTTGATTTGCCAATGGATGGAACATATAAGGTATCTTCTCTGCCACTTTTCTGAGGAGTCTTGCAATCTAGTCTTACTGCGTATGACTATGCTGAATCCTTTGCTATCATTAAAGCAGGTGGCAGGTTGTGCCAGGTGCCATCCCATTGACTTGGGATTCTGCTCGTCCTGAGTACTGGCTGGGAGGATTGGGTTTTTTTCTGAAATAAACTGATTAAACCCCCCACAATATTTCTAACTTTTCTTAAAATGGCTCTGGTTTTCACAATAAAGAACCAGTTCTGGAGTTCTTAGCAAGGAAGATTTTTCAGTTAATAAATTAAAAGTCAGCCCCTTGTCAACTTCATGAATGTTAAAAACAGTATAAGAAAATGAAATTTCCTATAAAAATAGTAATGTTCCTAGTAAAACAGCTCCTCCATTTGACTTTGTCACTTGGCATACCCTTTTCTGAGAATATTTGAGCATCTCCCTATCTCCTCTCTTTCCTTCTCTCATGCTTGACTCATCTATTAAATATATTTGGAGTATAAACCTTTAGGAAAAGGGGTTAAAGGGTGCCTGACCTACCTATAGCTTTGTTAAACTCCATGGAATTGTGACAGCAACTTGCTTACTTGGCCACTTGTCTGTAGCTAACTTTTCAAAATTTTCATTTATATTTGTGTAGTAGAAGCATAGTTTTTTTATAAGTAGCTATATATGTAGCAGTAACAAGAAGGTTTTTAAAGTAAAATGAGATATTTAGGACCCTGAAACAAGGATATGGTGTAGAGAAGTACAGGTTTGGTATGCAAGGAGTCTTGAGAAGTGGGGACACTGCAGGCCTAGAGCCTGATAAAACTGATTCTAGGGGTGACACAGACAGCAAATAGTATTTAATATATGTAAATGGTACTATATGTAGGAAATGTGGATGTAACTTGAAGAAGCATCAGTGAAAAAAGAGAAGGCTAGAAATGTGTGTTAGAGAACTTATATAAATGACACTAGAATGAAAAAAAAAGTAAAAAAAAAAGTTAAAAATTAAGGAAGAAGCAGATGGAAAGATAAAGCTCTCTATTTGAACATTTTATTCCTCCTGGTGAAGGAGGAATGCTGACTCCTTCCTGCAAGATCTCACTACAGCCAACATCAGTGTGAAACCACTCACCTTAGCATGCAGGGAAGAAGAAAGGTGAGTTTAGCAGCAAGAGAAGTTGTACTCTAATCAGCTGAATTCAGATTCTCTTGGTTTATTTTAGGGTTGAGTTTTATTTTTTGTGTGCAATTATGTTCAAAGTAAGTCACAGAAATCTGAGTAGAGAGGTTGCTTGCTTTAAAATCACATAATAAGTGCTGAGTGGCTATCTTGATCTCCTGTGATGGAAGAAAGGAAAGCCAAACAAACAACCAGCAGACATCTCGGCTTTGCTTGTGTGAAGAAGAGATAGCGAATCTTAGACAAACATGTTCTTTTTATTACCAATAATGAAGGGTGTCAGGTTATACACTAAACAAACTTGGTGCTGATATTCAAAATCCAAGATTCTTAAGAAATCCTGCACCAGTGACTATGATAACAACTGAATGTCAATGACTTGTTTATGGATGGTGTGTATGAAGAAAATGGACAACAACCATGTCTCTGGTTTTAGTTAAAGGTGAATAAAAGACAAAGAGAAACCATTTTGGATCTTCCTTATTGTGTCAAGCCATCTGCGAATTTGATATGATCAATGGCAGATGAGAACACACCTTAGTGTTTACATTGTTTGAAAGAGGTCTGAGCCCTATTTGAGACTTAGAATCACCACAGAATCATAGAATATCCGGAGCTGGAAGCAACCTGCAAGGATCATCAAGCCCAACTTCTGGATCTGCACAGGACAACCCCTTCTTGTCTGTCATGATGGTAGGAAAAATATTTACCTTCTTCCAGTCCTCAGGAACCTCCTCACCTGCCATGACCTCGCAAAGGTAAAGGACAGTGGCCTTACAATGACATTAGCCAGCTTGCTCAGCATTGTTTATGCCCACTTTTTCTCTTGTTTCTTTTGCTGCTAAGGTACCTATAGAAGCCCTTCTTGTTTACCTCACATGTTCTTCACTTGACTGAACTCCAGGTGGGCTCTGGAATTCCTTATCCTATCACTGCATGCTAAGACAGTGTCCTGTGTTCCTCCTTAGCAACATGATTCTCCTGCCTCCTGTAGGCTTCCTTTTTAATGTCCAAGTTTTGTAATGGGCTCCTTCTTCATCCATGCTGGCATCCCACCCTTACCAGACTTCTGGTACAACCAGGTGGACTTTTGTTGAGCAAGGAGGAGATGATCCCTGAAAATCAAACAGCTCTCCTGGACCATCTCCCATAAGACAGGCAAGTCCCCAAATGGGTCAAAATCCTCTCTCCAGAGTCACAGAGACTCTTTTCTCTTGCTTTGCTCCCTTCTTCTGGGATCCTTAACTCTGCCATTACATGGTGGCTGTAGCCTACCTCTAGTCTTGGCTGTGAAAAGCAAAAAACACTGGTAAGTAAAATACCTTGTGTGATAAGGATACTGACTGGTAGCTCCTCATCACAGAAATAATCTTTCCAGTTGTGACCATTCCTTTGTCAAATGTTGCACAAATCAGCATTTTTGAGGCTATGCTTGTAAAAGGCAAAACATTACACTAAAAGTTGCCTGATGGGTATTTTTCTTAGCCTGAGACAAGATAATGACTAACGTTTCAAACAGATATGAAATACTGGTTTTTTTGTTCTGCTGAGTCGTTCATCCCAATGAGTGCTATGAAGCCAGAAAAAGGCTCTTAGAAGTCATGTAGCAGTCCCTGAACGAGAGTAGAAATTTCAACCACCTTGTTGGTAAACTTTTACATCATGGAGTGAAAATGCATCTGATAGTTACATAAAGAAAAATATACAAGACTGTAATTGTTTTTTAATTTGTTTTCTACTCAATGTATAAATAAAATATGGAAACATGGATACGATAGTGTTGAAGCCAAAAGGAGAAATGAGTTTAAAAGCAGTCCTTGAGGCAATTAACATTAATAGCCTGATTGAAAAGTTTGACTTAGGGTATCCAAAAGCCGCTAATTGCTGGGAGCTAAAAGAGTCTTCCAAAAGAATTATGATTTTTAAACTTGTACAGTCTCTTTTGTTTTGGCCACTGTAGGGAACAAGATAACAATCTAGGAGGACCTTTGGTATGGCCCAGTAGGACTATACTCACATTAATGTTTGGTGTTGCAAGAAGTGATTTTATAACAGACCATCATGTCCTCCAAACACTGGCAGAACCACTAATAACAGGGCAAAAGTGTTCTTCAGTGTGTAATTCTCACCAGCACTCCAACAGTGTAGTACTGAGTAGTGCTATTGTGAAAAAGAGACTGACTGTAAAATTTTCACTAGGAACTGTGGCTCCATCCCACGTGCTTCTCTCCCCTCCTCTCCCTGGAGTAACTGGAAAGAAAACATTGCAAATGATACATGAGAAGTGCTCCTGGCATGGTCACCAGCTGTGGCTGAAGTGATGAGATATTGTGAAATCCAAATACATGTTTTATTATAAGGAAAAGCTTTGTTCAACTATTTTGCAGTGCTGAGGGATCCACACTTCATTTGCAGGGGAAGAAAATGTTCTATTTCAATTCCTTGAAGAGATGTTACCCACTTCTTGTGGGCAATCACTTCAGTGTTACAGCTTGCTTCTAGATTCCAGCTATGTAAAAAATGTTGCCAATGCTGACTGCTGTATTACATGGGCAAATGTTCTCTACAAGGAGTAGAATTCTGAGGAACAGTTAAGGATCTCTGGGTCCCTTTCTCTGATTACCCAAGACTTGTTTATATCTGAATATTTTGTTACTATATACAAATATCAAAAAAGTGGTAAATCTCTTTAGTACAGGCGTTGTTGTAAGAAACATGTAGATTCCATGAAATGCCTATTGTAATTTTCCTTGGAGTAGAAATGGAGAGGGCCTGAGTTGTCCAGACTAATAGTTGAGTCTATCTCTTGTACCTCTGATATATAACCTGTATCCGAAAAGGTTACAGAAGTATAACTTTTTCCCACAAGGAAAGTAAAATATGCAGAACTAGTACACAATGTTAAGGTACACGGTAAATGGATCCACAGTACTTTTCCAGATGGCTTAATTATGGATTGGCTTTGTCTCACTTACCATGAATTGACTAAAGGCTAAACTGTTCAAACCATACCGGAGTTCTAGTGTAATTAAACCCAACCTAAGACTGCTTTCTGGAACAGCATTGAGTTTATCTCTAGACCTGCCTTTATTCATTGACCATGGGATGCTCTGGATGTGGGATCCATCTAGTTTAGCTTAATTTATGTAAAAGTTAATCATCAGCATAGGACAAAGTTAATACAAGTTATGTTTTAAATCTCCTGACAATAGGTAATTTTTCTGGGCAGTAACTAGATTGAACAGGAAATTCAGGTGTCAAAAAACTGAGAAAGAAATTAAAGACATTAAACCATGCTTTGCCAGTGACTGTAGTGGGGTCAAAACTTAACCTCTGATGTGCATATTACACCATAATCTATGTCTGCTCTTTTTCCTCCTGAACATGATATAAAGGATGTTGATTAAGCAATGATTTCATAACAAATATTCAGACTGGACGCCTGGATATTAGTGATACTAGATGTTACTCAAATTACTGCAATGGTCTCTGCTGTGCCTGTGTGGGGAATGTTTGTGGACAGCCTCTGAAGAAGTCACCCAGCAGGTTTGAAAAGGTAGCTGTTAAAAGCAGTGCTGCATTCCCACTGAATGCACACCTGCTTGACTTGGGGAGGCCTCATGTCATATCTCTACTGCACTGAATTATTGATGACCTGAAGGCATAAACTTCACATAGACATGCTCATTTTGATCTCCTCACATATAATTTCCTGGAGAGTATGTCATTAAAAAAAAATTTATAAAAAGTCATATTTTCCCTCTATCTTCAGATCTCAGATGAATCTCAGCCCAAAATTCTGTCCCCCTTATCAGATATCTTCTTTTTACCTGTATCTTTTCTCCAGTATCCATATCTCAATTTCTGTAGTCTCCATTAAGCTTCTTCCCTGAACTTGCCAAAATTTTGTCACCTAAGTATCTAATTGAATGCTTGTATTGTGTCATGTTTAACAATTCATCCCTTGGAGAGTGCTGGGCGGCATTTCTCACAGTGCAGAGGCTGGAGAAGGTTCTCCTGGTAAAAGGAAGTACCCAAATGAGGCAACTAGGAGTGAAAAGGTCTTGCTACCTCTGGGATGTTGGCAAAGATTTCATATGCCTTCGAACTTTAAAGTCCATTGACACAGAGCAGTCTAAGAAGCTTTTGTATTCTTCTGTTTTTCTGTAAATTGCCAGCAGTTTTCACTCTAAAGATATACAAAGACAGCAGGGAAAAAACTTCCATTCTTCAAAACTCCATTAGCTAAATATTAGACATCTATTATAATAAAAGTAAATGTAGCTGGATTTTCAGAGGCAAAAGGAATATACTATTATTGAATGTAGCTATAACCCTTAGTTTTGCAAACATTTTTTTTTGTAATTATGATAAACACTGTTAAATTAATAATTAGCCCATTTTATCCTAGGGGAAAATAAAAGACAGAACGATATATATATATTTAAGTGTGGCTGGCTTAAATGAAAATTTTCCATCCTTAGTTCCTTAGTTCTAATGTTTATACCCCCAGAACAGGACAGGTCAAGATGCAATCTGTGGTACTTGCAAGAGTCAATGAATATAAAAGCCTATTATTTTAAGGGGCTCTTTAGGGTTTTAACACTCTTAACAAGCCTCTCAGGGCTAACATTTAACACGTGTGCCCTATAGAAGCCTGTAATTTACCACGTACCATCAATTTCATATAGTCCAATATATGGCTGTCAACCAGGTGCAGCTCAGCCCGCTCCATAAGAGTTCAAGCATTCTAGAGCAGCCCATGATGGCTGAAGTAAGCTAAATAGCTGGGCTGCTCTCCTGCTTTGTAAAGGTTACATGCTGAGACCAAAGCTGCTAATGCCTGAAAATTGTTTCTCACAATTTTCACTCCCTCTTTCATTGGACATACAAACAATGCTGACACAAAAACTAGCAGTACTGNCATATTACTGAAATCTCATCATCTAAAACCCCGACTTTAAAATTTGTTGTGCGTAAAAAATCTGGGCTGTGTGGATTGATTTTTTTGAAAATTATAACATTGGAGAAGATTTTCGTGACAAGGAGAGAGCAGAGGTCTACAGCAGCCACCACATTATCATGACAAATTAGCAGTAGCACAAGCTCATTTAAGTTGTGAGAGGAAAATATGCCTGAAAGTTTCCATGCTCCTGCTTTTGGCATCCTTAAAGAATGTGAACAAGTTTTAGGGTGTTTGTGTCCTAAAAATGTTTTGTGTACTCAGCTTCTTCCTTCTCTAGTAATGAATCGGGAATGAAATCAGCTGAAATTGAAGAGGGAGGAAAACCACAACTGGCAGAGAAATTGTAGTCTTCAAAATCAACTTTTCTTTGTGTGAATAGCAAAAATATAGAGGGGTTTTTTTTTAGAGAAAACTAGCTAGCTGAGGCACAGACATTTTTCTAGACAAGAGAGTGGTACAGAAACGAAAGGCTGATCTTCACCTTTGTTATGTTTTCAAGGGCACTTTGAAATTCTCTTAGTGTTGTACAGATTTTAAATTGCTTTTTATGATCCTCTTGGCGCTGCACAGACATCTTATACAGTTCATTTTCAGGAAACATTCCATGTTAGTTTACATAAAGCACACCCTGATTACTGTTGTATTCACTAGTCATTTATATATAAAATTACCTCTGAGCCTTAGTGGTTTCGCTTGGGTATTTAATTGCTTTGATTTGTTTATTGTATATGATGAATTAGTGTTTATTGGTTTAAACTCAGCCAGAGTGCACTTTATAAAAATGCTGGTTTCATTTCTAAAATACAAAGATATTTAATTTGTTTGAGATGTTAAGGTGGCTTACAGTGAGTTGGTTCATGTGGGTGCTGATCTTTCTGTGACATCCCATGACTCAGTGGATTCCTGAGACCACTTCTGAAACCATTTAAAGAATTACCAGGGGATTTCGTGCTGGACTCTACTTAGGCCAAGTAGAACTGTATGTTGTATATGATGAGATTATTTAAATATTTTAAATTGCTAAATAGAGCAATAGTTGAGGCAAATTTCTGTTGACTCAAACGATAACTTTGTCAAACAGGAAATGGTCAGAGAAAACAAATTCATAGAAAAAAGTACGAAACTTTCTAGAAAAACCTTTTTGTTCTACTTTTTAAAAATTTTGAATCTGATTTTTTTCTTTTTAAAGCTCTAAAAAGTAAAAGGGTGTATCCAAAATTTGATGAAAATATTAATTCTACTATTAATATTGTAGGTCAAATAATGTAGGATTACATATAAATGGAACTCTTTTCTACTAAGAAACATTAAATTTGGTTTGATCTAAGCAGAATTTTTCCTATCAGTAGGCAATTTCAAAACTGTATTTCTTATGAACTAGCTCTATAATTGTCAGTCTTTGGCTTACATTTTAGAGAGAACTCTGAAAGCACCCTTTAAGTTATTGATGACTTCCCCAGTCTTAGAAAGAGTCTTTGCTATCATGGATTTTGTATTGCATATCCCTAATATGGAGTATATGCTACCTTTAAAAGTGAAATTTCACCCAATGTAGCATGTGTGATGTCATATCACTGTCGTCAAATCTGGTTTTTTTTAAACAGAAAAAAGGGATTGGACAAAGTAAAAATTAGTGAGAAAATAAAACTGCATTTATCCTACAATAATTGTATATTTTCTCTGCATTTCTGTTTAGTTAGTATGAAATATGAGTCTGTACATAGTACCAAAAATATGTATTGACTACAGATGTATTTCTTCACAAATAAAGACTTGAACATGGAGGGAAATGCACTGTGGTGAAACTGATGTGAAGTTCATATACATAATTTATTTTCCCGACTGGATGTGTTATTCAGATGTTGGATCATTGGGGTTTTTTCCCAGAGTCTGGAACTGGTGGGAACTAAAAGTGGACTGAGGACACACTAACAGCTTTATAGTGTTTGACAGAAATGTAAGTTTGTCAGGTCCTGTCATACAAAATGTGATTCACCTCTTCTCCTGAAACAGCTGTTTTTTTCAGAAAAAAAAAATGGGTTTCTTGTCCCAGAAAAAGCAGATTGTGTTAATTTTTCTTCAAAGCTGTTCATGTTGTGTTTAGGAAAACTTGATGTACAGCTGCTTACCCTGGAAAACAGCGTGGAGAAGGTCCCTGTCTACATTTCTTGTTAAAAGAAGATTTCTCAGAATGATTTTTCTTCAAATGGCAGATCTATGAATAACATGAAAATGCTGAATTCCTACAACAGTGATATTCTTGTATAATTCTTCTGGCTTCTGTTTCACTTCTTAAAACATTCATATCCTCTAAAAATCACAGAAGGAAAAAACTATAATTGGTGAGAAAGCCAAAATCATTGGTCAATTTGATGCCTTAGGTTTTAACTTTTATATTTGTCAAATCCTGTACTGCTAGTGTAACTCTGAAGTTTCCTGTAGCTTGTTAAGTGCTGCTCTCTCATGCTCACACAGACATAACAAAGCCTCTCTAGCTTGCTCTCCAAGGACACCCAGACCCTCCTGGACCCAAGAACCGTTAACCATCATCTTGGGGAGAGGGAGGCAAGCTTGGGGAAATTCCATCATTGGCTGGGTTCTGCTTGGTGAATTTATGCTGATATAAAAGTGTGAAGGACTCGTGACTGTCGTCAATCATTTTGGGATCCTGAGGCAGGACCGTCTGGAGTCCAGAGTGTACCTCTGAAGGCCTTTCAAATAAATACCTCCTTTATTCCTATTCCTGTCTAGTGTCTCTTTCTACGTAGCCATTTAAGGCAACAAATTCATATTAGGAATATGAGTTAAAGGAAGATGATATGGTGTGCCTTTTAATATTGATTGGGCATTTTTAGCACTGCTGTCTTCCTTTGGACCTGTCCTTTAGAAGAGCTGCAACAAAGTCGAAATGTTAATTCTTCCTCATGACAGCTCAGTGGTAGTTAGATGTTAGCTTAGATGGACACAACCAAATACTGTTTACTGCATGACACGAATTTGGGTTCCTTGTAATAGATATTTATTTTTAATCGTGTTTGTTTAGCAGAAAAAGTGAGGAAGCGTTCATCCCAGAATACTGACTGAAATTACATAATGTACTGGGATATATTGTAAAATATTTTCTACCTGTACATCTCCTTCTGTTCCTTTCTAGAAGGATGTCTCCTTTCAGGGAAGACATACTGGAATGGTAATAGACTGCAAGAACAGTAGCTTCTACCACTTCACAGTCTTTGCCATGCCTCCAAGAGGAGGTATTCTTTAGAAAAGATCTCCTCTGAAGGCCCTCTGAGATTTAAAGTGTAAAGCACTTTTCTGATACCAGTGACTGTAGTTCTTCAGAATTCCCCAGGGATTCGCCTGATTCGTATTTCCCTCATACTCAGGAATAATAAAAAAGGAATAAATCACTATGTGCTATTTATAATTCATTACAAGTATTTTAACACCGATGAAATAATCAGGGAGTTAAAAACTTTGCACCTTTGAAAATCTCATCAATAGAGTGCCTAGGGAAAGAAGACAGCTACTCAAAAACAACTTTAAAAGAGACAGCTCATTTTTTGTATCAACCTTTTGAAGCCATTGTAGCAGTCTGCCACTACCTTATGATTATCTTTTATATTTGCAAGATTTCTTTCAGTACGCACTGGCAATTGGGGGTTTTTTGCAAAAAAAACCCCATCTTGAACTGGACAAATTACTGGTCCAGCTACTGGGTGCAGAAATGTCCTGTAAGCATCATCCCAGGCAACACAGAATGCATGAGCCCCTCTAGGCATTTAAAAATGGAAAAGAGGATGTTTAAGTCTGGCAACAGAGAACATCTGAATGCACTTCCTTATACAGAGAAAACATTGCTAAAATGTTCCTTAGAGAAGAGATAGAGGACTTGTCAAGTTGAAGGCTCAGCTGAACACTGCAAGTCTGATGAGGAGCTGCTGAGGGAGCTGGGGGTGTTTAGCCTGGAGAAAAGGAGGCTTAAGGGAGACCTTGTCACTCTCTGCAACTCCCTGAAAGGAGTTTGTAACCAGGTGGAGATTGGTCCCTTCTCCCAAGTAACAGGAGGTAAAACAAGAAGTGGCCCCACACTGTGCAAGGGAAGGTTTAGATTGGACACCAGGAATAATTTTTTCACTAAAAGAAAGCTTTGGAGTTTTCCAGGCTGCCCAGGGAAGTGGTGGAGTCACCATCCCCGGAGGTATTTAGAAAACATGTGCATGTGGCACTTGGAAATATGGTTTAGTGGTGAACAGGTTAATGGTTAGATTAATGGTCTTAGAGGCTTTTTTCAACCTTAATGATTCTATGTTTTTGTGACTAACTAGGATTGGTTGCTCCACTTTAGGGTAGGGACTCTGACCTCCACTCCTGAATAGGCAAAGCTATTTCCCGTCAGCCATCATTAAGTGGCCATTCCTCTTGGCCACATCCACCTCCTCAGGACTTCCTACTAAGATCCCAGATTGGCATCTTCATTTTCCTGTGTCCTGTACTCAGTTTACTTTTTCCCAAATACTGTATGAGGAGTCATATTTGGATTGCAAATCCATCAAGCCACAGGGTGCCATTCAGACCAGCACTCTAGCTGCACTTGCCAGGTAATTCTTCCCCTGAGCTTTGCCAGGAAGGCCCAATTCACTTTTGAATGGAATTAGAAAATGTTATCAGATATAATCAAGAGTAAAATACTTGACACATGCAAGTGTTTTAAAGCTGCTATATATTTCCTTGTTATGGGCTGTTTCATCACTAAACATAGGAAAATTGTCTTTTTGTGTGATGGAGCACTGGAAAATGAAACAAAAATCTTTCTGTGCTGGACATCTTCATCCAAAATACCAGGCCTTGACTGTCATGAAAGCTGGAATTTCAAGGGAAGCTGGCCACAAGGGGTTGTGGCTAGCGAATACTTCTGGAGTATTATGGTCATTTGCAGGTAATCTGAGTACCATTTTATCTGTTGGATGGATGGTAGAAATTGGATGGAATTAATTTTGCCTCAGGAATGAAAAACTCCTTTTACGAGCTCTGAACTTCTTGTTGACTCCATTGGGTTTTGCATTTAGACAGCTACCATACCAATTTATCTGATATTTTTCAGTCAATTTGGCAGTCATGTTTTGAGTGCTGGTAAAATAAAGATAACTCTATCACATACTGTGTAAGTGCTGCATGATTCCTCAGAACAATCACAACTCAGATTATTTTTATAGTGGGGTTTTTATAGTGATATGCTTCACCATTCTACAAGGCTGAGTAAACATCCACTCATGCTAGACAATGTTTTTCTGTTTGTTTATGTCAATTAAAGAGCTTGAATATACAGCAAATCCTACATTTCTTCCCTTAAACCAAGAGAATATGAAATCAGCTGGGCTCAGTGCCGAGAAGCTGATTTCTTGTGATAAACTGAAGTAAAATAAAATCTGCTCCATCTGGTTAAATTGTAAACTTTGCAACTACAAACAAAAACATGCTGTGCGACTAAATACTGCAGTACAAAAGCAGCCATAAAGTGCTATCCCTTAAGGCAGAGTCAGCCTGCCCACTTTCAAATGTACTCTTGAATTAAAAGGGAGAGACCAGGTGATGCTTGGTGTGTGTATTGCTGGGGGGAGGATGTGGTGGTTCAGGTTTCTGAGCCCAGATCCTGAGCATCTGGCAAGAGCTGCCCCTGCCTTTCTGCAGGACCTAACCTTCAGGAACCAACACAAAGGTAACCAAACTCATGTCAGGAGTGAAAGTCCCTCCATTTCTATCTATTGCATGGTTGGCATTGCATGCTCTTATCCTCAATGGGCATGCAAATGGGGCAAAGCTAGATGTAATGATCCTTCAGCTTCCTGAAATCCTAAATAATTTTCAGGCCTGCTCCAAGCCAGTGCCTGATCTTGTCTTAGAAGGACAAAAGTAAGTAGGAGTTTGAAGAGATCCCTGGTCTATCAAAGGGAATATTTTTTGTTCAAACCTACCAACCAAGGCCTGGTTTAATACACTCTGCTGATAAATCTCTGAGCATCTGCTCTTCAAGTACAGCATTCTTGGATTACACATCATAGCAGAAACCAGATATCCCCATGAGAAATGTTTGAAAGTTTCACCTGACTTTTGGAAGGTTTTGATAGGAGCACATTCAGGAGACTTTGGTGCAGAAACACAAAAAGGTTCCTCAAGCTGAGATAGTTTAGCTGTGTCACAAATCGGAGGGGATTAAACCACTCTTCTCTGCAGCATATTCAATGGTCTCTTGAGTTTAGAGTTGTGGAAGAAAAAAAAGGGAAACACTTTGCCACTATGAATTAACAGCAGACCCTGTAAACAGTCTTGCTAAAGGAAGGAGCAGCATGTAACCTTTCTGCAACGTTTGAAAGAAATTGTGGGAAGGAGGCCAAAAAAACATTACCCCCAGCTTCAAACTGTAAAAGCGTTTAAAGTTGTTTAAGGACCCCATGCACTCCCCTTGTGCTGTAAAACCAGAACCTTCGGGGAACAGAATGTAAGGAACTGGAAAGAAAGAACTGAAGATTTATTGGTGTTTTCAGCATAAACACTCATCAGTCCCCTTTCACAGAAAAGGAAATGACCCTGCTTTTCTCTTTCAGCTAAATGAGGGTTTTCTAAAAAGCCTCCTTGCTATGTAAGTATGAAACAACACACTTAAGGAAAAATATATCATATTATTAACTGCAATATATATAGACAATATTTTTTTAACTAAGAACAAACAGAAAGTGCCCCACTGTTTGATTTCAACAGGACAGCTATGCCTTTGGGTTTAGATCAGAAAGTGCTTCCAATTCTATTGTTGCAGGCGTGCCTGAAGCATCAGCGAAGGAAAGGGCTTCCAGCTTTTAATAGAAATTCTCAATAGGGCAGAGATGATTATTTTTCTTTATTTATTTTGCTTTTGTTTTGATCACTCCAATAGCCATATAATGTTTGGAGGTGGCCTGGGGTAAAGCTGTAGGTGAACAGACTTTGCTATTGGTTTCCAAAATGTAACAAAACCTCAGTTCTCTTCTGAAAGGGGATGTGTGCATTAACTGCCTTGTTCAGGGTTAGGAGGAGGCAGCTGAGCTTTCCTGGTCCCCTTGAGCCTCGTTTGGCATCTGGTTCTGCTTACTTATCCAACAAGAAGCAAAGGTACTTGGCAGCACTGTAAAAGGGAGGAGGAGAAGGTAAATGAACCAGCACAAACTGAAAAATACAAGGAATCTGAAAGCTTTAATAGAAAGCACAAATATTTCTAGTAATCATGGGAAAAGTACCAATAATAAAGTTTCCTCTTAAGAAAGTCCTGTAAAACTGAGTCAGATTGTAGAATACATAAGCAAAGTTCAGACCCAGACATGACAAAAAGATGGCCACAGCATCAGTCAGGGTTGGCTTCCCCAGCGATGGGGGCCAGCAGCCAGTCTGCAGTGCTGACACCACTGCCAGGTTTCCCAGAAGGGTTTAACACAGTTAAATATACGCAGAAGCATTTAACACAGTTACAGGACTATAGATGGAGGAGTAGAAGCCTTCAGATGGTTAAATGGATGCAGAAACACCCGATGGTGTCTCCTGTCTGCCCTCAGTGTTAAGGTCTCGCTGTCTGCCCTTGCCGCTCTGTTGTGTTGGGTCTTGCTCCATGTATCTATGCTGGATATCCAAGTTGCTCCTGGATCTCAGAAGACTTCAGTTCAGTTTACCTCCCAAGGTAGGTTTTGGCTTCTTGAATGTAAAACTGACATCCTTGGCCCCGAAACCTGATTTGTTCCTCAAATTTGCCCACAATTTTAACTTCCACCTTTGAAACTCATCCATAAGGTGATTTCTACCCTTAAAGTAGATTGCAGTACATATTTGAAATATAAAACACATAGATGTCTGTCCTGAGAAGCTTAATAAAATCTCACAATTGAGGGGCATATTTCCCTGAGCTTGTTTTTTCAGCACTCTGAAACATTCTTTGGTTGGAGTCTGGTCCTCCAGCATTGCCTTTCTGCCCCTTGGTATGTTCTGTCTCTTTCCTTGCTTCAGTCTTTTCCTCCCTCATAAGCAATTCCCACTTTCTCTATACCCTATAATTGCAGATGGATAAGAAGGAGACCTCCTTTCATTCTTCCCATTTCAAGTGTTCCAACAAATAGGAACATTCAGGTTAGACACTATTCACTGCACTTTTCCTGATTATGCACATGCAGCAGCAACTACGTACTGGTCACTCCAATTTCTAGACTGTAAATACAGACATTCTCCAAACCTCACTCTCTTGCTCAATGTTATGTTCCATTATGTGAAAAACTACTGTGTTCATGACTCACTGACATGTCCTTCTACAGTGCTTCTGTAAACAAGGCCCACAGAAGATCATGTATTAATTCATTACAATTAGGAATGTTCTGAACTGACCCCCCTATAAATCTTTATGACAAAAATCCTCCTTTACAAAATAAATTTGACTTGAAGAGTTCTCACTAGAAAAAACCCACCAAAACTCGTGAAAAATTATTATCCTTTTACATTTGCTTGGAAACTTTCATAAAGAACATAACAGTGAACAGCTAACACCTGAATTGCAAATGACCTGATCAATGCATTTAGACTGCTATTGCATATTGCAACATATTCTTTTCCTAGAAAAATAGCAGTACAGTCTTCTGAGCAATGCACGGTGCAAGTGGAGAAGAAATTTAGATTAGTCAATAACTTCCATCTGTTCCGAAGCAGTAAGTATGAAAAGAGTTTCTTTATTCTGGCATATATTCATGGCTATGCCTCCTCAGTTTTACTTGTGCCAGGGGTTGCCATTAGTGTATCCTGCAAGTATTGCTTGTCCTATATATATTTCTGACTGATAGCCATACAAAGAGATGGACTTTACCTGGGATGCTCTATCAATTCTTGTAGGATGTATATTTAGGTTTTTTCTGCGACCTGCCTGAATAACACAAACAAGTCTCCCATAGCTTTGTTTCCTATGAGTTCACTGACAAGTATATGTTCTCCTGTTTTACCATAATTTTAGAGTTTAATATCTTATGTACTTCAATTAATGTGTCTTCCTGGGAAAAGCATGAAAATACTTCCTTTAAGTGTTTCCTGACCTTTACTCTGTCTTATATTTGAGGGAAACTGTTTTTCTCCTTTGCCTGTTTAAAAACATACACTATTTGTTTTTAAAGTTTTATTCAGCTGAGGGCTGTGACATTGTCCTGGTTTGAGACAAATTTGGAGGAACATCCAAAATGAGTGTCCTCTGATAGAAGGCAGGTTACAGACACCCCTCCCCACCAGGTTCAGAAAGAATTTTCCTCGGAGGAAAGTGAAAGGGGAAAAAACTACTTATTTAACAAACACAATGCACGCAGGCATGGGAAAAGAATAACGCTAAGTAATAAAACCTCTCACTGTGGAGAGAACCCGGGTAGATGTCAGAGTCCTTTGTGCTTTGGCTTTCTCCCGTCCAGAGCTGGAGTTCGGCGTGGGCCCTTCCAGGTTGGGGAGGAAGGTGTCCGTGTGATGTTCTGGTGTTGTTGAACAGAAGAGAAGAAGAAGAAACCACAGTTCCAGGGAAAAGAAAGTTTGCCTCAGCTAGCAGTCTGTCTCTCTCCTGAGAAAAGGAGCTGAGAGCAGGCTAAAAGCAGGAAGGGTGCTTCCTCCCTCTTGCTGCCACAGCAAAATGTAGGCGAGTGTGCATCTGTGTCCTTGAACACAAAACCGCTTTGAAAAGTTTGCCTGGCTTTTTTTTCTCTTCCTCTTGGACCTAGTTTTAAAAGCACAGCAAGGCACAGGATTCATGTCTGGGCATAGAGCAGGTGATATGATGTCATAAAATCACCCCAAGACAAACATACTTGCTGAAGTAGGCTAGGATTTTGAAAACCTAGAGATTGTGATCCTTAGGCAAAGTGTTTAGAGAAGTAGGTATTAATTCAGGTTTCTCAGCTTCAATATGAACTATTTTGGATGCCAAACTTGAGACATCAAATATTGTCTCAGCTTTCATTTCATTGGAGACAATAACTTCTGCAGGTGTTCATCATCTCCAGAAAAATAAGTTTCCCTTCACAATCATGAGATGAGGAAACAGGGTGACTTTTTTGGATCCTGCATGGTTCAGAGCCCCAGATTTAATTGCCCAGATGCATTGTCCTGCAAGTACTTTGAAATGGGCCTTAAGGATTTCCTTTGCTTGGCTCCATTTCTGCCTGAAAAGCTATACATTTTTGGACATTATGGTTATACAAAAGATTAACATTTCTGGACTCTTTTATCTCTTGCAGAGGGACAAAGCATTTGACCTCCTCAGACACTCCAAGTCTCTTGCTACACAACAATCAAGAAGCACATTTGTCTGATCCTAGATGCTGAAACTTTAGTCTCAATTTAACCATTAGACAGGGATCTTTTTCATATGTGAACAGTACATGTTGTTTGGAACAATCTTAGGACATTACTTTCCTAGAATCTTCACTATTGTCTTGTCTAAATATATAAATACCTGAAACATATTTATTTCTTCCCACATGGCTATTTTACATATTCTCTGCTTTAAAAAGCAAGAAGATGTAAAGTTTTCTCTCTTGTGCATGGTAAGGGATTTTGAATAATTTTGCCTATTGCAGGATCTTACCAGTTCAGCTCCAATGGAACTGTGTTTTGAGGAAAACTCCACCATCCCTGTGGAGTCCATCTAGAGCACTCCTTAGAGCTGCAGCCATCAAGACTGAGCCATGTCAGGTGGCTCCACACATGATGGAAAAATCCAGGACTGGGAAGGAAGAAATATAGCTCACTGTTTTTTGTTTCAACTCCTCAGAGGCTCCAAACTCTGGGTTGAACCTCTTAGAGTCACAGCACAAAAACACAAATTAAGTGAAACAAAAGTTTAATTAATTGATTACAGGAAGTTCATGAGTTTGGGAAAGGACTATACAAACATACGAGAACAATGAGTTTATATGTTGCCCATACAAATACAATGAGCTAAATCATTATAGCAGAGATGGCTGGGGTGACAGGAGCCCTGGGAGCCCCAGGACAAGGCTGTGCTGCACAGGGCTGTGTCTGGCTCTGGGCTGGCTGCCCTGAGCTGCAGAAGGACAGAGGGCTATGGGCTAAGTCATGAATGTGCAACTGTGGTCCCAGCAGGAAGATTCTGCCACCAGGATTTACCAGGTTGTGACAACAATACAGACACACTCCTTATGTGTCTGGGGAGATTTTTTACTCAGTTTCTTGTGACAGGACAAAACTACTGAGCTGCTTGAGTAATTGTTTCATGCTGGAAACTATCCTTTCATGAAAACAGTTTTAGGAGAACTGGTTAAAATGGTAATATTCTAGGTATTCTGAACATCCCTGTTTAGGAAATAAAATTAACCCTGAAGAAGAAAGCCTGACAACCATAAAGTATTTGTTCCTAGATATGATTTGATCCCAGGGTAATTAGTTTGTGGACTAACCTTGAGTTGTATACCCCTGAAAGGGTGGGGGTCAGATGGTCTTGCATAGTCAGAGCAACAGCAAATAGACAGAGAGACACTCAGAGCTGGGCTTTTTGTACACAAAAGACCGTGAAAGAAATAAGACTCAGTTCTTTTAAACTATTAAGATAAGTTAGAAATAAGATTACAAGGACTCCAGTTCTTAACAGGTGCAAAATGAACATGAGAACTTTTTTACAGAGGCCCTGTGTTTGCGGAGTCTTTTGTATTTGTATGAGTATTTGAGTTTGTATGAGTCTGAGTATTTGTCTTCTTTCATGACAATGGCATCATTCTTAGATTTACTGCTTCTATGCTCTTAAATTTGGTGTCATTCTGTTGTGGCCTGTCTATAAACAGATTTTGAAATGTGTCCTACAAATTAGTGCAGATGTGCTTAACAACACAAGAAGTCTCAACATATTGAAAAAAGAAAAAGGTGGAAAATTGTTGTCCAAAACCATACTCAACTTGTAGCTTTTCTTTTCTTTTTGCAATTATTTCCTGGACAGTTGAAAAGCAAACCAAATCTATGTTTCCACCTTTCTCTCACTCCAGTTACCTGCTCTTTTCTTTGACTCTTTGACAATATATTTTGTTGGCTTCAATAGGCCTCAAGGTGTACATTTTTTTTAGTATATCTAAGAAGATTGGCAGGGATGGAGTTAATCTCCCTTCAGCAGCCCATACAGTGCTTTGTAGCTGTAAATAGAATGGTGTTGAGAACACATCAGTGCTTTAGTTCCTGCTCAGCATTGCTCCCACAGCATCCAGGCTCTCTCCACCCCCACCCCACTCCCACAGACCAGTAGGCTGGGGACAGGAAAAAGGCTGGAAGGGGACACAGCCAGGACAGCTGATCCAAACTGACCAAAGGCATATTCCATACCATATGATGTCATGCTCAGAAGAAAAAAAAAAGCAAAGGGAAAGGAGGAGTAGAGAACATTCATTATTTATGTGATTACCTTGCAAGGCAATTACTATAATTACTGAAACCTTACTTCCCAGGAAATGGACGGCCATCTCCTGCTGATGGGAAGTATACAATAAAACTTTTTCCTTTGCCTTGCTTCTGTGCTCAACCTTTGCTTTTCTTTCTTAAACTGCATTTATCTCAACCCATGAGTTTTTAATCTTATTTTCTTCCTCTGCCCTCCTGAGGAGGAGGAGTGAGAACAGCTTGGTGGGCTCCTGGTAGCCAGCCAAGGTCAACCCACCATTGTATGATCTGATGGACAAAGAGTTTACAATTTGAGATTTTTACAAGTTTGAGATTTATTTGCATCTTCCAAGTGATGTTGGATAAGTCACCTATCTCCTGTGCGTCTGTTTTGTCTTTAAATTTTATTTATTTGTGTATTCAGTTTTAAAAATCTGTCATCTTCCCCTTTGAGTACAGAACTATGATCATATTTGTGAAGCATTTATCCCCACACAGTGGGGAACACGAAGCCCAGGAGCTTATCATTATAACAAAATGAACTTGTGGCTCAATAGTTGCTGCTATTCAGGCACCTCTTTGACATATTCAGAGAATAAGTTGCAAGACTGACAAACTGTGCTAGTTCCTCACTTTCTCCAGCCTTCTTTCTTGAAGGGTTCTGCAGCCACTCAGGTTACGACATAATAACAGAATATCTGGTGCATGGTGCTCCCTCACTACCACATGAAGAGGTAAAACCAGGAACTTATGGTCGTATAATAGATGAAAATTGATGAGGGAAGAGTATCTAAAGAAGGCTGTCCAGTGCATTCATAAGTGTTAAACACTTCCACTTTTCCAGATCAGTAGGATTTTCCTTACTTGTTTTCCCCTCAAATAACAGCCCTCAGTTCTGGTCAGCCAATGGGTTTTGTAACTCTTCTTCATTACAATGAATTGTCAACTCATTTCCAAGGGTCAGGTGAGTGCAGAATTTATGAATGCAACATGAATAGAAATATTTTAAAATTAAAATACAGATAAGTGACAGCAACATAATAAAAAAGATTTTTTTAAATGCTGTCAAAATCAGCTACTTGTGGCCCATCATGTTAAGTGGGTATCAACTGATGTTCCTAGTTCAATTTTCTAGTAAGAAGTACATTTATGGGAAAATGCAGGCCTTGGTCTTTCCTACTGAACATGAGCTACTCCCTCTTCATGTTCAATTACTAAGAAACTGTTAATTTCTTTTATTTTTGTGCCTGGAAATAGCAATACAGCTTGACAGGCAGAAAGGTTTTATGCATTATTTTTCTGCATCTATCTTCCCAACAATAAATCTGCTAAAGTAATTGGAACGAAACACAAGACATAATAACCAGCAGGGCCTGTTGAAACCTCTGCCTTCGATCTTCCCCTTAGGGATAAAAATTAACATAAACAAGCTATAACAAATAGAAGTGCCAAATTTAACAACAGACCCAACCACTGTGAATATTCTCCTAAAAAAGAAGCTCTTGTTACCCAAAGTGTACACATCCAGCAAGATTAATTTGCTCATCACTGGTATCCTCAGAGGTGGATTTAATCTATTTATAAGTTTCTTTTAAGAAGAAAAAAAAATCAAGATACAAAAGACTTTCCCAGTGAAACATATCAATGAACTTAATTTCCCTGCAATGGAGCACCCTTTCCCTGAAGACTGCCAGCCTGGTTTACAATGGTCATTCAGAGACAGAGATGGATATGTATTCAAATGTTATGATTTTATCCACTTGTTTTTAATTTTGTGCATGAAATCTGGTGAGGGAAGTTACAGTTTATTAGCAACACCCTTTTAAGTATCTATTAAAACTATATGTTTACTGCTGTTTCCCCTGTTCTGCTTGTTTTCAGAATTGTTGACATCCTCATATTCCTCTGGGAAAAAGAAGGCAAGAATCTGTCTGGTTGAAATACTATAAAGTACACTTTACACAAAATTACTTACTGTTGAATAAAACATCAATTCCGTCTTTTTCCAATACTCACAAAGCATCATTTGTACTCAGAACATCTTTTGGCACAATCAGTCTTACTAACCTGTCCTCTTATGTGTAAAGCCAGATGTTGGCTGTCAAAGTAATTATCAACTGAGGACAGATAGTCATGAAAGATTTTGACTGACATTTATCTCCCTGCCAGTTGGTGAGTCCATCTCAAAAACCAATGAAGAAGCTGGTCCTGATTCAACTGGTGAATGTAATATAACTTAAGCATTTAGGATCCACAGCAGGTTTTTTTAACATCTGTGCATTTTCATTTTAGGCACTGTAGTTCCCTGAGGCATTAAGCATTTCTGCGTACCACAAGTTGAAAATGTGTTTAAATCTCAGTAACACCCTCAGAGTCTGAATAGAAACTGGTAAAGATGCTCCTCTCCCTGAACATACTGGTGCTCTGCTCGAGGAGATAAAGGTTCAGATATGGTTGGTGACTCGTAGTGAGGGTTGATCCCAAATCTCTTATTCCGTATCCATATCCCGCTATTTTTCATGGCTGAAAAACTTTTTTAAGAAATAATCAGGTGCATGGGAGACAATGTCTGTCTGTGTTCCCCAGACCTTTCACTATAGTCAATCTTTTTGTGGTTCAGGATGTCTCAGGACTTATTCAGTTTCATTTTATTTTAGAAGACTGGTGAATAATATATGTTGAACTCTTTTCCCCAAAGAAAAATTTTATAAAAATACTTAATAGAGAATTCAACATACACCTACTTGTACAACCCAGAAAAGTGTAAAGGATTTGGCAGAGAATAGTAACAGAAAGTTAAATTTTTTTTCATATAAGTTTCAGCATGTTTTCCTAGTAATAATAGACTAAAACTGTAGGACGAAATCCAGCAAATGGAAATTATGTTGAGTGGGTTTCAAAACATGACATTATATCTGAAATATCACACAGTGGCTACTTGTTTGCTACACTTACGCAATATTGCAAAATGAAAGGGTGAGTCCTCACATGACAATAGATGATACACTCTCTTCTTCGATAGCAGATTTTCCTACTAGTCCCTCAGGAATCTGAGTGATTTGTTACTGTAAGGCATTTTTTCCTGTGGCAAATGCTGCTTCTTGGTAGCACATTACTAAATCGAGCGTGAAGAGAGGACTCATTCCTCCCATTCCTGCACGGTCACACGGCGTTCCCGGCGAGGGAAGCACGCACACTGCATGAGCCAGGCTGTTGTAACACGGGTGTGAACTGCGTCGAGGAAGCAGGGAACTGAAGGCAGGATCCACCCAGCAGTACACCCAGTTACAGACACGGAATTTCCACCTCTGTTCCCGGTAAAGTCCTCCTAGGTTTTTTCACAGGAAACAATCTTGGAAAATAGAGACCTGAATGACTAGTTCTTCACCCATCCCTGGAACAGAAACAATAATAGAAATAAAAGTTATTTAATAAGAGATGTTGCAATATTTGTCATTGGAAGCATGATACAAATATGAAATTAAGGTAACGTTGCACTAAATATTATATAAAAATAATGGCTGCCTAAAAATGAAACCTGTTTTATTATGCAATTACTTTCCAAGGGGAGCAAAAAAGCTGTTTGGGGCTTTCACCAATGACCTGATGGAAGCGTCAGGAAACATTGCAAGTACCAATCCTGTGTAACAGAGATACAAATGCACTTTACATTTTTCATTTTAAAATGCTCTTAAACTTCACAGTGCAGCAGCTCACAATAGCTGTCTGTAAAAAAGCCTTTGGTGACGAGGGAGTGGCTGCCCTCTGCCTTGGAGTTAGACAAAACGTGCAAGGAAAAATTGGTTTTCCTCATGCATCCTGATAGTATAACTTATTGTTCTATATTGCCAGCTAAGAACACAAGCTGGAATAGCCTAAATTTTCAGTAGGAACCCCAAAAACTGTACTTGCTACATTTCACTGTAAAATAGAGCACAACATCAGGATTATGGAACTCCTGTATGGCTCCCTTCTTTGTTTTCCTTTCCTTGTGGTGCCTCATTTTAATGAGTTTGTGTTTTGCTGCTTCTCAGTGTTTGAAGTGCAATATAAGGGACTCTGGCATCTTCAGCCCAACTTCAGAAAATGAAACTGAGCTCTTCATTAGCCAAAAGCCAGCAGTTCTTCCATATTCTTTATCTGCATGGTCTAACGCTTGAGCACCTCTATTTTATGGCCCTAGCCATTACCTGCTTAGCATACACAAATTGTCATTCCCAACTGTTCCACTTTTAATACTTCAGTTCTCACTTCTCATTATGTTTAGAAACATGTATTGTCCTCCATAGTAGCATCTGTTTGTGAAGTGAAAGCAGATAATTCAATATACATATGAAAGAAACACTGCATGAAGGTATTGGGTTATAGTTAATCTCTTGGAGACTAAAAGGCTAACAAAAATTAGTAAACAGAAACAACAGACCTACAGAAAACAAGGGAGAAAAAGTGTTGTCTAACTCAAACTCACCAATATTGGTCAGCTACCTAAAAATTACATCAGATTTTTCTCTCCTTATCCTCAGTCCACGTGGAATGCATAGAAGACACAGAGGTCCCACGGACAAATGACATTTAGACAATAGAAGTACCTTTGCAGTCAATTAATTGCAAGCATTATCACATTGAGCAAGGAAGTCAGGGCCTACAGTTGTCATTACACCTTTTACATTCCTTGAACTTGCTTCCATGCCAGTGAGTTCATTTCTAGCTTGCACAGCCTCACACAGCCACTCCCTGCTATCCTGGCACAGTCTCATACAAGGGCACTCACCTCTAACTCTTCAGACATTGTTCAGCAAAGAGTGGGAAGCACTGCAGAGAATTTCCACCATGATATCTCCTTGTCTTCATCCTGACAAATGTTCATTGTTATAAAATCTCATAACTATAACACCTCTGAGTTGTTTTGCAAGGCCAGAATGGTCTTGGCATGACTCAGAGCTGTGTAGGGGCAAGTAAATGGAATAGACCAGTCTGTTTCTGTTGGAAGGAACTGACAGCGATCATCTAGTCCAGCTGCCTGACCAATTCATGGCAGATCAAGTTAAAGCACTTTATTAAGTGCATTGTCCAAATGTCTCTTAAATACTGACAGTCTTGGGGCACCAACTGCCTCTCCAGGAAGCCAGTTTCAATATTTGACCACCATGCTGGCAAATAAATGCTTCCCAGTATCCAGTCTGAGCCTCCTTAGGTGCAGTTTTGAATCATATCCACGCTTCTTATCAGTGGATTCCAGGGAGAAGAGTTCAGCACCTTCTCCTCTGCTTCCCCTCCACTTGTAGAGTGCCATGAGGATCAGACAAATGCAATTGATTCCTTTTCAGTGACAATAATAACAGAAAAGGATAAAGTACTAGGCTGTCCACATAGTTAAACAGTGGAGTGCCATTATATTTTGGCATCCTGATGTTTCTTTACTTCTTGTGCACTCTTTTGCACAGAAAATAGGGACTCCAAATTGGCCAGGGACCTTTTCAGAGCTATGCATGCCCATTTTCCTGGGCTAGCTGTTTTATTTTGGAGTGACTCCTCTCCATTTGTTCTCTGTTTAGCAATCATGTCATCGGCTGTATGTGTAAATTTTCTAGGTACATATCACCCAGCTTCAGCCCTCACCCCTCCCCAGAAAAGCATTTCCTCAGACGTTTGTTCTGCAACAGAAGTGTGTGTCCTGTACAAATTGTAAGTCAGTGGTTAGGGGGGCTCTGCTGTGCATGGGATGTATTGGGAATAGCCATGTAACCGAGATCCAAACTCTTAAACCCAGCCAATAAAGGATGTTACAGTGAACATCCTCTGGATTAGCCTTGCACTAGTGTAGCATAGGCACATTCTTGGTTTTTATTAAAATCTTCTGTTCACTTCACATGAGGACATTTGGTTGGCTTGAGGGCTAGCTGGAGGGAGATGATGAGAGGAAGTGGGTATAGTTGCAACATAATGTTTAGATGTGGTAAACTGAGTTTATTTCACCCCAAGTCTTAAAGGAATACAGACATGCGTTTCATGCATTTGTCAGAATTGCTTCACAGAAATAATACTCTAAAATTCACTCTGTAGATACTCTGGGTAACTTACAGTGCCTGAATCCAGCTAGGTAAACAAAGAATTATTGTTTAGTTGAATGACAATGAAACCCATACTTCAAGGTAAATGATTCAACATGATCCACCAAAGGCTGATATTTGCTAGAAAACAACTGCCAGGATTAATCCATAGACCAAAGGATAATATAATGCAGGCAAGCTTTGTTATATATCACTGGATGGGTATTGGAATATTCTATATTTCATCACTTTAAGTGGTTCCCTCATTAAGTAATTCTTGCAAAGCAAAGCCAAAAACCTGGAGCATAAGGGCTAAACAGAAGGCATTAAGTACATATTGTCCTTATAGCCACTGGATTTTCTCACAAATTAGAATTGTCGTAAAAAGTGAAATTCCTTAATTTTTGGCATGTTCTAATGTTCTTTGGAGAAAGTTTTTCTTCTTTGGCTTACTGCTTTTTCTCTTACATATCCTTATTTCAGTTACATGCACTGAATGTGGTTCCAATCTTTTTCTCCCATGTTTGTTGGACCACTGAACCACGGGAAATGAAGGCACATGGCCAACCATATGGTAACAATAACATCAGTGCTGCAGTAGAGGAAGATCAAGAGTCACATATACATAAGGTAATATGGAATATATTTATACAGTTTTGAAGAATATCGCTAGTCTGTTTTCTCCAGTAATATTTATATTCTTTGGAGTGACAGAATGAGGTCAAATCCAAGATGAACTACAATGAAAGTACCAGTCAAAAGGAACTTGTCCCTTTCATCTGTTCTAAATTTTGATCTTCCGTATAACTTTGTGGAAATTATAATAAATCAAACACTATTGGTACTTGCTTAGAAAAGATGCAATTTTCTTTTCAGAAAATTGATGTAATTAAAAAAAAGTTATATAACAGAATGACTTGTGTTTCAAACAGTAGAGCTAAAATTTATGTCCTGTACCACTTCCCATTATTTTCAGAATGCCCCATTTATTGGATCCATTTCTTTTGTCAACTGTGATAATTGAAGTGCCCAGAAAAGTGGTGTGCAACCATCTAGACCTAATTAAAATTATTAATTAAAATTTTCAGCTAAACTATAAAATGGTATGAAAAATCATTCATAAATATTTTCCCATAATTTAAACAAATCTAATCTTAGTCAATCACCAGCAGCAGCTCTGAAAGCTGCTCAGTTATGCTTAACCACCAGTCTCAGTTCAGTTTCTGATCTGCCTAACCTGAAATTGGTTTATTGCTTTTCAGTCATGTTAATTGGTGAACAGGAAAGATGGCAAAAAAGGAATAAATGGAATTTATCCCACCAGAATTGGGTGGGATTGCAGCACTTTGAAACACATTTTTGATGAGGTGGAAGCACTGGAGCTTGCATGAGAAATGGGAGAGAGCATTGTTTGAAACTGTACTAACTTCAGTAAAGAAGGAATAGGTTAATTCCTTTTAAATATTTGTTGAGTGTATTTTAGATAATAAACGAAGATATAGGCTGAGTGTTCAAACTTAAATAAACACTCATAAATTTACATTCACAAACTGACACTTCTATTCAAATAACAGACAGTAATTTTCACTCTCCCATGCCATTATAACTGCCATTTACAACCTGATTATGTAAAAAACTGCTTATCAGAATATATTTTAATGGCGATGATATCTCAGACTATCCGATAATAGGTGGGTGCATATTCATAAAGGTCAGTATCTAATGTTAAATAAAGAGACTTTACCTTTTCCAGAAATTTTATTTTTTGTCCTGGAGTTCTTGAAAGATTTATAAGAAAAGAGTCTTTTGAAATTGGATCCCAATGAAGTCTTAGTTTAAATGAAGATCTGTAAATATTCTGTGGTATTCTTAAGGCCACATTCAAGTTGCACAGTTCTGTGTTACCTGAGCTATTACCAAATACAGAGCTGGATAGCAGAGTCAGCATGAAGCTATTGGGTAAAAAGTTCCTGGAGTCTGGATTAGGTTCTTTAGAGCTTCAAGTCTCTCCACAGGATGATCTAGCATGCTATTTGATTTAAATTTTTCCTTCTCTCTTTGTTGGAGAGAAATTTTATGTCCTATCAAGATTTGCAGACTTAGGTATATTCAGACTTACTTCTTGAGATTGAATGATATCTCTTTTCTGTCTGTTTTGTAAATCCAGACAAAATTTCCACCATACTGTGTTCCCAGTAGAGCTCAATAAAACTATCATAGCAAAAATAAAAGACTATAGGAATGATTTTTGGCTAGTTTAGGGTAACCCATTTCATTCCATGCTCATCCACATAAAGTGTCATAGTTTCACCAAAATGTTGTCACAGAATTTTAGACAGCAAAAAATGTCAGATACATTCTTATGCTAGAGCAAAGATTTGATGCAAGTTTAAAATTGTACTGGATATGCATGTATGAGTCTCAAACACAAACTTCCACTCAGTCTGCAACTGTTTCTGTGGGTAAAGCACTGGTGCCAAGCCATTATTTCTATGTGATTGAAAGAAAGAGGAAATTTTTCTGGAACAACTCTGATTTAAGAAATTAGTTGTCAGTTTATAGGATGAGGATACAATCAGCTGAAATTGAATGTGCTGATTTGGCAAGGCAGCCAAGACACCATAACTGGCTGCACATGTGTTCTTAGCTCATCTAGACATAAGCTAAAATGTGCTGGTTTAAGCTGACACATTTATTTTGCTGTTAGGCAGGTGAGCAGACATATGGGGCAGCTGAAGAATGTTACTTGTTAAATTAATGGCAATTTTAATAGTTCCAATGTTATGTGTTAGCTTCAAGAAGAGATTTGATACCAAGATTGAAGAGAGCCTTTGTCTTTGAACCTGACACTGAGGCATAAAATGTATATTACATGTGAAGGTAAGAAGGCTTCCTAGATATGAGAGGGACTGAGAAATGAAAATGAAAAGCAGTAGAGAATGATTACTATAATAGGCATGGAAGGTATGATCTTCCTCTCCAAATATATTTTGCTTCCTTATCAGAGGTGGCCAATAAATAGATTTTCCTCTTCTACACTCCCAAATTAAGAGCATGTTTCATGCAGGTTTTTTTCTTTTGCTTCCACAGTGAGTCTTGATAGTTTGAAAAGAATTTCATTCATTGAGCTTTTTGCCTCCCTAGATGATCCTGGCATTATATGAAAATGCCACTGATGGATTTTTTCAGGAATAAACCTTCTGAGTTCAGGCCCATACATATATTGTTTCAAGGAAAATTGATGTAGCAGCCTGACTTAACAGACTGGTTCACAAAACAATGAAACCAAATTTTTCAAAAGTTTTTGTGGTAAGCCTATTGTATCATGTGCTGTATAGAGTATGAGCCTTCACTCAACTTCACTGAGACAAAGATAGTTTCCCACACCAGAGTGGAGAATGAGATCTCCACTTTCAACAGGCTGAAGCTCAAATTACTGCTCTGTTCTGAAAAAAGGGTACATTGAAGTTCTAACCTCATGGTCTGCAGTCACCAGACCCTGTGCCAGTGTCAAACACTGCACAGATGGACAGCAACACCACTGAACCCAAGTGGGCTTCCATTGCTGTGACCTCCTGTAAAGTGTGAAGTATAGTCCGAAAGACCTCATCTGTTATTTAGAATAAAAAATATTACTTTTTTCACTTCTCTCCTGCCACATGAGGGGCTGGATGACTTTCAGGGACAGCAGCAGGAAGAAATATGTGGGATTTTCCTGATCTGTCCCGGTGTGAGTCACCTTTGCTTTATAGCAGCAGCTGTCAATCTCCAGGAAAAGAGGGTGATCAAGCAGCAGCTGCTTTCCCCTCTCCCGTTCCCAGACAGCACTGCAAACAGCTGAGAGTGGAGTATCCCTCTTCAGCCCCAAATTTGTGTCATTCCTCCACTGTCCAAAATCCACGCCTGGTAACTGTATTGGGTACAGCACAGCTCAGTGTTGAACTGCATGGGTTGGTGAAGGAAGAAGGAGGACTGCAATTCAAACTCCCTCTTGAACAGGCCAATCTGTCTTTCCAAGCTGGAACAGTTTCAGGATTAGGTTTGCAAACTCTGGAGACTCTCAGCTTCAGGAGGATCCTGTCAACTCTTATTAGAAACTAACAGCCAACGTTTGAAATTACTTCTATTTGTTGAAACAGTCTCTAGTTTGCCGAAACTGTTGAGGTAAATCCTTTTTCTTCTGGGGAAGAAAATTGCATAAATTCAGTGCTTTATTTATTTTCAAAGCATTTTGTAGATACTAAACTGCTTTTAGAGTAGGAGAGTGACGCCTTTTTTCACAAATGGGGGGGGTGAAAACAGAGGCTGAGCAGTTTATCCTTGGAATGTGCTATTACAGAGAGGTTTCAAGAGCTAAAGGAACTTTGAGTCTCCAGCCCTAACCATAAGTAATATGAACAAACTGCTGTCAACTTACTAATGTGTGAAATATAGTAAGCTAAATTTTATGTGTTTGGGTTGACTGATATAAACAGCAGTAGTTGGGAGAACAGTTTAATATTAGCTCTACTGGATAGGATTTCGTTTGTATTCTGCAGGCTACCCTAGGTAGTCATTGGCTAAAGTACATAATTTTGAAATGAACCTTTTACACACTAAATTCTTGTCATGCTGGCTCATGTAGGAGTCATCGTTTGCTGCTGTCACAAAAAAAACTGGGCTTAAGAAAGTGATGAATCAAGGAGGTGATTTTCCCTTCCTTCCCTAGAAGGCTGCTCTGGATTCTCTGGGAACCTTCCTCTCTGCTTACAGCTCATAGCCACTCAGTGCTGCCAGGAAACCACAGAAAGGCAGCAGAGTCATGCAAAACTTATTTATGCAATCATAGTGTCTATCCTTTAATGACCCAGTGAAGTAGAAATTGTTCCAAACCACCGGAAATGCTTTTGTGTTGCACATCGGAAGGCTCCCAGCTTCTGATCCTCAGAGAATCCCCACACAACCATATATCTCTTATAACCATAAGAGATACATCCTCTGTACGTGGCACAGACTTCTCATAATTGTCCTATGCAGATAAGTTCCTGGAGATAATGTTCTTTATCTTCTCTTGCATTTTTCCCCCCTAATTTAAACTGAAAAAGAAGCCAGAAATCAAGCTTTCTTCTATCTATTTTAAAAAATATTTTTACTTTATTTCATGATTTTTCAAAGAATTTCAAATATCTCTTCCTAGAAAATAACTTGGCATCCCCTTGTGTAAAATAAGTTCTCCTATGGCGATATTATATGATAAAGAAAAATTAATATGGTAAATCCTACTTTTATAAGAAAAGTACAGGAACTGTAACAGGCAGAGTTGTAAAACCCTTAATAATTCTCAGAAGACTGGAACATCAAGCTTTTTTGGCACATTATCTGTTATGCATCATGAAAATTCCAGTTAATGAAAGATCTACAGCTGATGGAAATGTAGCCTTGGAGTTTGCGTGTTCCTGCTCAGCCAGCCAGTTTGCTGATAAAGGTGATGTGCTGTCACTCATAACGGTCCTTGGTAAATTTGTAGCCTGATTGCCTGGCTCACAGTATTTTCTCTCCTAGAACAGGAAGGGGTGAGTGTTGATCTCATATCTCCCACCACCACAGGACAGCAGAGCTTCCCATCCCACATTTTGTACAGGAACTGCAGGAGGGAGGAGTCAGCTTCAGAAATTGCAGTGACATGGCCACTATTGTTTTTGTGTTTCAGTTTTGCATTACATCCCAGGACAAAGTACTGGACTTCAGATATAAATAACTGCCTTGACTCATGTTTCACGCTGGCTGCAGGCAACACATCTCACTTTCTACCTGACCTATGGATGTGTAAGTTACACAAAGACTGACTCAGCCAATAAAGCATGAGTGGAATCTAAAGCCCCACCATGGGCTCAAAAATACATTCCAGCCGCCTGTGAGGGATATCTTTAGAGGAAGGAGGGTAGAGATGGCTTTTGGCACAAACTCAAAACCTATAATTTCAACTAACATTTGGCTTACTGGATTTCATTGTATGGCTATATTAAGCTTCCCTTTAATGCTTTTTAACTTCTTATTTGTAAGTTGCAGGGCCTTTTGTGGAAGATCATATGTTCCTCACCTTTTGCAGCAGTATCATTTGGGGATTTTACCAAGGCCAGGCCAATCTGGTTTCCAGCCAAGTCAACTTCTTGAGACCTGAGCAAAAGTCTATTTTAATAAAATGAGATAAATCATGTCAGTCATTCTCTTGCCTGCTTTGGGATTAATTTTGTTGCACTAATGAGATACACTCATGCAGCTTCCATCAGCCTTGGTTTTTCCTTGTAGCAGAGAGGTTTGACTGGTGGGCTGCCTGCTGCCCTCAGTGCAGTCTCTGTGCTGTTGGCCGTTTCACTCTCAATCCATGAAGGGCAGAAGGAATGACAGAGACTTGCTTTCTTCAAGTAGAAAACAATGTCCCATGTGTGACCTCAGCAAAACCACTCCATGTGGCACTTTACTAGTCATGCCTTAAAGAACTGGATTGTGTCCAGGCCCTGGTGTGGTGCTAATTACCACAGCTTTTGGCTACGAATGAACTATAAATCTTTAAACACCAACAAGTCTGATTAGGCTTGATTTTCTTTGGCACTGTTGTGGTACCTCCAAACAGAAAAATGTTTTTGCATAACAGGTTCAGTATATGTGATACTTCCTTGCACGCAGCACTTATCACACTCAGGTTTATTGATGCAGGAAGTTAGTTTTCCAGTCCTATTCTCTAAAATATTGAGGCAAGGCCAGATCTTCAAGTGATAGAAATCAGCATAACACTGTTGTCCTTAGTCCTGTTTTCAATAGCTCAGGATATAGGTCTTGGATTTCAATCCTGTAGTCTAGTGGTAGAAAAGGTCTGTCAGGTCATGTTGTCTATGTCTTTATCTGTGAAAAATTGTTCCCTTGTGTACAGAAATAGGAAGCAGCCCAACAATGTTTTAAACATTTCATTTCCACAAATGGTGTCTTTAATGCTTTCCCTTGGGAGTCTGCTCCATTCAGATGGGGATTTTCCTGGCTCTAAGCCCTACAGTTTTCATTTCATATTCAGGTCCACAATTTCTGTACCCAGGTAATAATTTTCCCTTTGACTATTTGCATTCTTCAAATATCTGTAGACCATTGTCGTGCTCCAGCTTTTTGATTTTAGACAACCTGCAAATACTTAACTCAGTTGTTAAAGAAAATAATTCACTTTAAAACTGTAATTGTTCTTCAGTGTCTTTTTCTGAACTGCCTTCTGTTTGTCAGGAATCACCTGCTGTCCAGCAATGAATGAAACATCCAGGATGGAGCAGAGGCAGACTTTGTCTGGGGTGAGGGGGAGAGGTGATGCAGCCTCCACTTACATGGAGATGCTTGACTGAGCAGTGGGGTGCCGCATAAGTTTCTACACTGTAACACTCAGAGGTTCTATTTCCCTTCCATAACAGAGCAGGAAAAGCACATTTCAGCTCTTAAAGTATTCAGTTTAAAGTTAAACTCCAAATCCTACTCAAGATTGCAGCCCTGAGGTCAATTGAAATTATCTTGCCAAGGGAAGTGTCTGGGGCGTTATGCTTTATCTGGGACTTTCAGCAATTTCTAAGTGTTTTCCACTGAAGATGATTACTCAAGTGTAGTGAAAGTATGCCTGGCAACAAAGAAGTTTATTATAATAGTTACATTTCACAGACTTGACAGTATTAGTCTAGGGACTCTCAGGCACACCAGGAATACAAGCAGAAAACCAGTGTGGTCTATAATATTGTGCTGCTTTCTTGTAGAGTGATATTTGGAGCTGTTTCTTTTGGGACATACCACAAAAAGAAATGTACCTGCCATGCAGATGGATGGAAACTGCACACACTCTTTGACCATGTGTCTGAGAGTGAGAAGCACCTTCAGAAGAACATGCAAGGTAATAGAGAACACTTACAACAAAAAATAGTGGTTAATATCCTAAAATGTGCACAGCATGAAAAGAAATGGCTGCAGAGCTGGGTGAAGTTTTAAATTAAGTTGCTTGGAAAGACCTGAATTACGTTCCTGTTGGAGGTGAGTAACCTTGTGATACCACAGAATTACTGGTGTCAAAACTCACTAGTCCCGTTTTGACATACACGATTTTTTTCTTAAAAATATTCAAAGCATTTTTTGCCCAGGTCCAAGAATTTGGACTGCACAGGAGTGTCTCCATTTAGCTTTGTATGCTTCTGTGAGGAACAGCCACCACCTCCATAATAAAGCCCCTTTTTCTCTTCCTTTGCTTATGCTCTTTGCTCATTTCAACACTGCTAGATGGAGTCCTTCCTCAACTCAGCTGTAAAATTCACTCTTCTCTTTACAATGGCACACATAAAAAATCACAAGTCTGAAGAAAATCAAGATAATACAACAGAGTAATTTCACACTTCCCAAATGGTAGCTAGAGTTCTGAACACAAAAAACCGATGAGATTTCAGCTATATTTTTAAATAGATGCTGAGACTCTCTAAAACCCAGAAGGAGGAAAGACTGTCAGAAAGAATGCAAATGTCACAGGGTTCCTCTTGCAATGTCACATGTGACAATTTGTGACTGACAGAGTTTGTGGCTACCCTGTTCATGAAGAGAGTTGGTTGATGTAAAGATGAGTAACCTAAGCTTCTCATTAGGAATCAGCACAAGAGAGGGCATATTTAAGACTTTCTTTCATGAGCTGAAGGGAGAAATGCCTCCCTCTCTAGCCATTAGATATTTCTTTCCTAGAAATATCTTTTCTTTCAAGCCTAGAAGAGGATTTTGCCCTTTCTTTTAAGAAAAGAAGGGCTATTGTTGTATTCTTTCCACACTGATGCAACCTAATAGATCAGGTGCATATTTATTACCTAACCTTTTGCTATTTGATACTACCTGAATGCGCCTGCTGTGAGTACATAGCTACAGAAAGGGCAATAGCTGAAGAATTTCTGTGAGGCATCTGCACAAGAGGGTAGGGAATGCCCTCATGTCCCTTGGAGGTCTGCCTCACACATCACTAACAGTGAAAATACTGAACCTGAAAGCTCCCTTTTGCAAAATGATTGCAAGACTGACAATTCCATTAGAAGGTGTGACTGTCACAGCAAAGGACAGTTTGGTACCAGCCTCCAGTTCTCACAGCACCACTTCATGAGGCACTAAGAAGGATCAAGGTGTTGTAGTATATCTCTTAGTTTAAGAATGAAATACAGAGGCAGAAACATTCCCTTCACCCCTACTGATGCAGCCACAACCTGGGAAAATACTTTCATATTGAAAGAAAATGATCCACAGGAATGTTCCGATAATAGTTTGCAGACAAAAACGTTGCCATTGAATATTCTATACCTGTCTTGCATATCTATGATGACTTAAATAATAAATAATTTTGTCCTCATTTTGCATGAGGAAATAATATTAATTTATTCCAAATAAATTAGAAAAGTGGACCTGGGAAAGGATAAGTCATTTAAAAATAATAAAAAAAAAGCCATAAAATTATAGGAAACAGCTTTCCATATTGTGTCTTTTATCAGTCATATTGGGTGAATTTGACATTATATGGTTTATCCCAAATGGTTACTATTATTTCTACATTGATTTGGCTGGAGGCAGTCTCAGAAAATATGAAATTACTTGTAAACCCATTACTAACCAGATGGTTGGGAAAGGTCACAAATGAGATAGGGGAAAAGTGTCCTGTTGCAGGATCCAAACCATAAATATGGGACCTCTCAACAGACACCCTAATATGTAGTTGGAAAGAAGAGACGGAAGTATGATGGAGCTAAAGAAAAATAGCTTCATTAATGTTGAAATGACTCCTAAATGTGTATCCATCTCTTTCTAAAAGAAAAGAAAATACTGCCCCAAGACTGTAGCTAGATCTTTGTTTTATACTTATCCAAGCTTATATAAACAACATGTTCCCACATTTTTTATGTGCATGTCTCTTTTTGGATAAATTTACAGAGGCAATATTTTCAGTCATTGTAACAATACTTTTTTTTCATTCTTTGTTTCCAGGATACTCAGGCATAACATACAGCCTGAGCTGTTTGTTTTGGTTTAACTCACTCTCTGCATTCACTTTGTTACTGTTAAAACACTGATAAAAAAGACAATAGATTTATTCAATGAGACCAGGTGGTGCTTCAGATCAAACACCATCCTGTGCCTCAGAAATACCCTCATTCCACTGAAGCCTTGCTGTACAGACTTGTAATTCCCTAACTGGTAAAATGGACCACAGCCCTCATGAGTCATGCAGGGCAATAACCTTTAATCACTGTATTTGAATCTAGGAGAAGAACTGCAGGGTTTTCCAGCTGATGGAAAACTTGTAAACATAAAAGTGTGTAAGTTGACGGCAACAATGTGATGTTTTTGGTCACATATAAGAACGGCACAGTCAGTTCCTAAGTGTTACGAGATTTAATGTCTTCTTAAAATGGAAGTGATGAGGCCCACTCCTTTGCTTTGATAACGGGATTTGAGATCCACAGCATGATCCTTGTAGTGCTGGGGCTCTTTGAAGAGCAGACACAGTCAAAAAATACTGCAGGGCTGACAGATCCTTCAACCCCTTCCTTTGTAGACATTAATGCCATTCTCCAAGATTTCCTTCAGACCTGGGAGTGGCAGAGTACTATTTTATTCAATAATAGTTGTATAAGAACTCATCTAGATGCAGAAGTTCTTTCTACAATATTGACCCAAATATTCTGCATTGCTGCCACTGTGCTCTTTTGCTTACTCTTTGTCTCTAACAGTAACCAAGAGTCAAATGATCAGTCTGATATCTGTGTGCTTTCTGAATGACATCTGCTAAAAGTCCCCAAATGATTAGAAGAGAAAAAATATCAAAACATGAGGAAATGAGTATATCTTATAATTCTTTGAATTGTCTGCAAATGTTAAGTTGTGGCTCTTCTGTAAAAGCATGTGAAACTGCTTAGAGGAAAGGATTCTTCACACAAATGCTGAAGGACTATAAAGTCTAGTTTTTTGACTCCTGTATTGTGTCCATACTCAAAGGAAGTTGAAGTTTCTGCAGTTGTGACTTGCCATGTTTTACATTGCATCCCACTGCTTGATATCCCAGATAAGGAGTGGGCCTAACTGGAAGTAAAAATCAAAGTTATTCTAAAGAGTTCTGACAATTTGTCTGGCATTCATCATTCATATCTACACAGAAATTTGAAACAAGCTTGACTATCTAAAGGTTTTATGTTTAATAAAACTGTAGATTAAAGGCTGTAGCTCTACCACAGGCTACAGCCTATTGCCTGTTTCCAGCAGGCAGCATGCCATAATGTTTGAAAATGTTGTGGAGACATATTACATTACCACGGTGATGTTGCAAGATTCTGTATTATTTTTCTGGCAGTAAGAGAGCTACTATGAGCTGTTAATATAAAATCCAGCATGTGGAGCTGACTTTTTAGTGAATTGTAGAGAAATCCAGCAACAAGCTTGAAAAAAGCAATTTCCTTTTAAGTGTCTTGCGTTGTAACACTTCTCCATTTCTAAAGGGAACATTTGCAGGTTCCCAGGAGAACCTTGACAAAGAATGTAAATATGAGAAAGATGTTTTGGTAGGGTATTTTCCTTGGCCAATGAAAAAGCTTTATGTTGGTTTGTTTTCATATATTGTGGGACACTGTGCTGTACACAGACAGACACAGAAGGACAATCTCTCTGAGCAGCTGCTTGCCAGAGGGAGAAAAACGTTTCTTGCTTTTTGCTCCTGCATCTTTACTTGCATGAAATGAAATGAAATAATAAATGCAGCCTTCTGAATTTCAAATCTATGAATGGAATAATTTGTGGATCAGGCCCTAGCATTAGGGCTTCATCGTTCCCACACCAGCACTCTAAGCCATCCATGTGGCTATGTACAAACCCACTCCACTCTTGTAACCCTACCTCAGATTTAGCTAACACTGCAGTCTGGCATTCTGAGTGAGGCATACACACTGCACCACTGTCAGGAGAACATCTCAGCAATTGTCTCAGCTTTTCTGTGCTCTAGGTACAAAGATGGCTTGAAGGAACCACAAATCTGAACAGAAAACCACTTTTGTATTTTACAAATGCATGGCAAATCTCAAGTGAGATTCTTCTGGAGTCCTGTCAGCTGGTCTGGTCAACAGAGAGAGAGTTGGTTTGCAATTCTCCATGGACAAAGGCAATGGCATAGGATACACTCACGGGTAAATTCCTGTTCTGTATTCCTACCACTGCCCTGACTCTTCAACTGAGCATCACATTATTTCATGCCTTTCATGAGTGTGGTTTCTCTAACAGTTGAGACATTAGGGAAGAAATGTATCCGTATCTTTTGTATGGGGAGTGGGACATTGTTTTGCACTATGTCTAACTGAGATGTGATGCCATCCATGGGTTGATCACAGGAATATTCTTTCAGATATTAAGAAATACAAATGAGCAGTGCCTACATCTACAAAGTTAGTTAAACTGCTCGGTTTTTTTTAATCAATACTGATCATTTATTGTAGCAAAAAGTATCATATCTCCTTCCACAATTTCTCTCAGCTGCTTATCTCATAAGAAAAATAATACCATGGCTATTTTGTGTTAACCATGGAACATTTTTGGGGAGAAGCATGTTCAAATCATCAGTAATGTCAGGGGTGATTAAGCAGAGCATTACACTATACCCTTTAATGACAATTAGCTACCTCTTCCTACAGTAGTTAAATTTTTCTTTAAAAAGATTATCTTTCTTTATGAGAAAACATTGCAAGATGCATCCCACCTTGTACATTACCATCCCTTGAATCAAAGTTTTTTCAATACTGTTTCATTTGGACTGCAGATATAGCCATTGAATATTCACTCTCCCTCAGCTTATCATACTATATGGAGGAAAAAAAAAGTTAAACTGAAAAATTACTGAAAAATTAAAGGTAAGCTCTCTTTAGAGGGTAAAACTCTTGTGACTTAAAAAGAAATAAATAACCATATATTTAGTAGCATATTCCTGCTCCTTTTTACAATTCACTGAGAGCAGAGTAGATATGCATCATGCACCAAGAAAGCACTGCAAATGATAATAAAACCCCCATCATTTCCTTATGCTGGTAAATGTTCCCTCTGAAGTGTAATAATGCATGTTGTTAATATATATTGTAATTCCTTGCCTGTAGTTTTTAATGATGATCTTAATGAAAACTGAGTAGTTTATTTAGCAGACAAACATCAGATATTAGTTCAGGAGAATTCTCTAGGCCCTGTGTGCTGACTAATGTGGAATTAATCTTTGTCTTCAAACAATATTTCAGTGTGTGCTTGGCTCAGGTAATCAGATTTCTCTCTTTGTGTGCATTAGGGTTACCAATCTCAATTTAATGAGAAAACGTTAAAAAATAACCTTGCTCTGGTGTAACTAACTGAAATTAATAGAGAATTAAAAAAAAGCAAGTTTACCTAGCTTATTTTTTGTCCCTGTTTTGTCTCCTTCAGGAAACAGGACACATTTGGGAACTGTTTCAGTGCTTGGAGGGCTCTTTCATCTCATGGTTCAGGCAATGGCAGTGTTTTTTACCTCCATTTCTACAGCTAATGGGAAACAAATGAGGGTGCCCATTAGGCCCTGCAACCAGGGCTAGAAGCCCAAGAAAACTTTATAGGGGAAGGTAATTCCCCCCTGAATCTTCATTCATTCATTCCCATGCACTTCAGCCTGTGCCAACTATTTTACCTTCCCTGGATCACAGGACAAAGTGTAAGTGACCTTCTACGTGACCAGTTCTTCTGCAGAGGGACAACCACTTCTTGCTGTGCACAAACACTACCAGGTTTGTACTTAAATGGAGCTTTGAGGCTTCCAATGACCAATTTCTTACCATATAACTGAAGGAATAACTTGAAAACATGTAAATGGAAATTACAGACTGCTGTGTCCACAATATTCTGCATTTCTGTATATTGTTTTCCTATTTTTTATTATCCCTTTTCCACTTTTTTCGAAATCAGACATCCCTGTATGACTCCTCTGAAGTCAGACCCCATTGCAGAAGTTCACACAGCCTCACAGCAAGGAATGTTCCAGCAGTAGCTCAGGGAGTCTTCTCCTGCTATTTGTGACAGAAAAGAACAAGGCAATAGGCCCCCTAGTAAACCCCTTGGTAATGATAGATGAATGTAGGAGAGCTGTCAGAACATGCTGAGGCAGGAATATATGCATATAAATATATTTGTGTATCCAGTCTACAAGACACTCCAGGCAGCTTCCTGTTTCATCATAAAACTAATTTCATAACCGTAACTGTTGACAGTTACAGTCTTCAAAACTTGAAATTCATATCTCTGCTTAGACTCCAACATCTGTGACAGCACCAAGCAAACCGAATTTCCAGAAATTTCCAGTTATCTGGAATTTTCTGAAGTTCTCTTGAGTTATGTGATGCTGATTGTCTTCCTGTCGGAAAACGTTTTCCTGGATTGCAGCTTAAATGTCACTATCAATGATCTAAATGTTTTCCTTCACCATGCCTTATCCAGATACGAGGGACTCGCCATTAGAGAGATTTGCTGATCAGATGTACATTACAGGTCTGAGGCACTGCTTCCCTTAACATTTTTATTACAGAATAGGCTTATGAAATGGCTGGGATAAAATGGATATTTAACCGTCTTAGCTCCTAGCTGCAACTTTTGTGATTTCAGGACCTCACTCAAAATCTCATGAGAAAAGTCCAGCAAAAGAGTCAGAAATGCCAAGCAGTGGCAAGAGGGAGGTGTAAAGTCAGAACTGTGGAGAAAGGGCTTGAGAACCCTTTAATAGGAATGCAGACCCCAATACCCTGTGCCACTTTCAATCATGTATAATTGTGCTCTCACTGGCCTCAGTTTGTGTTGCTGTTACAGTTTCCTTGAAGAGTGTTGTTCAGATGAACCTTAGAGTTCAAAATAATGAAAAGTAAAGAAGGCAATGGCAGAAAGCAGCTGTGCACAATGTTTGGGCACGAGACAAGCAGGAGATCATAGATGATGCCTTTCTGACCACTGAACCAGTACACTTCAGTTGCATTTCTCACCATTTCTCAGACTTTTGAACATTATCAGAAGCCCCAGCAAAAGCCGCCTGCTGAATTTTTAAATGTTCATTTCTTCCCTATTAAAGCTGGGCAAATGGCTTAAGAAAGGATTTGCAAATAGGTTAGAAATTTACCACTATTCACAAGTCTGTTTGATACTCAGACCATGTGACTGTAATTGACACTGTGGAGGCATTCATAGGTATAAACTCTTGTTGAATTTTACTGTGAGTGATTGTAATGGAAATTCATAGTGGAGAACTTCAAGTTGAGGAGTAGAAACCATGATTTGCATGTGAACAATTGCATAGCATGCAAAAAGAGTATCCCATAAATGAAAGGAAAAGTTTTCAAGTGTTTAGTTAGTACTTTGAAGTCCCACATTGACTTCAAAAATAAGAATGAAATGAGCAAAATGAAATCACTTTCAGAAAGAGAAGTATTTCCAAAGTTTTATGGAATTTCCTCACTATACTAGAGTTCACACAACAATATTTCAGACCAACACTGCAAGTAAAATGAATGAAACAAATACAAGTTGGTTTTCTTTTTTTTAAAGAGAAAGTTGATACATGAAGTTTCTGTTTTAATCCACATGTAGGTCTTTAAATGACATTATTTTCAGAGACATAGAGCATTGCAAAACTCATGAGATATCAGTTCAATTTGGTCAGAATGCAACCCCCACTCTCTTCTTCTCTTTCATTCTCCAATTCTCAATTAATTGAGTTGCTGTTTTTATACCAGTATGAGATGCTAGAAATATTTTCAGATGGAAATATCTATGGAGTGAGTAGACTGGAATCATAATAAAAATCTGGAGGAAAATAGGAATTGAATACCTCCTTAAAAACACTTAAGAACAAAATATCCATCTTAAATTTTCATCTATATGAGTTTACATGTACTGAATGTTGTGAATCACTTTAAAAACGTTTTTCCCTTGGTTCTGGCCCCAAGGTTGAATAATTCTGCCTACAGCAATTTACATTTCACTGTCAAAGGCAGCAAAACTGAAGATTGCTGTTCCTTTCCTTGTTAACTCACATTTTACATATTTTAGTTTGTCTTTGAAGTAACTATTCTTGGAAACCATTCATTCTTCTGTCCTTTTGGATATCAGAGTTGTCAGAAGAACTGTAAAATAATTCACATAATGAACCCAGTTAAAATAATCTCGTGGTTATGAAGTGCTGCTGGAGAGGAAGCCTTCACTTTCTGACTCCTGGTCCACACTGTGGAGGTTTCCTCTCACTACCCCTTCTCTGTGCTCCTGCTCAGGGTCAGTTCACTGGAAATCTTTTGCTGGGGTCCATGTCTCACCCATCCACACAGCTCTGCAAGGCAAGCCTGGTGGTGCCTCTGCCTGCCTGCAGAGAGCAGGTGTCGGCAGCTTACCCCCTAAACCTCTGCAGAGACCTTGCTTTGTTTTCTGACTTTATGTGAGAAGAGTTTAGACTAACGAGCCACTTTGTAAGAGCCTGGCCAAATCCCTTTTCTAAAGACTAACTACCGTCTGGTTCATAAACACTAATCTATACCAGACCTGCTCTTACTCATTGTTAAAAAAGAGAAATGGGGAAAAAACCCAATCCTTTTCAGTCCATGACCTCACTCTATGGTCCCATTCTGATATGTCCCACCTGTGTTATTTGTCAGCTTTGGACTGTTGGCAGTGGAGATCTGAGGTATTGGCAACACCCTCATCACACACTGGCTGCTGTCTGAATACTGCTTGCAATTGTCAGCCCAAATCCTTTCTTCTGTGTCCTTTACTAACATGGAGTGCCATAAAGTTTCACATGGGAGAAAGTGGAAGTGTTTCAGAGCAGGACAGGATGAACAGTGCCATTGCTGCAGAAAGAGAAATGCAAACCCCCTTCTTGAACCTGTCCAGCCACAGCCAACAGTGACAGACTATCGACTGTAACTGCAGCTTTGTGCATTTGTAAGACTGGGTCAATAGCTAAGGCTCCAGCCTACAGACTAATGCAAACACAGAGACCAGCTGCCAGCCCCTTCCAGTGCTCTCACTAAGAGACTGAGGGTTGATCTGGTGGTGAGATCATATAGTCACCTTTCATACAGAGGTCGTGCCCCAGGATGGATGAAATCCAAGAGCTGTCAGGAGCTTTAACTAGATAAATCACAGCAGTTGCTTCCCCAAGGTGTCACGGCTCATGTGCCAGCTCCTTTGCAAAAGGGTTTTGAAAGGGTTAAATGAACCCTATTATCTGCAGCAAAGTAGCTGAACTATAGCTGCTCTCTGGGATATGTGAGGAAAACCTGTGTTCCCTATAGAGCATAAGGAAGCACTTTTCCCTTCTCCTTGAGCTGTGTGTATCCAGGGCACGAGGAGAGCTAAGGATTTCGGTCCGGGCCCCTTTTGCTCTCTGCTGGCAGCCTGCAGGAACAGCAGCATCTGCGCTGGTCAGCGCTTACCGAGGAGCTTCCCACTGATGTGCAGCAGTGACAGTTTATATTCCTGACCCGGCTACGAAACATGCTAACACATTTTATGTATTCGTTGTGTATTCTCATGCTGGTAGGTTACATTTAGAGGGAAAAGAATTAACAAGTGTGCTGAAAAAGGACCATCCTTGAGTGGTTATGTCTGCCTTGTTATTTAATGTAAAATTTAACTTAATTGCCAGGGAGGAAAATACTTTGGAAAATGCTGCCTGCTGAAATAGTTGGGAATGATCTTGAAATCAGGTGGATCTCTTAACATGTGACCACCCAAATGCAAATATTAAAAAAGAAAAATTCCTTTTAATCATGAAAGTAAAAGCCTAAATTTTGTGTTGACAGATGAACAGGACCAGACGAAACAATTACCCTTCCCACAGCTGCAGTTGAACACCTGGTAATGGAGTGTGTGAACACAGCTACAACCTCCACCTCATAGTGCAGCTGCAGCTTCTGTGCAGGGCTGTAACTCCCAAACACCAGGCAAGCATAAGGGGTGATTGAGTTTAACCTGGAAAGAAAATTGCAAGCAGAGGCATTTAGTCATAAAGGAAATGAATCATTGGGGTAAGAAAAAAATCATGGGTCTTAGCGAGGGGCATAGCCACATAAAAAACGTCATTCATTTGCTTGGCACAAAACCCCTAACCATACTACACCTTCAAACAAGAAGGGTAAGGAGGTATTTCACTGAATTCACCGGGAGGCTGTGCTCTGTCTTCAGCAGCTTCACAGGGTACCACACACTGACTCCTGGCCAGATGATGCATCCAACATTCTGTGGCTTCTTGGTCATCTCCACCCTCTGTCAGCCCAGGCTGGCTGCCAGGAGATAATGGTTCTGTGGTATTTGAAGAGGCTTTTATTACCTAAAGTGAAACATCGCTGGACATCAAAGTGGATGGTGGGACAAAATCAGTTTCCCGTGGATTCCTAATTTTGAATTCTGGAAGACAACATCAGACAGGACATCTAGAGAACATGGTATTGACTGTCACCTACCTGTAAGGCAGACATCCCTGGCATATATCAGGGGCAGAGACAGGTGATGAAATCCATTCTCCTCTCCCTTCCATATGAAAATCTGTGTATCAAAAGAATTTTCTTCAGCAAAAAGTCATACACTTGTGCTTCTCTTCCTGGTGATAAAACATTTTGAAATCAGCTACACCACAGCAGGATAAGGAAACGAGGAAGGAGAAAAGTGCTGAAGTGGGAAAGATAGTTTTTCCTCCACTAAGGCAAGAAAAGACTCAGTAGAGAAGTTTGATTGGTCTCACCCTCGCCTACTTTTCAACATGCTGAATTGCAACTCAAGACATAGACACTGGGTAAGCAAATCCAGTGCTCAGTGGTAGTTTTTTAGTGGTGTTTTAGAGGGTCTTGTCCATCTTACCCAGCCTCTGGCTTCCAGTCCCAAAGCTCCTGGAGATGATGTGTCAGCATGGACAGCTTTCAAGCAAATCTTCTGGGTACCCTCACAGTCATAGTCATGCTCACATCTGGACATCTTGGATTTCAACTTAGGCATGAACCGTAGTTCTTGTGTCCAGAAGCAAACATCCTGAGGTAGTTGGTATGATGCTGAAGATCTTGCTTAGGCCAAAGATATTGTGGGTTATTGCACACAAAATCTGATTCAATGAGAACCTCTAAGGTCAGGGGACCTGAACTGCTTAGGTCACAGCCTTGCTCTTATCATGTCCCCACCTGCAGTGATGATGTACAAGTCCCAACCTCCTGGCTGTGCTGTCCTGGAAATCCCTTCCTGCTGGGATTAGGGAGGTAGAGAGGGTGGCCAGCTATGATCTTGCAGGGGATGACCAAACAAAATGGCAAATGCTTTTGGGTGGAGTAGAAGCTGAAGGTGGGTGTTTTCTGTGTCCAGAAACCTCAATGCGCTATTGCCCATCATGTCTTCACCTGTGGTCAGGTTTTTCACATCTGTGGCTTGTTTGAACATCTGAGCATCATTCTACAACAAACTCTACACCTCAAAACTGAGGGAATTTTTTTCCACTGTGGTTCCTAAAATCCTCCTTTCATTTAAATTCACTGCTTCCCCACAGCAATTAAAATATGTTTAAAGGAAAACTGTAGTAAAGAGTAAAGTTTTCCATTATAGCATCTGATTAACAAGGAATCAGGCAACTTTCTCCTTAAACACAGAGGCATGGACTTGTTCTTGAAAAGCAGACAGGATTTTTTGCAGTTCTGCCTGTCACACTATCAAAGGATTGTGCCTTCTGACAGTGAGTGGACACCGTGCTTGGAGTGCACTAGACTGTGCACCTCATCTTGAGCATACACCAGGGAAAGCCCTGAAAATATAGCATATGTCCCCATTATGGCTGTAACAGAACTCCATGAAACTAAACCTGAGAGCAAATAAAACAGACATCAGCATCCATAATAAGCTGAAAACTACACACTGAACATGCTAATTGATACAAGTTTTTGACAATGTTTCTATATTTCTAGAACACGGGAATCATCTTCTTCAGGGCAGTGTGTTGGTCAAAGACTGGGAAACATCAGAAAATACAGCCATTGCTGGAGCACATGCAGAAAGCTGGCATCATCAGTACTTCAGAAATATCTATGTCAGATATATTCTTTAGGGCAAATTAGAGTGAAATTCCCCTTTCTAGTAAGTAGGTGAATATGACAGTGGCTCTCCAGCTATTTCCTATGGGTGCCTTTCGCTGTCTTTAAGACAGCAAACTAAGTTGTCTGTGCCTATTTCTTCTTTCACTTCCATTGGAGTTAAATCCCTAGCTACAGTGTGAAGTATCAAAACCTACTTAATTTTCCTCTGCTTCTTAGCCAGAGTCATCCCTGGGGTACCATTAAGGTACCAGATCCAACTGAAGGAGTCGCTGGCATCCTTCATGGAACAAAAGGACTGAAATAGCAATGAGAATGGAGAAAAGTGAAATGGACATAGTTATCACAGTAGTATTTTTTGAAGGGACCTGAATTTCATGTTATTCTGCTACAGACTAGAATAACAGGCCCTTTGATAAGGAAAATAGGGGAGTTCAGCATAGGATCAAACCTGTGGAATCGCTGCAATTTCCTACAGCTGAAGTATTTACCAATGGCAAACTCATTACAGCACGTTGTTTTAGAAGAGTTGTTTCACTGGAAAATTCAGCCTTAAGTTGTCAAATGGGTCTCACTTGAAAAGAAAGAGGAGAAGCAAAAAGGAAAGGAGAAAGTAATAGCAAGCCCCTTTTTGTCAGAAGTGCTGAATGTTTGCATTTGACACTTCATTTCAGCAAAATTGACCCAATTTGATACATGATCTAAGCAAAGTTAAACCAATCTCAGAAAACCCCCACAAAAACAACCAAACAATAAACCTCAACCAAAATTAAGCAAAAGAGTTAAACAATCTGACAATGAGAAAAAACTTTTTATTACAGACTACAAGGAACAATAAAGCTTGAGCCAAAACATATTTTTTTGCTTTGTTAATTTCCTTAAAAATCTTGGACAAATTTTGTTTTGGTTTGTCCAAAACCAAATTTATTTCTTCTCTAAAAAACCCATTACTTACTTACCTAACTAATCACATTAGTTTCCTTTTAACGGAAGGGCCAAATCTTATATTTTTGAGTCAGTTCTCAAGTGATAGTAGGTGATGGCAAACAGAGAAGGAGAGGGTCCTGCAGGACATTTTGAACTAATCCATCTATGTTTGTAATATAATCCAAGGTGCCATTAGACCACCCACAAGCAGATAAAAAGCAATATTTTAGGGGAGCTATTGAACAGGATTTTATATTGAATAACATGGTCACATCACACACATGTTTCTTCTATTATACTAGTTTTAAATTTCTATTTCCTTCTGCTATTAACTATTATAGTGTTGGTTCTCTCAATAACGATAAGAACAGTCCCTACAGAAGAGATGATTCTGTACCTATTTTGGGGGAAGATATACTTTCAGCCACCTAGAAACGGTTGTTTATATGTAATGCTGAAAGTTCATCTCCCTGCCAGTCTGCAACTCAGTCAGTATCAAATGACAAAGTTTCTGTAGTTGACCCTTTGAATTCCTGCTGGAAAATGTGCAATGGAGAGAAAGACAATTATTTCATTGGAGGTCCAGGGGTGTGTCACTTTCTATCCAAGATGGAATGATATTGGAAACAGTTAGAATCATCCTAGAAATTGATGGAAATTTGGATACAGATTGAACAAGAAGCTGTTTTCAAGGCACCAAACAGGTGTAAAATTTGATGGAAAGTTTGGGGTGTTTCTTATCTTACTGGGCTCTGTTAACTCCTTTCCACTGCAAAGCAAGTAGAAATCTGACAAGTCCTTACTCTGTGGCTGACTTACAGGACAGAGAAAGGACTGTATCAGGGCAGCTTAGTAATACTTAATTAAAAGAAGATGTGGAAGCATTTCACCATGCATAATTATTTATACATCTTATCTCCCCTCTTCAGGAAAGCATTTAATTTTCACAATCAGTGAACAAATTCAGTTCACATTTTCTGAACAAAAATGGTCCTAAGCCTTTTTAATATCCATGAAACAGGGTTGAAACCTCTGTTTATCTAAGCTGTGTATCATGTAGCGGCATCTTTTTAACCTGCCTATTATTATACTGACAGCATAAGCATCTTGGATACCTTACAACTTTTTTACTTTTGTTTCGTAAGAAACAAAACAAAGGAAGGAATCAGAAAATTCTACAAAATGCTTGGAAGCAAGTGTGTGATGGACATAGGTGGGGCCCCTCTGAGGTCGGGGTGGGGGCTTTTTGTATTCATAATCACTTCCTCCTGTGCCTGCGGCCACTCTGTCAGCCAGCGCTGGGCAGCTGGTGGGTGAACAGGCCATGACTCCACTTCCTCTGGCAGACCCTTGGGATGGTGGGCTGTTCCTGGGATGCTCCACGGGACTCCTGCCCTGCACAAACCACTGCCTGCATCTGTCTCATTCGCTCGGTACCTCCGTCACCAGCAGACATTCGTCACCCCTGTTTTTTCAGCCTCCTGCAATCAATTTGTGGAGGATGCTGAGGGTAACGGGAGATGGAGAGGCTTTTCGCTTCGAAACAGAGTGGTCAGTGGTGCTCTCTAGCTCACAATCCATCTTCTTGATCTCCTGGAGTAGGAAGAGAAGTGCATTACTGCTGATACAAGAAGATCTGTCAAGTGAAGTGTTCTACATTTATCACATTTACAGAGTGAGTGGCATTTCAATAGCAGTCAGTCTTCCATACAAGTATATTAGTGAGCTCAGACACGCAGGCGCACTGCAAAAAATATGAGAAACAATTGTCTATGGGGGACTTAGCTGAAACCTGTGCAGGTGAAAACCAGCAGCTCTTTCCTACTGGTATCCGGACTATCTGATTTTAAAATATCTCATCAAAACTATATTTCGACTTTGTATTATTGGGCTGCTGGGTCAAGCAAAACGAGGGCTCTTACCATTAACTGGGCACCACTCTTCTGTAGTTTTGTACCTTTTCCCATATGTTATATACTATAATATATGTTATATATGAATTATATGTTAATGTTATATATGAAATACTAATCATGCATGGAAGTATTTATGATATCTTTGTCCATAACTTATAGAAATACATTTGTTTGCAACAAACACCAACCATGTTTCCATGAAAAGCAATGAGATTTCGAGCTATAGGCCAGTCCCTTCCAGAGAACCTTGTTTTCTGAGGAGAAAAAAGAGGGAGAATTCATTGAAATTTTGGATTCCTTTAGCGAAGGTCATTTTTGGTTTAGTGACATCAGATTTCCTTTGTATCCAATTGAGATCATTAATATAGTCATCTTAAGTTGTACTCAGTAGATTAATCTGGTCCTGAAATGACCATTGGCCTTTGCAAACTACTTCAGGCCAGACTGATGTGCCACAGCCAATAATATCAGATTCAACAAGGCCGACTGCCAGGTCCCAAGTCACAACAATCCCCTTCAGTGCTACTGGCTGGGGGGAAAGTTGCCCACTGTAAAAGGACCTGGGGGTCCCTTTCCTGTTCAGTCAACAGCAGTTGAGCATGAGCCAGGGTGTGCCCAGGTGGCCAAGAAGGCCAATGGCATCCTGGCCTGTCTCAGAAACAGTGTGGCCAGCAGGACCAGGGCAGTGACTCTCCTCCTGTACTCAGCACTGTTGAGGCCACACCTCAAATCCTGTGTCCAGTTCTGGGCCCCTCAACTTGAAGAAAGTCCCTGAGGGGCTGGAGTGTCGGGAAGGGCAATGGAGCTGGTGAAGAGTCTGGAGCACAAGGGAACTTGTGTGATGAGGAGCAGCTGAGGGAGCTGGGGGTGTTTAGCCTGGGGAAAAGGAGGCTCGAGGGTGACCTTACTGCTCTGTACAACTCCCTGAAAGGAGGCTGTAGCCAGGTGAGGGTCACTTCTCTCAGGCTACTAGTAACAGGATAAGAGGAAATGGCCTCAGGTTGCTCCACAGGAGGCTCAGTTTGGACTTCAGGAAGAATTTCTTCACTGAAAGGATTATCAAGCACTGGAATAGACTGTCCAGGGAGGTGATGGAGTCACCATACCTGGAGGTGTTCAAGAAATGACTGAATGTGACACTTAGTGTTTTGATCTAGTTGACAAGTTGGTGATTGGTCAAATGTTGGCCTCAGTCTTGAAGGCTTTTTCCAGCCTAAATGCTTCGATGCTTCTGTGACTCTGTGATCTTACTGGGTGGACCTACATTGTCTGGAAAGTGAGTCATGACAACTAGTTCATGAGTAGACACCCAAAGTTGAGCAACATGAATCCTATTTCTAATTCCTGCCTCGAAGCTTACTTAGCATTGATATCAGCATAATTAAATACAATGTACTTGGTGTACCATTCTGTGCATGTCTGAGGAGCTGGACCTTTATTTTTGACTTCAGGCACAGGTTCGGCTCCACCATGAGACAATCAAACATATATAAGGGTCAGGCATCTGTGTAAAAGCAGGTACAGGGTAAAATTCTTACTAGACAATGATTGCTTTTCGTTTTTGAGAAAACCAGTATGAATGGGTGAAAGTTGAGATTTTTAGATCATGTTACTGTATCAACTTTGTCTTATGCACTACCAATTTTGGTTAAGAAATGAGAAGAATGGCTTTATTCTGCTAATCTCTGAAGCACTTGTTACAAAGGTGTCAAAATCATTAAACCTCATCATAGAAAAGGGAATCAGTTTTCACTGCATATTATCAGTACAAAATGCTAGGTGATTTTTTTATTCCTGCATACTCAGAAGGAACTCTATTGGTTTTGATTAGAATAGCCAAATGAAGAAATAATCAGGAAAGCAAGAAAAAACATGAAATAAAACTGCAGCTGGTACCAATTTCAGAAACAGGGAAAATGTACATCTGAACTTTGGGGAGCAATTAATCTTGAAACAAAACCTGCCCCTGAACTTTTCTGACTTCCCCCTAAACATCTTGCAATCCTTATAGAAATGCTTTATTTACCTACTGAACAAGCTGCAATATGTGCAATATAAATATAATATTTACCTGTGCCTGGTACGTTCTGTCCTGTCTTCCAGCTTGGGGATTATCTAGAGATGTCAAATGTTCCTTTGAGACTCAGTAACTTGGGATAATGCTTCAAATTGGACTACCTTGACTTCTTCGTGAACCTTTCACTTTACAAATGTCAGGTTGTGTTTTGTTCCCTTGTTTTGAGAGCATTAGAGTAGGTGCAAACTATGTGTGCAGGGTATTTCTTTCACATCTGATCATTGCTCCTTCTTATTTCTATACCCGTTTTTTTTCTCCTGACCTTTGTGATATGCAAATATCACACATGAACCAGAGATAATAAGCTCAGCAAGACTGAGATATAGTGGAGTCCCTGTGGATGCTCCTATTCAGAGATTCAGTAGTTTTCACATCTCCAGGGTTTGCAGCAGTTTCATTTTAGTGGCAGCCTTGCTTTCAGATCCTGACTCTCCCGTCGCAGGGAAGCTAACTCTCTCCATATGTTCAGGCACTTCCTGAGATGGAACTAGTCAGTGCTTGAACATGGATGAGAGTCTGGCATCCAGCTCAATGAAGCTCTTTGTTTAAAACCCATTTATTGATAGAGAACACCAAGCACCCCTTCCTCCTTATCAATGGAGTGATTTAAATACTCCAAACATTTAGCATGAGGTATTGCCTTCCCCTACCCCCTTTGGCATTAAATGGTTGTTAAAGGACCAAATGGAAAAGAAACAGCAAGTTATTGGTAGTGTGAAGGCAAGATATGGTCCCCCGCACAGGAAATGTCACATTTAATACAAAACAAGTTTCAGACTAATAGAGTTGCCAAATTATTTGAAGTGATTTGCGTTTCATATATTCAACTACTACCCTAAACCAGTGCCAGACAAATAAAGGAGGCATAATTCTGAATGCAGATGAGCTGTAAACAGACACCAAGGCTGGAAGGATTGTTACAGCTGAATTGTGATGACTTAGACTGTTTCCCACAGGTTACCAGAATTCAATATTAAAGAAGAAATAAAGATAGTAACCTTGTTTATTCCTCTTGGACATAGCTAAGGAGTAGAGAGAGACATCTCTTGATCCACCCTACTATAAAGTCTGACACAGTATAGGCTAGAAATAATTTATATCCCACCCACAAGACTAATAAAAAAATAAGAAAATCTGACTCAGAGACATGTCACTGTGTCAACAAACTTCAGTAATGCATCTCATGTATGTCCTGTCTGTGTCTTGAGTCGCAGCCCAATCCAAAGACACTTATTATAGATCCTCAAGGTGATTTTGAAGGTTTTGGGAAATTACAAAAATTGCTGTAAGCCAGTAAAAGTTAAAAATTCATAATCACAGAGTGATAGAAGAGCAAAATTGTTCAAATAATAAAAGTAAAAAGGGGCGGTTCACTCAAAAAATGAATACTTAAAATATTCCTAGGGTAAATTTTTTTCTCTCCACTTTCTTTCTTGTTAATTACACTCTCTTTCTGAGGAACAGGGAAGGTATTATGGGACTTCTGGTTAACACAGGAATAAAATAGCTTTCCTTCATGACTATGGCAAATATGGAGGAATTTTGTAGTCTTAAAGGCTGTCAGTAGCTACAATCACAAAGTCATAGAATGGCTGAGGTTGGAAGGGACTTCTGAAAACCTTCTGGTCCAGCACCTCTGCTACAGAAGATCCACCTAGAACCAGTTATCCAGCTTCATGTCCATACAGCTTCTACTTAAAGTATCTCCAAGAGTGGAAACTCCACAACTTCTCAGGGCAACATATTCCAGTGCTCCATCACCCTCACAGTGAAGGTTTTATATTTGGATTTGAGATGAAGTTCACTTAAAGGAGCTAAGAAGAGTTAGAAGAGCAATTATCCAGGAACTGCACCAAAAAAATCCTCCCCAAAATTAAAAAATTATATCACATGTCTAAAGAACATACTGCAATGCAAGAAAACCATTGTGACCAGTGGATTCATATTCCAATGGTTATGCAAGTCATACTTTAACAATTTGTACCAGTTTTCCTTCCTGTCCTGTGAAAACTCAGATGAACAAACAAACATTTTCAAGCTCCCTCAAGAGTCTCAATCTAATATTTTAAGAAAGACTTTTTGTCAGACTTTGACATTTTAAATGGAGACCTGGTATGGCATGATTTTTATCAATAAGGTACAAGGCAGGAAAGACAATCATTCAGAAACTGTGTGAACTGCAGCTTGCAGAAGCTGATAACAAGACCTTTTCACCAAGCCAGCTAGCTGGTGCCAAATCTCATTGGCTCATATTCAGGCAATCACAGTTGGAGTTGCTTCCTCCCATTTATAGTTTGAAAAATGTGTCTCTTAGTACTGGAAAATACATTCTTGCACATGGGAAGATAAAATATTTATCCTAGAGTCAACTGCTGTAATTGTTCTGGGTGGAAATCATAGGACTCCTCTAAAGACCTAAATGTATCTTTCCAAATTATTGTGCAAAAGGTGAGCTGTCAGGATTTCGAATTGTTGCTTGGGAATTTGTTTGTAGCCTCCCCAGTGCTGAGGCAATAGAGAACAGGTCCTGTCAGCTGTCAGGAGTTACAGCAGCAAAGGTTTGGTCTCATGTCTCCATTTCAGGAGAACAGAGAACCCTTGGCAGTAGAGCACAGAGGAAGCAAGACAAGCACAGGTCCTGTTTTCCTTGCGAGCTGTGCAGCAGATCTATCCCAAAGGAAGTGACATGCCCCTGCAGCCAGCATGAATGAGATGGGCAATGCATCAGCCTTTAATTTGTGCTTAGTCCATGTCAAGATGAAGATCCTTTCAGTCATGTCTCTGACTCCACTTTGCAGGTTTGCCTGAGTGCTGAGACTTCAGCCAGGAAAAAGATATTTGTCTCATTTTTCTGCCATATGGTTGAGGCAAACTCACCCAGTATTATACAAGTCATGGTATGCCTTCCAAAAATGGCCACAGCTACCCTGTGATTGATAGGACAGGAGGTAATCAACAGTGTGGGGATTATGAAGGCTTTCACTGACGAACAGATGCTGTGAGTGATGTTAAGGAAAATTAATTATTTAAGATATGAACAGATCCTGTATCAAATTCAGCTTTCAGAAAGTGGCTTTTGTGGTTATATGTAGTTATTCTATTTGTCTTTTTTACCAGAAGCTGCTTGGGCTCTAAACTTTCTGGTCTCTGGGCTCATACAGTGCTAGTCACTCTGTTTACGTCTAACGTGGCCAGGAGTACTTTGCCTCTGGGGTCCAGCTGTGTGGGGTGATGACATGTTACCTCTCCTGACAGCTTGGGTTTTCGTAGCTATGGTAGCTTGGGCAGGAGGCAACTGCAGTAAGTTCTCATGTCAGTAGAAGAGCAGGGAGGCCCATCTGTGTAGGATGCACACCCAAGTGCATCTGGTACTCTTTTTGACACTCAGTCCAAACTGGGACCTTAAGGCAATACCAAAGCATAAACAGAAAACATGAACTGAACACTGGTGTGATGCACTATTGCTGCACCCTGGCTATAACTACCCTGACTGATTTGTTAGTCATTTCTGAGTTTTTCCTGGAGTTTGTTCTTTCAGACTGAAGCTTCAAGCTTGTAAACCTCCACCAGCTTCACTTTACACTCTGAGCCTGCCCACTGTTCTCAGCAGACCATCTTCCCTGGACAATGACAAACACCAGGACATCTGTCCACTGGATCATGCCCAAATAGGAATGCAAGAGGATCCTCTGAACCCAACACCTTGTGTATGGATAAAAAAACCAATTTGACTAATCCCTCAGTGGTTCTTTGCCTTTTCCTTGAACTGGTTCTGTGCAAAAACCTTCCTCTTCCACCTGGAAAAATGCTTCATTAAAGGTATCAAGTCCAAATGAAGAAAAGGTGCATTCTGAAAGCAAAGGTGTTAAGGATGGATTTTGTGGACATTTCCTTGAACAGTCCAAACAGTGAATCACTGAAAAACCTAGTTCAAGGAAAACAAAAGCTCCTTGCCTTCCTTCCTTCCTTCCTTCCTTCCTTCCTTCCTTCCTTCCTTCCTNAAAAAAACCAATTTGACTAATCCCTCAGTGGTTCTTTGCCTTTTCCTTGAACTGGTTCTGTGCAAAAACCTTCCTCTTCCACCTGGAAAAATGCTTCATTAAAGGTATCAAGTCCAAATGAAGAAAAGGTGCATTCTGAAAGCAAAGGTGTTAAGGATGGATTTTGTGGACATTTCCTTGAACAGTCCAAACAGTGAATCACTGAAAAACCTAGTTCAAGGAAAACAAAAGCTCCTTGCCTTCCTTCCTTTTTTTTCCCTTTGTTTCTTTGTTTTTCTCCTCCTTCTCCCTTTCTCACCCTGTTCTCACCCTTCTCCCCAGATTTGGGCTTTCTAGAGGGAATCTGAAAACTTAAGTCTTCCAAAAGGGGAGAACTAAGAAAGGCAGCCTGTCATGCTTCTCTGATAGCTGGAATGTCTTGGTTTACATCTGTTTCCTGTACAAGGAAGCCCAAGGAGCAATGAACTCACCAGGAATAGAAATGCGTGTGCTGTCTTTTTATCTTTAAACAGAAACAGCATGGTCACACCTGCAGTCTGAGTCCATGTAACCAGTAATTTCTCATTAAAAATACAATTGGAAAATAATTAAAATGTCCTTGTGAGCATGATTACATCTGTGTTAAATAGGCAGAGTTTAAATCATATTGCTACTTAACCAAGACATGGGTGGGAATTTTTTTGGAGTTCCCAGAAACTAAATGTCGTAAGGCATGTCTGCTGGCTAGTTCATCCCAGGGACCACATGGCTCTCATGAACTCACATGAATCAGAGTCTACATATGTTGCTGAAAGTGACAAGGCATCTGAGATCACCAAAGCAACAGAGGAAGTTGCAAATTTCTTAAAATAAAATATTTCCCCCCACTCTAAAGCAAATAATTAATTCGTTTGGGAATTGTTATGGCTGAGTAGAGAAATATCTTTTAGGAAGTTCACCTTGCTGAAGAAAATGTTCCTTTCATATAAGTAAAAAGATAATTGGAATAGCAAGACCTTATGATTAGCATGATCTCTGACCAGCAGTAGGAAAATCAGTGATGTGCTTTATTAGTAGAACAAGAATGGTTTTGTTTTCTCTTTGTTCTGAGCTCTGGACAGATAAATGAATGAAATGGGTACAATCTGTAAAGGGTCTTTTGGTCTGTAGTTTTTATTCTGTCCCGTCACCATGGAATCGACATTCACATTTGTCAGTGCAGCACTGAGCCTTAACATCAAAACATCTTTTATTTTTGACATCTGGTAAGACTCTTTATAAGCTAAAGGAGAAACTTTCCTTCTTTTTCCATTTGCAATGTATATAGAGACAGCAATCACAATGAACATACTGGCATTTTTTGCCTAAAATATCCCTGGAGAATTAATCTGGTTATGAGCTGTTTTTATTCTGTCACATGAGAAAAAAAAACCCTATAAAATGGAAGCCTTAGTTTTAACAGAAAAGGACAGTGGTCAAGATGTTTACTTCCAGCTACTGATTTCCAGTACTCTGAACTGAAATACCTTGTAAATGCCCAATTTGCAGAAGGTCTGTGCTCTGCCCATCCTCACTGTTGGGCTGTTTCAATGAGTTACAGAGATCTCTTCAAACTACATTTGAAAATCTCATCAGAACAGGTTTCAGAGTCTGAAAGTATCTGATGAAGAGCACCAGGAAGCATCTACCTGTAACTACGTTAACTTCATCTGCCAATACATATAAAAGCAGCTACATTGAAGTTACCCACACTCTGCTGTGTTACTTCTCAACCTGAGCTTGGTGTAGCAGAGGGCAGGTACTAGATATTTCTGAGGATGCTGACATTGTGTATCAAACCCAAAGTAGAAATGGAAACCTTTTCTTCTCCCTTTGCTCAAAGTGCAAAAGATGGAGGAGGAATTGTCCTTATCCAGTCTCCTAGGGGTAATCACAACAATTTCATTTTTTTGAGAGATTTGCTTTTCTCCTTTCACTAAGACAAGGACACTAGAATGACTCAAAATACAGCTACAAACAGTCATTAAACTTTGATGGAAATGGCTTCAAGTATTTGTAATTATTTGGGATTTATTTTAACGGTACGACCATTGTTTTTTCAGTGCTATCTAATGTGTAGAATTAAGGCACCTAAGGCTTTAGAGAAATTTATCTCTGATTTAGGTGGTTAAAACCATTCTGCTGTCTATCTGCTGACTTGTTTCAGCAGCAAATTTAGCATGCCCAGTGTATGAAGCAGCAACTGAACTTCAAATCCAGTCCAGGCTTCTCCTGTGTTCATCAGACTCCAGGGTTCACTTTGATGTCCTGTCATTAGAATGCTGGAGCAATAGCTCAAGTGCCATTACCTTCAGCTCACCTTTGTTCTCCAGAATAACTTGTATTCTCAGTTAAATCCCTTCCTGTACCAATCTTTATGATAATATATGCAGGACTGCAATGTCATCTGGTTAAGTAGATGCACTGCCTTTTGGGATCACACATATCCTGTTACAAGGGTCACTTGTTCCTCAAATGTTTCTGTCTGAACAGAGAGCTTCACAGCTTCTATGTATACAAAATATTGGACAGCTTTTCCCTGCCCCAAAATTGCTACATGGGAAATTTCTATGAACAAAGGGCTGGAAGACATGGGTTGTTTAAGGCCATGTGCAAGTTAGATTGGACACTTTGCATGCTTTTGTCTTAGGTCCTGAGACTGCTTAACCTGCTTAGAGAGTTCGCATTGCTTAGTTTTTTCCCAGAAGTAAAATACATCCACTGAATGTTGGCGTTGTCTTTCATTTTCAATGAAAACCAAAAGCAGTTGGCAAAGAGATTCCTCAACTGGCAGGAGGATGCCAGCAGCAAGAGTGGAAAGACAAGTCTGGGAATAAGAAGACCACTAGCACACACATGCTAAGAACAGCACCCTGGTAGGTAGACAAAGCAACTCTCTGTTTCAGGCCTATGACTGAGGAATTTCACTGCAATAATCTGTGTGTTCACAAACACCCTCACAATCTCATCAGCCTGTTTGCAAGCTGGAATTTTCAGGTAGCTTTCTGCAGGAGGAGGCATCAAAAATACAAATCATGCATGGTATTTCCTCTTAAGCACAGGAGAGGAAATAATCACAGAAGTGAAGGCAGACAGCATTTTTGAAGGGATGACTAGAGGGAGTACATATATTTCAAAGTAAATAGTGAAGCTACAATAGGTGAGATTGTTGCACGTATAAAGGGCAAATTTTAATACAAGAAAAAGGAGAGAGAGCAAACCAGAAGTACATTTGGAGATATACAATCAAGACAACCAAACTGGAGGTTTTTAATATGAAACACATTTCCTGTCAGGAAACAAGTCTGTTCCTCAAAAATACCAAGCATTTTGCTCATTTAAAAGGAGAGATGAGAGGATGAATCTGGTGGATAGAAGTTATTAGAGATTCTAAGATGACAACAAAGCCTGTTATTAGGTCTGTGAATGGGTTAGGGATTATCAAAATCAAAAAGGTGTAAAAGGAAAAAAGCCAAGTTGGTATGTGAAACCTTGTGTTTGCTGGTATTGAAAAGTATTATGATATCAAACATGCTTCATTTTCAGGGTTTACCTTTGACCAGACATCTTTATATGAATGTTTGGCTTTTAAAAAATTGATGAAATTACAAAACGATCATATCTTATATGCCATCTGCTAAGAACTATATTGAACCTGAAAATGGCTGACCACAATAGCCAGGTAAAGAAGGTCAGCTTTCAAGTGATTTGCTTAATCATGTGCCCTTCAGCGCACTGATTTAATGTATTAATCTCTGTATCTTTGTAGGTATGTATAAGGTCTTCATTTTTTGCTTTTCCTGATATCTGAAATGCTGCCTGAGAAACCAAATAATTAATGGATATAAGCAAATTTTGACATCAACCCTTGCTAATAACTCAAATTCCAAGAAACTTCTCTTCTTATAATAGTAAGAAAAAATTGTAATTAGTAAGTGTAATACAATAAACTCTTATGCTGCATCCATAATCACAACACCTGAATTTTTTCTTCCGTCATTTAAGTTAGTACAGGCCAATAGCATGCCTGTTTAGGTTTTTCTCTAAGACAACATATTGTGAAGAAAATCCTGAAGAAAACATAGGGAAGTGCAAATTTTACCCATTTGATGAAAGAACAGTTGCTGCTGAACAGTGATTGGGAAGTCATAAAAATGCAATATTCAGAATCTTTGCATTCATTAGCTTGACAGATGTTCTTAAAAACATTCCCCTGGTTCTCAAATTGGTATAATTACACTGTCAGTGCTGTGCGTCCCTGACAAACATTCAGAAACTCTTATGACTTTTCTGATTGCCCTTATATTTTCTGAATCCAATAGTCATATGTTTATTGCTTGTTCAATTTTAGCCAATATGTGTAATTCTCACTGCAGCTCAGCCTGGGTGTAGCTTGAGAAGCAAAATTGCTTTGGTACCCATTACTCGTTTGTTTGTGCTCTTGTGACTCTCTCCTGGCAAAAACCCAAAGCCATCCTGAGAGTTACACCCTGGGTAAGATGGTAGATCCTGTTCTTGGGCCCTAATGAAGATACTTCTTAAACAGAGAAGTGCTGTGTGAAGATGTCTGGGCTGTATTGTACCTGTGGCTGATGGAGACAGCATGCACTGAGTGTCCCTTCAGCCTGTCGTTCAGGCATTTCTCACCTATTGCACTTTTGGCAACTGCCTAGAAGTTGCAAGATGGACTAGCTGGTGGCTTTGTGCAGCGACCTCTCTTTGGAGAGCACCAGCTCTGCCAGCTGTCACATAGGCAGGATGCCTGAGAGATTTTGCATTTGCTCCTGGAAAAATGCAATCCCTCCTTGGTGGCAGGGCACTTAAAGCCTTCATCCAGGCAAGCTGCAGGATGGAAAGAGGACACAAAGCATTTAAGCATTTTTGCTTTAGGAGCTTTGTTGTGCTGGCACAGTCTGGACTAATTACAGTCCTAAAAAGTAGTTATGTCATAACAATGCCTGTGTGTGCTGTGTCTGTGTGTGCATGTGCATGCACATTCTTGTGTATGGGAGAGAAAGACACAACCACCATAACCATCATAACCTAAGAAGCCTCAGGATTGGCACAAAAGGAACTTATTTGACAATGAATCCATTTTTGTTGAATATTGTGAATCATCCCCTAGGTTCTTTTGGGAATATACAGAAGATTCCTGTGCAGACCTGAGGGAAAATCATCTTACTGATCTGTTAGCACCTCTGCTGTTAATATAAATATTGGCAAGAGTTATATAAATACTGGTGGATTTTGGAAGGGCTGTGAGCAATTTAACAGCAAGAAGCTCCTTTTTTAATACAGGAAAACAAAATGCTTAATGTGTCCCAGGATGTGCTGAGTGTATGTGAGTGATTACATACAAATGCCATATAATGAGTACTCTGAGAAGATGCTAGTTGCAAATTAATTATTCCTCAGTTAAAGCAACAGTAGTGCACTTGCTCTGGTTGGGATTAAAGTTCCTGCTCTGACATTATTCACCTGCTGCTATGGAAACAAACACATTCAATGTAAGAATCAGTAAGTCTGTTTTCCCAAAAGTTATTGTTTTCTTGGGTAAATTAGGCCCAGATCCTCCATTTAGTTCTCTTGTGGCAGCTCTCTGAGTGGATTGTGGGTCACTTCACAGCAGACCAGCAGCCAGGAGGATGATACACATCACCTTCTTCACTGCACACGTTTTCTGTTTTTTAACAAATCTACTAAAGCTTGCCAAGAGCATGTAGAGTCTATCCCAGGCCTCCCCGCCGCTGTTATCCCTCTGTCTATGTTTATAATTTACCCTGCATTGAGATTTCTCATCTTAATTTAGAACTGTCTGTGCTTTTTTAAGCAGTTCCTTAATAAAGGGAAGCTGTTCATACTGTGAACTTAGGGAGGTGAATATGTCTGACCTTCTGGGGTTCCCAAAGGCAGGGATTTGGCGTGATATGCAAGAGCTCTTTTCAGAAGCCATGGGTGCAGGTGAGCCTTCGTTCTCACCAAGTCCTGTGGCCAGAATGTGGAGCACAGGGAGCCCTGACCCTGCCACCTCACTTCTGAGGGAGCAACCTCATGGCAGCTCTGGACTGGACAGATATTGGCCTTGCTTTTTTTTTTTTTTTTTAAGTGACAGGCTGCCCAGACTGGCAAAACAGGGTTTCCATCTACCATGTCCAGTGCATTGTCCATGGAGGTGGACCAGGTCCTGAGATTGCTTTTGTTGGTCCACATGGAGGAAAGGAGCGAGCTTCCCATCCTCCTCATTGCCCAACAAAGTAAAGAGTGGAGAAAAGAACTATTGTTGTTTAATAACTTTGAACAAGAGAAATAAATCACAGCTACTTTAAAAACAGGCAATTAGAAGAATATTTTCACTGAAAAAAATAATCTGAAAACATTGACGTATCACCAGAAGGCTTGGAAATGCACAGAAATCGAATGTCAGTATATTTTCTGCAACTGCTGCAAGAGAGCTTTTGCAAAACCTTGTGTTAATGTAGCTGTGGCAGGATCGCTTTCCTGAGCCTATAGACAGTCTGAAAGGCTAGTTTGAGATTAATTTAGCTAAATTAGACATCAATTTTAACAACAGAACATCATCTAAAATTATGGAACTTAAACTAGGATGGTGAAATACAAGCCTAGTTAAACCAAAGGGTTAGCAGAGGGTGCAGGAGTGAAAACTATGTCAAGTTGAAATCCAATTTACTGGTTAATCTTGAATGAATAGCTTTAATATAATAACAGCCCTTATCTCAAGGATGGCGAAATGAAGTATTTCTTTGGTTCATGGTGGGAACTGGTAGCTATTACAGAAAAGGAAATACAGAAACAAGAAGAGATCGGTGGGAAGAAAGAGAGAAGACAACAGGGATGGTGGAGATGAGGGAGAAAGCACAAAGACCTGGAAGGGGAGCATATCTTACTCAGCAACACTGACCGTAAGAAGGCATTAAGCAGATAAATATCAATTTACTACTTATAAGTCATATTCTACCCTTGAAGTATGAGCAGACTTCCCCATGAGGTCAGTGGGTGTGCCAGTCTGGGCTGTCAAAAAATATGTTGTCTGAAATATATATCCCGGCCTTATGGGAGTAGCTGGATGTGGAATTTGGCGCTAGCAGTGGAATGAGTTTGATATTACTGTACAGAGCAACTGACGCTGGTGGATGCATGTCTGAGGTGTGATTGTGCAAGGACACACTTTTCACCCTCAGTTCAGTGGAAAGCTCATCAAGCTGCTTAGAATGAATAGGTTGAGGTTGTCTATTAATTCGTGGCCATGGGCTGTTTCTGCAATTTCCTATGTACTCATTCTCACACTTTCCTGAGGGTGATAATTCCTTCTTGAATAAGGAAGGAATTTACCTACTTTATCAGGTGCAATCACTTGAATGTCCTGGGAGACTAATGGGAATTCTTTCCAGTGATGTAGAGCTCACAAGGGAGAAAGGAATGGATCCATGGCAGAGGACTGCCCCCCACTCTGCTGTGGCTATGTTTACATGGACTTCAGTAGGAGCAAAATTCACTTCTGTCCAATGGTTTGAGACAGTGATAGGTCAATAAGCAATAAAATAATTCTAGTGGTTAAAATCCCAACAGAGTTAATGCCAAGGTTGTTACGTAGTTAGCACTGGTGTTGATCCTATTGGCAGCAATGTGTTCCAAGTGGGATAACTTGTACACAGCAGGAAAACCAGGGAGGCAGCCATCCACTGAGCAGCCTGGGGTAAGGGGGTATTTCAGGTCTTGGTGCTGGCAACAGCTGGAATTGTCAGAAGATGAATGGAATAGGACACATCCAATTTTTTGTGTACCTGGAATTTAGGTTAATGCAAACTTCTTTCAGAAAGGTTTACAGGAGGTGAATGTAATAGCAATATAAAGTTTCTGAAAGCCTGGTTAGTCCACAGGCCACAGGAGGAACTGATATGTGGAAAAGAAAGATGTGAGGAAATTTTAATACCATATGCAGGTTCTTACAGTAATCTGTAGAAAAAAGTAGAGAACACCAGAGCAATCAAGGACAGTGTTTGAGCTTTCTGCTTCACCTTTCCTGATGAATGGCTGAAATGAAGGTGTGTTTCTTGAACTGGACTCTCTCCTAGGCCAGTCACTCAGCCTGTGAGGGCACTGTGGCCACCACCATGACACAGGTGTGACTGTCTTTGAGCACAACACACCAAAACCAGTGACCCAGGCACGGCAGACCTCCAGACGTTAACCTCCAATCTTACCCTTTGTCTGTAGAACTCATGGTGAGAAGCTCTCGCTGTTGGTGGCAGGGGAGAAGGAAGGATCAAACAGACCAGTTGGTGATGGCGATCCATGAGGTCGTTGGCAAAGTATGTTACTGCCCTGGGCTCCCAATATTTTCTGCGACTCAGTCAGCTCTTTTTGTCCATAATTCCTTCTTTTGTGATCTCACCTGAAATGTCAAAGATGGTCTGTGTGTGCTGAGGTCTTGACAGCTTTGATCAGGATTTTCCCTTTCACAAGGTCCCAGTGCAAGGCCACAACAGAGGAGTTATTGAACATTTCTGTATCTCCACAGCTCTTCTGTGCAGGGGGCAGGTTTCTACTGGGTGTTAGTCAGTGTTGTTCACCAAAGCCTATAGCAGGATTGTCATTCTGCCCGGGCTGTGCATCGAATCCTAATTTGGCATTACTGTAAACTGCTGTGTAAAACACCAGACGAAAATGATGCTACTTAGTATTTTGAAAGGCATCTTCTACACAGATTGGAAGGCAGCTCCCTGTAATTCTCCACTTGACAGTTATTTAATACATTTCAGCTCTGGTTTCAGCGCTACATTTAGATTTACAAAAAAAGGATTCCTGACATTTTGTCAGTTTTTTCATCTATGCCTGTATTCCCACTTCATCTCACATTTCCTCAGTTCATTACAGCAACCCCTGCTATGACAGGATAAAGCCACACACAAAAAGTCCTTTCATGGCTACTTCACATTGATATCTATTTTTGAGAGAGAAGCTGAACTGAAGCAGCATGACTCTCTAATTCACTTTTTCTCCTTGTCAGCAACTGGATTGCCAGGGCTGGGGTACAGACAGACACACTGTCACCTCCAGTTTAAATGCCATACTGGGACATAAATTCAGAATGAAGGGAGTGAAAAAATTCCAGCCCAGACAAAATCAAAAACATATTTAATGTATACACCAGATGAGGACAGCTATCATCTTCTGTGAAGAGAAGCTTGATGCTTGCAAGACAGCCTCTGTACTGCAGAAAAAGGAGTTGTGGGATGGTTAGACCTGTAAAAGCTTGACTTGCAGTTGTTGCCTACATGCCAGATTTTCTTTGGGCTTATACCTAGCAGGTATCTTTCTTCCAGCACAGCTTGTTAGTGACCATTCTCATGTTTGTTTGCTATAACAGTTTAGAAAATGTTGACTTTCTTCTCCTACACATCATTTACCCAAATTGGGGCAGGTCAGGGGGCTTTTCTGTTTGCTTTGTTGATTCTTCTGTCTCATAGCTTAAGAAGTAGGAGACAATAAAAGAAATTCAAAGATAGCAGGTCCAAAATGGAAGCAAGAAAATATTTCTTCACGTTTTGGCACCTATAGTGATATGTGTCTTGACATAGCAGCAAGAAAAGTAAGACTAAGGAAAGATTTAAAGCAGGATTAGATTTGGCAATATATTTGGAAGAAGACATGAATATGCAGATGTTGAAAGTTAATGCCAGGAATATTTTGGGAGGGACAGGAGCACTGTGAGGGCACTGCTCTCTGAGGCGTGCCTGTGAAACTGTCCATCTGACTTCACACTGCATAAAAGCACTTCATAAATAATTAATTTATTAATTATTAAAACAAACAAGATTTAATGGCACTGCCATATACCCTCCCTACCCACTGACACCAAGAGAGCTTGTCCATTCAGCAGGGGAGCACCACTGGTGCTTGGTTTTTCTGAGCTTTGTTTGATAGATAAAAGCACAGGTCAGCAAAGGCCATAGCCAGACCTTACTGACACTCTTGTCTTGTGCTGACCTGAGGTGGGACCACTCCAAAAACCTCTCTTGATCATTTTAACAAGTCAGTCTCTCAAATGCCCAAGCTCATTAAGCTTATTACTCTACCTGATGAAAGAGATATAAAAACTTTCTGCTACACCAACTATCCCCCAAATAAATGTGAGCCAGGCTTCAACTTCAGCTCTCTCAAAGAGTGTGACATTGAATTGCAGTTCTGTGTCTCATCACAAGAAGCTCAGCTGTTGTGCTGGTAGAATCTCACTGCAGGGATCCCATTCAGATGTGGCACTCATAAACCAGACCTGTGGCATCATTCACCCCTTGTTTCTAGACCACTCTAAGGCTGTGGGATGACTTCTGAAACAAATCAAGGGCAGATTAGTGAATGCTAACTGTGCTTGCATAAAGGCACTGGTTCCAGCCATCATCCCCATGGACCAAGCCTAGGAAGGATGCTGAAAGCTCCAAGCTGGCTGTGGGACACATCCTGTCTTCTGGGCATTGCATAATTATGCTGTCCTTTACTTATTTTTGTTTCATTTTATTTTCTCTTAAATACAAAAATTAAGAAAAGGAGTGGGAGGCCAAAGACAGAGACTGAAACAATCTTGCAAACACCATTACTTCACCTTTTATGGTAGGTATTGTTGTTGCATTTGGCCTACATTATGGCTTTGCCTACCATTTGATCTCAGACTCAATACTTAAACAGATTTGCTATAACAAAATAGTCCTTTTAAATGATGTTTGCTTTAAGTAAGTCTGAGTGTGATTATTGTGACTGCAGAAAATAACAGACTGTTTGTTTTGTTTTAACAGAATTCATAACATATGTTTGTAATAAATGGACTTGGGCTGTTGTCCTGATGATAAATGGGCCAAAATTTGAAATTAGTGCAGCCTTGATGAAATTTCATCACTGCAAAGTCCAACAAAAAAAAAATCACGTGTGAAAGTTAAAAACTGAGTAGAGTGAGGGACCTTGGGGGCAGGATTTATGGCTGCACAGAATACTGGGGGACAGGGAGCAGTGTAAATGTGTGGTCAGAGGGAAGATAGAGTTTCTGAGGCCCCCAGCAAGTGTGTGCCGCGTTGGTGTTTGCGGGGCTGCAGACCAGGCTCAGCCGTCAGCCACCTGTATTTCTGCTCAGGAGCAGCAGTTCCTGCTCAGACCACCTACTTTGAAACCAAAGCCAGTTAAGGCAACATTTAACTGCTCTGGCTCAAGACAGTGATGCAAACTGCCTGTTACCCAGAGAGCCTGAGCTGAAGGACTTTGGCTGGCTGTGCCTCCAGCTTTGTCTGAAAAGTTCACAAAGCACCTCTAAATGCAGTGCGTTGATGAGCTGAGCTGGTGGACTGAATTTCACTGGGGAAATTTCACCTCTCAGCTCCCACCATCTCCTCATTTGATGACAGAAAGTCTTGGATGGACAGTAACAGCACTGACCTCTGACTACAGAAACTGGTCTTTTGTAATGGATTTCACAAAACCAAAGACAAGTTTGCTTATTACAGCTGCTTTGCAGTGCACATGCTCTGCTTCTGCTGCCTTTGTTTTGAAAAACAAGAGAAAATCTCACCCTGTGGCCTTCACATTTGCAGGGTATACAGTCTCTAAGTTCCATGGCCTCCCGGAGTTCACCTCTCCTGCTCTGCAGCCATCATAGCTCAGATGGGACAGTTGTCTCCATTTCTTTATTGTGATTTCCTTAGTAAATTAGACAGCCTTGGACTTAATCCCAGCACAGTAAGCACTGACTGAAGCAGTGAACAAAGCCTTGAGGGAAAACCCCACAAAACATTTTAGAATCAAATCTTCTAAAAGCAACTAAAATTATAAAACTATAAAGTCCACAACATAAGGGTCCCACTCTCCAGCTTATCTTTTTTGAACTTGTGCTTGAAAAGAGAACCCTTGGATTTACTTCTTTGTTTCTTGCTTTTGAAAGGAGTTTTAGTACTTTAACTCTCTTCTGATCTCTTTATTTCAGGGATATGCATGGACAAAACAACTGTTTCAGCCTATGGTCAGGAAACATGCAGATGTTCTGAAATGATATGCTATATTACCTTCCAGATTGTTTTTCCAACTAAGAAAGTGAAAACATTCGTACAGAGAATAATTCTTTATTACACAGAAACTGATTCTTTCTGCCAGTTCAGCTCCAGTTGTTAGTGTTGTTACACACAACAAGTCAGATATGGTCTTGGGGATGGGGAGCAGAGAGCCAGGGGAGGTGAGGGCTGAGTTAATGTGACCAACCACATTCCCCCTTGCACACAGCTCTGTGAACACCTCATTTAGTCTATGGGAGGTTGTCACTGCTTGGGCCAATGACCACGGCCCTGCTAAATCCCTCCATACCTGCCACACTGACAGGAGAAAAACAAAACCTCCCAGGAAACCTATCTATTGAGTTGGACACACGTTGTCTGTCACGTTCACACGGTTGGAACCACAGACAGGGGTGATGGGTTCTTCACTGGCTGAGGACTGTGTTGCACTTGATTCTGGGTGGCACATCAGACACTGTTCCTTTTGCATGACAAGGATGTCCCAAGCCTTTCATTTAAACTACTGTGCAAAGAAGTTATGCAACTGTTCTCATAGACCAATATTACACCTTAGGTAGACCTTTCCAGCTGCAGTCTAAAGTCATTACTGATACTACTTCCCATCTTTACAGTTTTGCTTAGAAATGGCATTATTTTTAATACATTTTAACTCTCCTACTTATGAGTCCCATTCAAAGAAGTTTTGGTGTAACTACAGACAATTACTAAGTTGCAGTAGGAAAAGCTGTACTTTTCCATACATCATAACCCAAATGGGGTAAAGTCATACTTCTAACACATATGTGCTACAGGATGCACTATTAATGGGAAGATATCTTCAGCAGAAATCACAGAAGATCGTAGTAAAGACAGCATCTGCACACACCAGAGACTGCAAAGAGAGCAGCAAAAGGGTTTCATATCTTCAGGCTGTTGTCTCTGATAAGTAGCAGGTTCTGGGGGAAGGATGCTATAATGTCATTCTGTGCTCAGCCAGGAGCAGCACTATATGGTGTGCTGTTCCTAGGATACCCTCTAAGGGAGGCAACACAGACTGTGTGGTAAGTGTGAAAAGAATATATCCTTCATAATTACCACACAAGCACATTAGAGCCAGGTACTACATCTTAAGGCAAACTCTTTTGATGACTTCCAGTTGGATTTCAAGTTGACACTACTTTTGAATCATGATTGTAACTAAGTCCTTTAAAGGCTTATGGAAAAGGTATGCCCCTTCTGCAGTATCTGAGGGCCCTAATGCTGCACAATACACTGAGATACTATGGAGTCTTAGCTTTTTATAACATGATGAAAAATAGAATTCATCTTAAGGTCTTCCCTTGTGAGCTTCCTTGTCTATTTGGAGGAAAGACAGGCTTCAAATACTGAGTTATTTCTCTCCTTCTCCAGGTAAAAAAGCCAAAGACCCACAGTCAATATAGTAACTGGAATATTCCTGCGATGCCAACAGTAAAGAAATGTGCTCCAAAAAAAAAGGTCAGTGATTCTGGAGGCCATACAAGTTTTCTTTATAATGACATCCTTCAGATGATTGGTTTCATAGAAGTTAATTTTCAGAGGTCTGCTGTGATCACACATTTTAGGAAAGACATGCAGAAAACTTTATTCTCCTTTCAAATAAGAACTATAATATACTCATACTTGTGCTGTTAAAAGCACAGATCATAAAATACAAACACTACAAGGTGGCCTCCCTGGCTCTGCTATTCTACAGCTTACTCAGTTCATTTTTAAACATTTACATTTGTTCCTCAGACATTAACATACTTTTTGCTCTGCCATGCACTGTGAATAAATTTGTGTTTCTACGACAAGCCAATGAAGTAAAACTTCACAAAACTACTCAGACTCACAGTTGTAATTTGAAGTAATTTTGACCTTTCATGGGAGGAGAGAAAACAGAGAGGAAGAAGGGTATGTGTATATTCATTATAGGCCTTAAAGTTTACAGAAACACAGGTTCCCAAGAGCCTTCTCAATAATGGTTTTAGTCAAATATTTATATTTCTATAACTTTATATGTTTAATGACTTTCCCCATTAAGGTTTTTGTGGTTTACCAAGGAAAATCCAAATATTCTTGATGATGATTGGTGAGTTAAAATCTCTTGTAGCAAGACAGTGTATAAAAACCTCTCCAAATAACTGCCTTTTTCACACATCTGGAAAGACTCCCTTTTTTTATCTGCTAGACCCTTACAAGGGCAGCTTATTACATAAATAAACAGAAGAATACATGCAGTCACAGAATGACTGAATTGAGTATAATCTTACAAAAACAAACCCTGTCTCAATACTCCTTTGTTTGTTGTTTTTTGGCACTATTATTGACTCTCCTGTGTGTATTGTATAATCATTACTGCCCCCACTTTCTCCCTGATGTGAAACATGTCCAGGTGGTCAGCAACAACAAGGCCAAGGCTTGCCTAGCATTGCAACTTTCTGGAGCTGAGCACCTCCTGGGAAAGGGATCTCTGATTCTCGCTCATTTTCCACATGGATAAGAGCACCATTACTGTTCAGGGGCTCATAGATGATGTATAAAACAAATCTGACCTTGCTGAGGCACAAGTTACTTCTTCTGAGAGACTCTAGAAGATAAGGGACCTGATTCACAGAATCATAGAATCATTTTGGTTTGAAAGGACCCCTAGGATCATTGAGTTTAGCCATGGCCATGAACATCCCAAAAAGTACTTTGTACTGGAACACTAATTCTGTCAGATGGAAGGAGAAAGTTCATGAACTATCATAGGGGATAAAATATTCCCAGAAACCAGAGGGAATTTACACTTCTGTGAATTAAAACAATTTTCTGGTCTCTTGCAGATCCATCTATGAATGTCTCTTGTCACTGACAGAAGATGCTGTCACATTATTCTCATCCAACAGACACCCTGTATGGTGATTATCTCCAGCTCAGTCCTTTGATGGGAAGGGAACTGTGCTGCTGCAGAACACCTAGCCCAACTATAAATGTCTGCTTCATACAGTCATTGGTGAAAAATGGCCCTTCTGGAGCATGACTGCATTACGAAATCTGGCACCTTCTGGAACTGAAAAGGATAGAGCACTCTGAAAGCATGGGATGTACTTCCATATGTAGAAGGTACATGGCACTATAACTATGGCAGTGGAGATACTTTAGTTTCTGTGCATATTTGTAATTTCAACAATTTTATTTAGTAGAGCAAAGCAGAAAATAAAAGGTATTACATGTATTTTCTTATTGCTATCTATCTTAATCTGGTCCTAGAAACAATAAAAAGGCACACAAAAAACTGAGTTGTCTAATCAGATGACATTTACTAAAAGCACATTTTCATTTCCATCTTTTAAGATAACTTTTATTTTTTGAGTCATGATTTCTGTAATACAGCTCTATCTATTCGCCCTGTTGCAACAAATACCAGCTACACAGATAAAGGCTTATCTCCTGCATTTTGTGAAGCTTGGGAAAGCAAGGAAGTTGCTTGCCAGTAATGCCTTTGGCACAGAGTTCAGCATTCAGGAACATTCCTGTGATGCTGTCACTTAAAGTGAATGTAAGGTAGGAAGTGTCTGCCTGAAGTTCAGTCTTGTCTACAAGTACTCATGTGTTGGCTGAAGGACTTAAGTTCCAATATGTAAGCAAAGTTCAGTCCAAACCCTGGAAACCCAAAACTGAAAGTAATTTTTCAGCTTGGCATCGTCTTATCTGTGGGGTCTGTGCTCCCCCAGGCACAGCGGTTTGGAAATGAGAAACCTCAGGCTGCAATTGCTCAATGCTTAGGGCTCCACATGTGGGGTGATGCTTCTGCCGTGGCTCTGACAAAGGAGGGCGGCTGAGGTAGGATGCTGTATCTGGGACATCACACATTTAGCTGCCTGCACCCTGGGACTCAGCAGCTCAGAGCGGCCAGCGCAGGGCAGGGATACTCAACATTGTAACACAGCGAGGGAAAACAGAAGAGAAGCCATGCTGTTTCACAGGAGACCTGAGCTACCTACCTGTCTCAAACCAGGATACCCCACAATCAGCTGGAAATGCAGGAAGCAGATGGAAGGGTCACAAAACCAGAAGTGCTGGGACACAGACACAAGATTGTGAAGTAGGAGGACCTAGACCTGTGCAAATGCAAATGTCATCTTTCATAGCCAGCCACCAACCCATGTCCAGCCAGAAATAGACCTCAGGGACAGGAACAGGGGCAGAGTGCCTGGCAGTGCTCCTGAACGCCAGCTGGGGAGCACAGGGGCATAAAACACTCAGAAGAGTAACACATTGTTTTGCTTGTCATTAGGAAGTTAAGCCAGTTCCAAAATGGCAAACACCCACATATATTGAACTCAGCTTCCTACATTTATGGAGCTGAGTACTGAAAAGGACTCATTTAGGGGAGAAGACAGTGAGCTATTTTGCTAGGATCCTTCAAATGCCGTGGTTTAAATGCGTTCACCACGTTAACCCAGCTCTGCTTCTCCAAGTCGTGTGCTGCAAACAGTCCCTCCACACACACCCCCTGATCAACCCTGTCATTACAATTTGCCACACATCTCATTTCATGTTTCTGTCCTCCACATATTGCTGTAGGCTGGAGCAAAGCATGAATGGGGGTGGGGATGAAAAGCAGAAATGGGAGAAGGACAGGAAAGAAGGAAATTGCAGATATCAGCAATGACCAAATTTCCTCTGGAGTTTTGACATTTCAAGTAGAAATAAGTCAGTGCCCTGACAGTGAACACAGTACAGTAGAGACATACTCAAGCTGACTTTAAAGGTACTGTCAGCATCCTCCATGGAAAGTGGAGCTGGTTACAAAATAACCAAAGCTGTGTAGTCAGTGCTCACCTCTGAACCATTATGGAGAGACAGCTGTCAACATCTGAATCTGCCAGTCTAATGTTAGAATGGCCACATCACTGCAAATGGAGCATGTGGACACATTCACAATGAAAGATGCATCTTCGCTCCATCTTTTGAATTTTAACCTGTTACTTGTTACCTGTCACGTATTTGTACATTCTCTTTGGGGCAGTAAGTCCAAAGCATACAACAAAGGAGATGTAGTTTGATTTTTCTAATTATTATTATTTTGTTGGGTTTTTTCTTTCTCTTGATGTCAAGTCATTCCTTCAAAAGGGTAAAAAAAAATCCATAAAGTAAAAATTGCCATGTCTTTGCAGAAAATTTAGCAAAGAGTTGTACTCAAGTTTATGTAAAATGTGACACTGTTTCCTAGGGCATCCATGCAAACTTCTTTTGCAATTTTACTGATCTAATACTGTTTAATTTTGCCTTGGAAAAAAAGCTATTCATGAAAAACAAAATTAACAAAAGCAGAACAGTGAGAGGACATAATTTCCATTCTGCAAGGAATATTGATATTTGATATCACTTTGCCTGAAATCAGAAGACAACTAATTTACAACTGAAGTTGGAATATTTAAAAAAAAATAAACTATACACTTTGAGTCGCTGAAAGAGCTTGAGTTTGAGAAAATGAAAACAGTTCAGTACAGATTGAATGTTGTCTAATTAATATTTGCTTCAGATCTATTCTATTTCTAAAGTGATGTCTAGAAAAATAATCAGATGAAAACTAGAATTTTAAGTGTTTGATTTCCGCTAATTTCTCAAGAAAAATGTACTGAAATACTTTTCCAACACAGTAAAAATTCCTTAATGCACAGCTTACATCCATAATGCAAAAGGAAAAAAAAAAAAAATCACAGTCAGGTAAATATAGGGCTTGAGACAATAACTCAGGCTGTGGAAAGGTTGCTAAAATCAGGAAAGTGTTGTGGTGTGAACAGCTGTAGTAGAATCACAGAATTATAGAATTGCAGAGGTTGGAAAAGACTAAGATCACTGAGTCCAACTATAAACCTAACACTGCCAAGTCCACTCATCTTTTAGCTGCATTCTTAGGATAATCCTTCTCCCCTAGCATTCACTTCGATGGAGAGAATAAGCTGTCAGTAACAGCACAATTTTTCCCAGCAGAAATACGTGGGCTTTTGCTAAACTGTGTATGAAGCACTTAAAAAAACCCCTCAGCATAAGCCTCGCTTACGGCAAACTGCCTGGAGCTTTTTGTCAGCAAAACACGCAAGAAAAGGAAAAGTCATCCTAGATAACTCTACCTAATGGTCTCTCCTGACTTTGTTACCCAAACAAAAACCAAAACAAATCCCTCCTCCATCCTCCACCCGTTCCCTCCTACGTTAAAAGAGAGGCAGCAGCCTGCTCAGGCTATAAAAATTCCCAGTCTTTTCACAGCCCCGGTCCCCAAGGACTGGTGGAGCAGCCAGCTCCCCACTAACCTCCTTCCAAACAACACCCCCACCCCCAGTGAGTGAGTCATTTTCATAGGGCTCCCCAGGGTATTCCAGGCTGCTTTTGCCCAGAAATCCTGCTCTGCTGCTCCAGGCTTTCCACCTGTGAGGAGGTGGCCTGTGGGAGACCAGGGCAGATTTTGGTTACCTCCCCACCTACCAGATGCAGGGTGGGGTCTCTCACACTCCTACATTGCATGATGTCAAAGCTCTTTTTTTTTTTTTCTTTTTAACTTAAAAATAAAAGATCCTTTGTGTTTACATTTCAGGAACTTTTAATTCTCCTTCCCAGGCTTTGCATGTTGTACTGACCCGGTGAATCTTTCTGATTCACTGAGGCTGATTAGAAAATCTTGGATGTTACTTGCTTGGGATTTTTCAATTGGAAAACACAGTTCTTTTAAAATCAAAATGTCATTTGTGAAATCATTGCAGTTATGTTTGAATCTCCTTTTGAAAGCGAACCAGGAATATATGGTCTGACTCAGCTGAAATCTCTGTCCCACTTCAGCATTTTTTGTGATGAGTCTTTGTCCCATTTCAACATTTGTTATGATGAGTCTCTTGAGTATTCCATTCAAAATAACCTTGAGTTTATGACACTTTTCTATTTCGAATGCTGTATGCCTCTATGAAAATGTCCCAAATCAAAATGAAACACTTTGTTCAATCCAACAATGTTCGTATCCAATTTCTTTTAAACAGAGTTTCAAAACTTGGTGGTTTTGTTCTGAATTGACAAAAAAGTTCTATTACGGAGATAAAAAAATGTGCATTATAACCAAATGCCTGTGTGAGGAGAGTGCTTGGGCAATGTGCATTTTTTAAAGCACCACTTGTGGAAAACCACCTGTGATTGTCTGCTTGTGACAGTAATTATCTGACCAACAGAGGAATTTGTAGCACACAACTTGCAGTATTTGCTTTGCATACCTTCCCCATCAGTGCTGATCTCCAGGATTTAGTGCTTTGCAACTCTCAGCATTACATCACTGAATTTGCAGGCCCAGACCATAAGCCTGAGAGAGATGTTCATGCCTTGAGCGAGAAGGTTGGAGCTAACAAGTGTGAACAAAGCAGCAGAATGCTGGCCAAAAGCAGTGTTTTGAGGAAATAAATCCACTAGAGACATCAGAGAACAAGGGGATTTCTTAAGTCCCTCTCCACTCAGCAGTAGCCTCGGATAGCTACTTTCCCCACTAGATGATGTTACCTTCCTTGGAGGATTCATGCCTTGAGCTTTGCTGAGAAAGGGGGAAACTATGCCATTGAAAGTACAATGATAGCAGCAACATTACGTTTTCCAGGTTTATTTTCTGTCCTTATTATTGATTATGTCCAGGTCAAAATATGACCAGACATAAGCTGGCAATGTGTACTTGCAGCCCAGAAACCCTGGGCTGCATCAAAAGCCCCACGGGCAGCAGGTCAAGGGAAGGGATTCTACCTTTCTACTCCACTCTCGTGAGACCCCACCCTGAGCACTGTATCCATCTCTGGGGCCCTCAGCACAGGAAGGACATGGACCAGTTGGAGCAGGTCCAGAGGGGGCCACAGAGATGATCAGAGGGCTGGAGCATCTCTCCTACGAGGAGAGGTTGGGAGAATTGTGATTGTTCAGCCTGGAGAAAGGAAGGAGATCTTATTGCACCTTCCAGTGCCTGATGGGTGCTTACAAGAGAGCTGGAGAAAGACTTGTTATAAGAGCATGTAGTGACAGAAGAAGGGGTGAGGGCTTTACACTGAAAGAGGGCAGATATTAGAAAGATATTCTTGACTGTGAGGATGGTGAGGCATGGGTTGCCCAGAGAAGCTGTGGATGTCCCAGCCCTGGAAGTGTTTTAGGCCAGACTGGAGCCCTGAGCAACCTCATTTAGTGGAAGGTGTCCATGACCATGGCAGGAGGGTTGAAACTGGATGATATCTAAAGGACTTTTCCAACTCAAACCATTCTATGATTCTAATATTGACCTGTTCTTCTGCTCCTCGCATGAAATTCAGCAGAAAATCTGGGAAGTGCCCACATGCTGAGACTGATCTGGAGTCATGAAGCTGGGGAGTACTGTCCCGTACACGTCCTGTGGTAATGATGGGGAAGTCACAAATGACAGTAAATTTTTAAATAAATTCTCCTTTGGAATTTATTTTCAGCTACTCTCTGACACACCACACAAGTGGGTGCCTCCCCACAGACCTCACCAAGCCCTGCTTTCACAGGATCACAGAATCCAATAAATGGGAAAGGTCCTTTGAGATCATCAAGTCCAACCTATGACAACATCACTACCACCACTTTGCATAGTGCACAGAAAAAGGGTGGGAAGTTCATTCTAAACTTGGGGTTCTTTTTAGAGGATGAGAATATTCAGGATTAAAATCTAAATTGTTTTAATGCAAAGATATATTTGGGAGATTTTGAACAGCCACAGAAGTAAATTTCATAACAGTTTAAACAACACTAGTAAAATCACATCTCTGACTGCACAGCAGAACTAAATCATCAATTTTGCTTCACAAAGCTGCTTTCTATTGTGTAAGGAGAGCAGGGAAAACCCTTAAAGAGTTCCCCAAGCAGGAAGCATCCTGAGAGAGAGAGATGTTGTGACTCATCTCCGTGGCAACTGGGGCTGATGACGTGAGTGAACACTCTGGATTATTCTTGTTTAGCAACAAGAGTACAATTCATAAATACATGTTTGGTGACTAGAGTGTTGCAAAGAAAATGATCAATTGTCTGCAGATCCTTATCCATTGAACTAGCCAGTAAACCTGTGGGTGAGAGATTATCAGAAACCAACAGTTAATAACAGGAGCTGCTGTTCTGATGGTTTAATGTTCCTTTTAATATAAAGATAAACAGAAGGAAGTTACAGTATCTCTAAAGGATTTTGTTCTGGAAGAATTAAGAGGTTACTTTGTTATTTATTTTTTAGGATGCAGCCTACATTGACAGGTGTTAAAATCTCTGCCTGTGTGATGACCCTCTCCTGGGCTGTGACAGAGGTGTGATGTGGTAGCCCAGAGCTGCCAGCTGTCCACCACCATCTGTCAGCAAAAGGAAACAACTGTTGGGTTTGAAGCACTGGGATGTTTTTTCACATCTGCATGAACTGTACACACATAGTTGCAGCCATAGTGTGTACTCAGGCTAGAACAAGATTTTCACAAACTACTCTAGCTATTTAATTTCTTTACTCAGTATGGAAAATGCATATTGTGATAATGATGTCCTTTTTATAGATCCTTTCTAAGTAAACATGAAAAAAATGCCCTGCTACACAGCAATTAAAATTCTTTTTTTCCTTCCTGAAAAATCAATTATTTCCTGTTTTAAAAGGACCCACACCCCTACCTTATGCATCCCACCTGCATTTCTATGATATCTCTCTATTTAATCTGTAGCACTCTCCCATGTGTCCAAGGAGTATCACTTTTCTTCAGAGAGCCCTTGCAAAGCTATGTGCACATCTCCACCTGGGTGGCAGATCAGACTTCTTGGAGAAGCTCTGCTCTGTAACTGAGTCATAGCAGACAGTAATGTTGCAATGGAGAGGATGTCCTTTCCCTCAAGCAGCTGTCACTGTCTAACTCATACCTATGACCAAACTGTAAGTCTGTGAGATCAGACTGAGACGTCTGAGATGAAATATCTAAGCTGACTGTGACTCTAGAGGCAGGAAGCACTGCTAGATGAACCACCACTACGACATTTTCTTTGTTGCTGTGACTTGTAAGTATTTATCTACTAATCAAAGTAGTTTTCAAACTGTTTTTCCATACCTCCTTTTTGCCATCAGGCAGACCTTTTCCCTTCCTCTCCATGGGGGAAACCCCCTACCTCAACTGGTATAGTGGCTTCCAGGTAATAACACAAAATAATAACACAAAATAGTTACATCCATTTTAGAAGCATCTCATGAGAGGCAGCAACTCAGAATGGGGAAATCAATTCTTTTTGCTGAACTGTGGGTCAATTATAAAATGCCTCTTCACCAATATTAAAACAGAATTATGATAGGGAGAGAGTGAGCAACAGGCAGCCTACCACTGCATAAGACAGCCCCACACACATAAAGCCCTAAGGAAAGGTACACAATGATAAACCCTCTGCCACAACCAGAGGAAACAAAAGTCACCTCCATGCTGAAAGAGGCTGTTTCCAAATGAAAGGAGTCTGGCAGCTCTCCTGGAGTGAGCAAGTATCTGGCTGCACAGCAATTTGGACAGCTTATCTCCCTGTTTGCCTGGCAGTTGGAGATGCAAGACATGCTTCATTAAGAAGGATCACTAGATAGGGATGGGTTTGTTTTCTAAAACAGAAAAGAAGCAACATTCCTGTTACTTTAAAGTATCGGTTTTCTTTGGAAACTTAGCAGAGGCCTGGTAACAATTACCATATTTTAATGGTTATCAACAAAGGGAATATATAAGTCACAGAAAGATTTTAGAAAATACTTGGTGGTTCTGAAAACATACATTTTTGGTGTATGACTTGCATCAGTTCTCCAGTGCCTGATTTTCAAAGGTCCAAATGCTCAGTGCTTTCAGAAAATGAGATGCATTTATAACTTGGATCAAAAACTAGGAGACATTCAAACGCATAAATTTGAAAATCTTGACATTGTATGGGCTATTTGTGCCTGCTTATCCAATTAACTTCCCATTATGTGTACAGATACCAAATGGACTGTCAGAACCTGTGCCTGTGCTCCTGCCACTGTGCTCTTGCTAATCCAGAGTTCAAGTATCATAATTCAGCTTCTTCTGGCCATTAAAAAAAAAAAAAAGAAAAAAAGAAAAAAGAAGTTTTTGCTAAATTTATATTTTTCTCCAAAAAGTTTGAGTTGATCTATAAGACCTACTAAGGTACCTTCCAATTCAAACTATTTTCTGATTGTCTCATCCTAATTCTCTCCCCTCCCCTTTCCTTTCCCTTTCCTTTC
>VZRF01000332.1:412837-500922 GCA_013396875.1 Vireo altiloquus | reverse complement strand
GTAATCCATGTAGAGCTGCACATGGNGGGAAGCATCATTCCTATCTTGAGAGATCTTCACGGAAAATCACAAGTAATATGTACCAATTAAAAAAAAAAAAACCAAAAAACCAAACCCAAAAGATATATTAAAGAGTCCTAAAGGTCGGGTGGATGTGCTTCAAGCTCATTGCAATAAATGTAATTCATCATGGTTGCTTTGCTTTCTGTGGAACTGTTGTGTTAATTTTTTTACTCTTATAATGGATTTATGTGAAATCTCACCTTGCCATAATTGCTAAATTTTAGTTAAAACCTGAAAAATGTCAAATATTAAATGTAAGCCAAATATTAAAATATGAGTTGGGACCAAATTAAATCTTTGGTTATTTTTTTAAGATACTTTAGGAAATAGTCTCAAGATACAAATTTATCATAGTATTGTTTAGAGTGTAGAAAATATTTAAATGCACAGAGTAAATGAATTCTCCCTGTTAAAATTAAGTTATTACAGGGGTGAATTTGGCCCAGCAGGGTTTAAGTTATTCCTAACACAATCAGACTATCAGAAGTCTTTTTTTATCGGCATTCATCTCATAAATTGATAACTTTGTTACTGTAGGATTTATAATACCTTTGTACATTTCATACATACAGCACAAATGATCCAAATGTAACATTTCCTTTGATAGACTATTATGCCTGACATGAAATCCCTATCACATCTCGTTAGGGAAATTAATCTCATGTGGTAGATTTTTCAAATTACATTTAAAAAATATACAAACACCAAATGCATCTGTAGCTTAAAAATAAACTCAGGAACATACATTTAAAGACAATTGAAATATTTTAAACAGTATTTGACAATATTTCTAGCCTGGATTTAGTCCTTTCCCTGAGAGGGCAGCATTGCTTTGCCCTGTGCAAGTGAGGAGCACAGCACAGCCCCAGGGCAATGCAATGGATGCAGTGATTGTGTTTTAAAGTGTGTTTGAAGGGACATGGAGAATTGCAGGGAGAGAGAGGGACACCACCTTGACAGCTGCCATCCTCTGGTCACCAGATTCTCGTGGTCCTTCTGGTTCCTGCACCCTCCAGCACTGCAGGGCCTGGCTGGACAGCCCAAGGGAGGCAGGACATGTTTCTCCTCCTGCCTGGGAGGAACACTTTCAGCATCTCAAACTCCCTGCCACCCCTTGACATCCTTTCCCACCCAGATGTGTCGAGAAAAAGGAAGGAATAGAAAAAATCACCTGAGTGCTGGATAGGTAGAGGGAGGAAGATACCCAACCTTTGTGAAACAAACAAATGCTGTCAACTCGTCCAAAAGATCTTTAGGGACTGCCAGGTCTAGAGAGGACAAGGATTAGTTTAACCCTAGTCCCCTGTGGTATGAATCTCACCCTGGTAAGAGCAGGGACCCCAGACGGTGTTGTGGGAAGCAGAGGTGGCACCTGCCACCAAGGTGTGGCCCTTGGTCCCTGCCTGTTCCCCTTCCCTCTCTGCCAGCGGCGTCGCTCCTTTCAAAGGCAGCATAGCTCCAGGCAAATCTGCTCTGCAGATTGTTCCCATCCTGCGTTCCCTACGGTTCTGCCTCTGTCTGTGTCTTGTAGATATAGTAACTTTGCAGCTTGTAAAGATTTGTTTGCTCTCCCATCCCCTCCCCCTACTCCCTCCTTAAATCAGTGACTGTGTGTTACAGGTATTGGGGATTGTAGTCACACAGAGAAGGTGTCTGTGCCAGATCCTCCTGCAGGACTGAGGAGGAGACCCCATCCTCCTCCTGGTGAGCTCTTACAAAGGACCAGGCCATGCAAAGCCAAAGGGAAGTCTGGACATCCAAAGGCAGCATGTTCCCAGTGCTCAGTCACAGCAGGACACCGCTGAGATAAAGAGCGAGATGCAGAAACAGCCAGTACCTGGCTGGCACCTCCGCACGCTGCAGAAATGTTTACTAACAATAAATAGCAATAATGAGATTTTATTACTTCCTGACTCCTAGTCTTACCTAGAGTCCCCCAAGAAAAAAAAAGCCACGCGTCTTGGAAGAGCTCCAGAGGGAAACGCGGCGCAGCTGCTGCGCAGAGAGTCCCTCGGAGCCCATTACCTGCCGTACCAACCTCCGCCGTGGCTCGAGCTCAGCACAGGCTCTACTTTAATGCAACCATTTCCCAACTTCTCACACTCCAGCTGTCTGAAAAGGAGCTGAAAAAAATCCCTTCTCTCTCTCTCTCTCTCTCTCCCACCACGCACTTGCACAGCAGCTGTAGTTCCCTGTGGTCCCCATGCTTGGAGAGATCAGTGTGGCAGGACTGGACCTACGGTCTGAAGCTGTTTTGTGAGAAGCCAGGCTGCTCCCCCGCTCTCTGAAAAACTAATTTTTTTTTTCAGTTTTTCCTGCTTGACTTCTCCCACTTTTTTTCCCCTCAAACATGCAGTCCTGCAAAATGTGGTTTTTTTGTGCTATGACAAGGGATTTCCCATCCGGCCTGTGAAGGAATGGACACCAAACAGTGGATTTGGGGTTGTTTTATAGAAAATCTCCTCACACATTCATCTCCTGGTACCCAGATCCGTGTGCAGTCCCCCTAGTTACTCCTCAGCAGGGTTTCTGCTGACAGACACTTGGAGCTAGGCTTTGGTCCATCATATATTGGATTGTCAGGTCCTCCACGCGGGCTTGACTTTCAGAAGGAATTCCAGCAAACACCTACAAGCAAGGAAACAAATCCTTTCTTCCTGCAGTAGACAGGGAATGTAAAACCTCGAGGACTGCAGCTCTCCAGTTGATACCTTGTTATGCCAAGTTGGAGCACAGAGTAAATTTCTTACAGCCGAGTTATAAACCCCCTGAAAATAGGTTTTATTATGGAAATGCAGACACAACCATGGCTATAGCAACATGAAAGGCTCTGCTATAATAATGCTTAGATCCAACTCTTTGTGCACAATTGGCATAGAAAAGTATTTGATTTTTGTGGTTTTTTTCCTGGTACATGTCAGTGTCACTTCACAGTTGCTCTCAGTTTATAACAAAATGCATAAAAATTGTTAGTAATCCTCATTTATAGCTGGGGTCTGAGAAGCACCATCTCAGACATTACTTTACCTATCAAACATGGCTAAAACAGCTATTGACATTTGGAACCACTATTTGTGGAAGGAAAGATGTGATGTTCACAGTTAACTAAGCAGAATGTCTACTGAGTTTAGTCTCTCAAGCCATAAAGCATTAGGCTGACTGAGCAAGCCTTGATAATCAGTTTGTTTCAGACAAGAAGGGAAAAAAGAGAGAGAAGAAGGGGAGAAAATCGTGAAGGGAATCAGTCTGAGACACTCTGCTTCTCTGTAAGTTCAAATGCTCTGCATATTTTCAGAATCCTGAGATTTCCCTAAAAAAAACCCTCATGTTTATGTTTCTGTTTTTCAGTTAAAAATAGGAAGGAAAAGAAATAGGATTTGGTTGTGCCCCTACAGTTTCCAGCCCTTAAAGAAAGTTAGGCTCTTATGGAAAGCTGTGGCCTATTCTGACCTTTGGGGAGGGGGAGGAAAACAATCCAAATTCTAGTAAGAAAATATCTTGCAAATCAGAGGAAAAAAAGGGCTCCCCTCAAATTTTTAACACATTTTGTAGAGTCACGCTGCCCTAAAATCTCCAAATGTCGCAATTTCATTTCTATGGATGGAAAGTGCTTTCAAAGATCCATGTTTTGGTTAAATTACTCAAATGACTGAGTTCTGCTCAGTTCAGTGCATTGAGCCCCATGGTGGCAGCAAGATTATCTCTATTCAGCCACATCCTCACCTTGAAAGCAACCCCTCACCTGTGCCTCTCTGTTTTCCTAAAGCAGTTTTCATGATCAGAAGCATGGATCTCAATTTTAAAGGGTCAGCCACTCAGACATCCATGGCACCCAGACATCCTTCCCACCATTGCTCTGTAGCAACTTTAGCTAATTTGGTTTGATTTCCACAATCTTGGCACCTCAATTCACTGAGCATCAGCATTCCAAACACATATTAATGTATTCGTATTAATATTCTGTTAAGATAACAGAATACTTGGAGATAACTTTTGTTTGATTGTCCTTAATCTGAATATCCCTTCCACTCAATGGGTTGATTAATGATTACATATAAAACAAATAAATTTATATGGCCATTTTACAGATGAGGGGAAGTCAAAGGAAACAAATGGAACACATTCTGAAAGACCTAAAAAATGTAAAAATGTACCCTTCTAATGTTTCAAATATATTNTCCCCCCCCCCCCCATACACCTCAGGATGTGTCTCCAGCTGGAGGAAGCCAAGCAATGCCATGTGTTTGTAATACACATATAACTGCATTGGCTCTTCTGCTGCTATTGTGGAGCTCTTGGAGATACTCTGCATAAAACATCAACCTCTGTAGAGGAACATAAAGTTTAAATGTAAACTTTGTGGTGAGATCATGTTGCCCAGGCCAATTTGGATTGGCTTCTCATTTTGATGCTCTGCTTCCATAAGAGCTATCTAAGAACAACTACTAAATTTTATCCAGTTTTTAAAACTTCACATCATATTTACAGTATTATGATCTTGCATATGCTCTGGCTGGACTGAGAGGTAACATTGTCTTAGTCTCCTGATAGGAGAGAGAAAAACAAAGGCCTCACATTTTCAGAAAGGAAAAGCCCTTATGGGTATGAGATGCACAGCTATTAAGATGTTAAAAATTGGGATTTGCCTCTGGTGGGCATCTGGGCCTCAACCAGCTTCACTCAAAGCTATTTACAGAGGCTTAGAGGAATTTCCAGCAGTCTTTTCACACATAGATAGTTTGTAATAGTTTGTTGTTTGGGATCCTGGATTGTGTATTCATCAGTTTCCAATGATTTGTTGTGACAGTACTTAAAGGACTCACGAGTGATACTCTGCAGGCAACTAAATGAATAGCATATTGCCATGAGCAAAGGTATTTTTACTGTTCTTCTGCTGACTTTTATGTTTATTTTACAACTGTTTTATTTAATATGCAGATTCTTTATTTTTTTTTTTAATTGGAATAACTGGTTCTGTCAATTTTTGAACCCTCCCAAACAGAGATGTCAACGTGGAGCCTAAGTGGGAACAACATTTTATTTGGTGTTTGTCTGCTCGTGATCTGCAGGGATTTGTCTCCTACAGACTTGTTTGGATTTTTTTTAACTTTCCATTATTTGACTCATTTCAGCGGTGAAGCAATTAATATTTGTCTGAAAAGTTTCCATCAAAATTGTCCTTTTATTTAATTCCTAGGATTTTCTAGACACTCAGCCAGTCTGTTTCCTGATTTTTATAGTCTAGTTTATTGCTATTTGCCTAAGAATCTGTCATTTTCTCCTGATGCTTATTGGTCGCTGATCATTCTTAATTTATTGCCACTTCCTTGTTTTTCTATCATATTTGTTGACGTAGTTATTGCTGGAGTTACATGCACACAACCAGTAACACAATTAGGGAATACTTTGTCTTTTGGCTAACCAAAAAATGTCCCTACAAATGATTAAGAGATGAAATATAGAAAGTGTAGCATTTCAAAGTTGCCAAAACGTGGAATATTTTACAATTCAGCGGAGTCATCTGTTTAACAGCCCCTGTTTTGTTTTGTGTATTACTCTCCCATACATATGCTTTTGGTTTTGAGTCTTTATTGGTTTTGTCCTTTATTTCCACTCTTTCCTTAGTACAGACACATAGGAAATCATAACTGAAATAATATTCATAGTTTGGTGTATAGTGTGAATAGAAACAAATACTCTCTGCTTCCATCTGAGAAGCAGACCAGGAGAGAAAAAAAAAAAAAAAGAATTTGTATCAGACCTGGTTTAAAATGGAGGCAGGATCAAATCTTTATCATTTTTAATAAAAGAAATAGGTTAGGCCTGGGAAGAAAAAACAAATACAACAATCTGAAATATTCTTGGAGTGAATTTATATCAAATCCTTGAAGCTGTTTAGCCCTTTACATTGTCAGGTAAACCTTCCCATGGGATTTGAAGGTGTATTTATTGATTTTTTTATTGAAAAATACATTCTAAATTTTGAAAAACATGGACCACAATCTGGTTTGTGTAGAGTATTAAATTTATACTGTTGAAGGTGGAATTAAAATCTGGGCCATGATTTGTAAACCTTAGAAGGTTTTTGGCACTTTTGGAGAAAGCACAGGATGATTGTTTAAAATCTATTTCCTTTTAACCTCAACTCTGTAAGTCATCAGTTAAAAAATATCCACCAGCACTATTAATGGCTAAGGGAAATAAGTATTTCAAGGCTTTATTTCAGTGGGTGGGGGGAGTATGTGTGTAAATATTCAAAGAAACAGTGATTTCTGACCTGATAAAAGCTGTAATTAGTGTGTTTGGGGTTTTTCAATCCTATTTGAAAGGAAAAACTTTTAATGTATAAAATATGTGAATATACATAAGAACCAATGTCATCAGCTGTATAGAAAGAAATCACCTGTGAATGTACAGCAATGGACAATATCCTGAACTGAACTTTGAAACAATTAAATTAGCTCCAAAACTAGCAAATAAAATTTGCACTCTGTGAGGTAACAAATGCTTGTTGTGTCAATGAATGTAAAGGAGAATGGAGGTAGTTTGTGAAAAACCTTGCTTGGCTCTGGGTAACTTTAATCACATGTGTTTTTCCTGAATCCACAGCCCGTGGAGTCATGGGATTATGGGAGACTTCCCAGTTTGATTGAAATTTAACTTTCTCTGCATCCAGCAAAGCTAGAATTTTCAACATTAAAAGCCCCAAGCACACAAAAATAAAGGATTCCTGAAATTTTTGCAAAAAATAAAAAAAATTAAAAATGAAGGGTCTGACTGTTCCCATTATTTTCACAAAGGAGAGGGCTCTTAAAGCACGTGGTATGTTCATACTCACCTGACTCAGAAAGCACCAAAAAACTGAAAGCCAAACCACTGCAAAAAAATCTTAACGCAGGATCTCATCTCATCCACTCTCACCCAGAACTCTGGATATGGAATGGGGCAGGACAGACCCTTTTCAGAATTTGAGAGCAGGTGTGCATACTTCTGGCTGGCATTTTGTATTTGTTCCTCCCAAAAAAAAAAAAAAAAAGCCATTAAATAATTTTAAACGTTTCAAAGCAGCTGAGCAGATTTGACCATCTTTCTTCAACCCCCTGCTTTTATTTGAAAAATAAAATAAAAAAAAATTTAAAAACCAACCCCAACCTGAACTCTTCCACGCTCCCCTAGGAAATTTACTACAAAAAAAACCGATGCTAATGGAACATTAAAGTTGTAATGTAAAACCGTAAAAGTCAGGAAATTCAAAATTAGGTCTCCCGTGGTACCTCTAAGTCTGTCACCTCACGCACATGCACCGTGCTAGGACCCTCAGAAATGAACAATTGGGGTAAATACGAGCACCTTGCAAACTGCTCAGGTATTTTATTTATTCCTAAGGTGGTTTTGCTGCTGGTCACCTCCTGGGGCACTGCACTCCTGCAAGTTGTGCTCAGCTCTGAGTGCTCCCAGATCACCATCCCCATGCACACAGAGGCAGCCAGGGCTTGTTAAACCCCAAACCAGCAGAGATGCACAAATTTGTGTTTCATTTATGTGCAAATTTAGCACAAGGTTAGTTAATCTTAAGGAGAAACCATACAAAAGCTGCAGTGTTGTTCGGGCAGGAGATCAAGTTCTTCATAGAAATATTTTAGAAGGAAAAAAAAAAAAAGCAAAAGAGAGGAGGAGGAGGAACTGGGGCAGCTGTGCACGAGCGATGGCAGATACCTTATTCTGTGATTCTGTAAAAATAATATTCTAGCGATAGCATTTATGAGGGGGATTTATAGGACAATTTTGCAGCCCACATGTGTATAAGAGTCACCAAAGCAATTCATATCAAGGAAAGAGGGCAACACATTTCAGCAAAGCAATTTTAACAAATATCCCTCCCGATATGCAATATATATAGTTATATAATCGAAGGTCTGCACACAATAAACCCAGCAGATTGGTATCTTTCCCCAGTTCTACCTTTTGACACCCTCCTCAGCCCCAAGCATGAACAATGAGCTGCCATTCAACAAGCACAACTGACCGGAAGAATCAAAACAATTCTTGGAAAAAAAAATTAGGTTATCATTCATTAGCTCTGTATCATTTGGCCACCAGTAGGCTGCAGGATATGAGGGCCATTTAATTAGGCCCTGCACTACTCTCTGGTGTGAAAAAGGCTCTCAAAAGCTTTGATTCCCCACAGCTTCACAGCAGGAAGTTGTTGGCGATAATTGACACAGGATTTCCTTGTTAACCAGCAGCAGACATGCTGGATTAAAGCGACAGAGATCTAGAGAAGAAAGTGAAAAGAGATAAGAAGCTCGGAAAGACTTCTGCTTATTTTGCACTTGAGGATGATGAGCAAATAGCAATAACAAACTGGAGTGCTGCTCCCTGTGAGTAAGGCCTCCACTTATCAGACCCATTTCAGCTTGACTGATCAAAGATTGACTTCCCTTAAAATAACACAGGCCTGGGGTTTGTTAGTTTATTAAGCTGCAGGTTTTATGAATTATCGCAGTTTTAAAGATGGATTGCAGTTTATGTGGAGGAGTAGAGGATTATCAGGTTTTCATCTAAACAATTATAAAATATCACAGCTGAAAGCTTACTTGCAAATGACATCATTTTCTTCTGCAAACTAAACAGGTCATTGTCTGCCTTCATGTAAGCATCTCCAGCAAGTGCACACATACAGTAAAATTAGCTCTGCAGCTGAGATGATAGCCCAGTAAAATCCGTATTTTAACTTCCAAAGTGCATGCACACACATTCCCTTATGCTGGTCCAAAGGTAATTGTATTTAATTTTTGACCGGGACCTTTTAGGTCTAGTTACGTTAAAGAAAGGAAAGAGAGAAATGGCCTATTGAAATCTTTCCTTAAATGTGGTCATGATAAATGGTACTGAAACAGATCCACATGAGTATAGTTAAATGAAATGTCCACTTTAGAGCAGAAACAATTATTGGATATCACTTAATAACTTAACCTTACAACAGCACATGTGGCATTAATAAAGAACTGAGAGTAATAAAATCTACTACTACTCCTATGCTCAGTACATGCAGGCAGGAGTGTGTGCGTGGGCAGGAGCCAGGGGAAAACCAGGACACCTGGGGGGCAGGAGCAGGAGAAGGACAGAGGACCAAGGCAGGAGGTAATGGGTCAGCAATGGTGCTGGATGAGGGGGAAAGGGAGAGGCAGGTGCAGCAGGAGATGGGACACGGGCAGGCAATATATTTATATATTGCATATCAGGAAGGATATTTGCTATCCTGAGCCATAACTACAGCTTTTTACCCGCTACTGACTCCCTGTGAACTCCCTCATCACAGCTGAGGCCTACCCTTGGAGGCAGCGCTGAAGGGAGCTGCACAGCCCAGGATCACTAACGAGGATACCACAAAACCCAAATAAATTCCCGGGGTGTATTCCCTCTGCTGGGAAAGGGGAGGGATTGTGTGTGTGCTGCTACATCCAGGATCCTGCAGCTGAGCTGTGAGGTGCCCACAAATCTCTGCAGGATGGAGGGATCCTGGTTAAAGCTGTCCATGGGGGGTACATGTTCTCCTCTGTACTACCAATATCCTTTTCAGTGAGGACATCCAGCTGAAATTACCACGTGTTTCAACCAAGATGATATAGCACTAGTTCCAGGGGTGCTGCAAACAGAGAAGTTTCTTCAAGTTCAGTGGGAGTTTTACATATGGAGGGTGTGCTGAATGAGGCCCAGAGTGTGGGATCCATTCAGAGACAGAAGTTTCCTTTTTTCTGTGGCAAATGGAGGCATCATGCAGTTCCTCTGCACTTGTACTGTGATACCTAACACACACACTAATTAATTTGCTACTGTACAGTCAAATAACGTTTTTTTTTCTCATTTATCATCATTTCTAGCTTGCACTGTCAAGCTTCTTTAGAGCCTGATATGAATCTCAGTGTAACCACTGACAGGCCTCAGTTGATTCAAGTGGGTTGTGTACCCTGTTGCTCTGTCCCATCACCAAAAAAATGGTTAACAGAAAAAAATATGAGGCTCTGGTTCAGTATTTCAGGGTGCTTGAGCAACCTGCTCTTACCCTGCACAGAGCAGTGGGAGGTGTTCACAAACACTCTCATTGCAGCACTGAGCCCGTGTGAAGGATTAGTACTATAATATGTCATGTTGTAGGTGTTAATTTTTGTTTTGAAATACAGAATGTCATCACATTTTGGAAAAATAACTAGTTTTGCACATTTTGAAGGGAGAAATATGGATTGACTGAATTTCTTGCTCATTTAAATAGTGATTGTTGTTGATAGTCCATGCAGTTTTTAATGGTGAAGAGCAGAATTAAATACCAATTAAACTTCCTTGAGTTCCTTTAGTTATGTATTTTTTTTTCAAAACTAGCATTACTGCCATGGACTTATAAACAGGCTGATAAACTTTTTTTTTTTTAATGTATTTTAAACAAAGACTCTCTTTCACTTTTGACACAGCAAATTGAGATTTGTGGTCAACTAGTATCCAGCTTCATGGACTAATCCACCTTAAGGCTAGCAAAAGAGTTTGTTAATTTTCCTGGGAAATAAGGTTTCTTTAATTCACATTTCTACATATGGTAGATATGATTCTTTCATTTGCTATGGCATTTGATAAAATCCTACTTTTATAAATGATGCATCTGCTTTTAATGTCTTAAATCCTGTGATTGAATAGACAAATCTTCCCCCTTGTCTTGTTTTTTTTTTTAATATTTAAAAAGCCTTACTGCCTTAAAACATACATCAAGAAACATTGTAATAGAGAAATACACTTTTAAGACAAAGTGACAGATTTACATATCTGTGTGATGTGACTCTCCTGACAACCAATAAATGTATTATATTGATGAAGTGAATATGTTCTCTATCTGGTCATTTTCAACTGGAAACTAATAACCAGCATCACCGTATCAGGCATGCAATAACCTGGGTTAAAACTAGGTTCATCAAATAAATCACTCAGGAATTTTTCTATTTCTTTCCCAAGACACGTTGCACATCTGCTTAGTGAAAGGAGGAAAGAAGCAATATTTCTTTGATCAAAGTCTTTTTTAATATCCTTGTATCTGTCCTTTGGGAATGCTATCTCTGGACTTTGGCCGGGCAGAGACGCTCAGCATCTCCTGAAAGGTGCTAAGCACCCTTTTACTTCCCTGCACTGCAGCAGGAATATTCTGTTCCTTGCAAGACAGGGCTCCTCCAGAACATTTGCTGATGCTACATTGCTTCCTAATGATCCAGGGAATGACATAAATTCGGCATCTCTAAAAACAAAACACAAGGTGTTTTTAATGAGTCCCAGTTTATATCAACAGCTTTCGGGGGGAATAAAAAATGATAAGAAATACTTAGGCTGAAAAGAATACTGTATTAAATTTACCCCAAGCCTCTATCTCATAGACATGAAACACCTATACATATGTAGAGATCTCCAAGAAACACTTTGAAAAGCTACGTTGTGCTTTTAACTTTTTATAAAGCCTTATTAATATCATTTAGAGTGGCCATGTGGCCGCCTTCCTGCCTGGCCCCTTTTACTGTGGGCTTGGCAGTTGTTACCCCAAGCACCACAGATGTTTGGATGGAGCTGAGCGTGGGCAGTGGCCATTTCACCGAGGCAGCTGGGCTTTGTCATATTTCAAACTGGCAACCCTAATGCCTCTTCTTAGGGGTACAAATCCTGTATGAAATTCCCAGAGTCAAGCCAAGGCCTGGCCTGGCACAGGCAAATCAGGTTTTTTTTTCAGGTGAGGGTGGTTGCAGAAATGTACAGACCATGGGGGATTTTTTAATGTACTTCCATTTCTTCTGGAGCCACAGAGAGTTGGGGCAGCACTTGAGGATTTGCAGGATCAAAGTGTTAAAGTGCATCCCCCTCCCACACTTCTGGGCTTTTCCTTGACTGGGTGGGAGCTGATACCTACAGCCCAAACGTGCCTGGTTTCAGGTCAGGAATATGTTGAAAACAGGCAAGGAAACTGGTGAAGTGTCTGGTAAATATGTCCTGTGAGGAGCAACTGAGGGAGCTAGGGGTGTTTATCCTGGAGAACAGAATGCTCAGGGGGAACCTCAGTGCTCTCTACACTGGGTGTAGTGGAGGGGGCAGGTCGGTCTCCTCTGCCATGTCTCAAGTGAAAGAATGAGAGAAAATGGCCTGAAGTTGCACCAGGGAAGTTTCAGATTCAATATTAGAAAAAAATTCACTGATAGTGATGCTTTAGGTTTTAACTTTTCTATTTTTCCAACCCTGCAGTGCCCAGTGTAACTCTGCAATTTCCTGGAGCTCGTTCAGTGCTGTTCTCTCATGCTCACACTGACATAACAAAGCCTCTCCAGCTCGCTCTCCAAGGACACCCAGACCCTCCTGGGCCCAGCAACTGCAAACCTTCATCTTGGGGAGAGGGGGGCAAGCTTGGGCAAATTCCATCCTTGCCTGGCTTCTGCTTGGGGAATTGATGCTGATATCAAAGGGGGAAGAACTCGGGAGCTGTCATTGTCCATTTTGGGATGCACTGAGGCAGGAGCCTCTGGAGCCCAGAGTGTGACCTCTGAAGGCCTTTCCAATCAATCCCTCCTTTATTCCTTTATTCCTGAGAATAGGAACAAACACTGGAGTCTCTGTTTCTAGGGAGCCATTTAAGGCATCAATAGCACGTTTAGACATTTGGCTGCCCAGGGTGGTGGTGGAGTCACTCTCTCTGAAAGTGTTCAAGAGGCACCTGCCTGTGGCCCTTGGGGACACAGTTCAGGGGTGGTGATGGTGGTGCTGGGTTTTGACAGGTGGACTGAATGATCTTGAATGTCTCTCCCGACCTTGATGATCCTGTGATAACGCAGAGAGGGAAAGTGGCAGCTACACTGCTTTTCTTTATCCTGGAACTTGCTAGCTGGTAAATGTGGCAGAGAAGGAGCTGGAAGTGCCCCAAAGAACAGCCTTTTGGCATCCTGATGTATGCCAGACCCACAGTTCCCCAAGAGCCTGGACCCCCTCCACCTCTCCATGCTGCCATGGAAGAGGCAAAGCCCTGCAGGAAGCACAGGTCAGGTCTGCTTAAGACTCCTGAGTTCTACAGTTTATTTTCCTTTTTATGGCAGGGCAGAACAATACAGACACAAGCCAAAAATAATTTGAATAGGAGTTGGTTTCACAGGCTGAAGGCCAAATACTCAAATAACTTTTAAATTAGACAGTGTGGGCTTGGTGTCACTTTTCTTGCTGCTCCCTAGGTGCTACCTGAGAATCAGGTCTCATGCAAATTATAGTGAGATGTGTTACAGGCCCAACACTGCATTTCTAGGTAGGGTCTGTGACCATAAATTCACCCTACACTTCTCATTATAAATCACCATGTCCATCAACTGCAAAGGCAGAGTTTTTGTCCTCATTGCGTGTCTTACTTGGGCTTGGATTTTTGGGTAAGACTGTGGTACAAAACATTCAACAGCAATTTCTTTCTGTAGTGAAGGATGTGTCTCCTGCAATTTTGTGCAAATCCATCCCCACTCAGCTTTAACATAACTCTAAACCTCTACATTTTTGCATACCAAAGTCTGGTTAGTACTCCAGAATTCTCCCCAATTAGCAGCTCACGTGCAGTTGGACCCTCTTATGAAATAAGGAGACTATTATAAGGAGAAGAGAAGATGTTAGGGGATAGAGGCAGACAGATTTTTAATCATTTTGCTGCTAGATCCTGCCTTTTTATATAAATATATAAATAAATAAAACTGCAAATCTACTCTGTTGGCAACAAATAGGTGGGAAACCCACCTGCTAAGCTGAGTTCTCAGCCCTCCCTTAAGGCTGAGCCATAGATAGGATAACAATCTACCAGTTCTATTTATTGTACCAGTTGCAAAATTGACAAAACATATAATCTAAAATCAAAGTAAAATCCACTCAGTATTAGATATACAGTTTGTATATCTAACAGTATATATGGGATACAAATAACACACAAGAAAAAATATAATTAAATTCATAATCCATTTAAATTCACTTAATCTATATTTTCACTTAAATAGCTCTAAAATATGATAGTATTTTAAAGACAGTGAAATTTTCCAAATAAACTGTTAGATAACATATTCAAGGAAAAGCAGACACGAACTTCTGGAAATGTGTTTTTCCTTACATTTACATGTGTATTTCCTGCCAATTCACCTAAAAGTGAAATTCGCTTAAGGCAGCAGTACCCAAGTGTAAAGTGTTTGGGTGAGTAGGTTGGAATAATTTGTGGTACCATGTTTACTACCACAAACTGAAATTCAGCGTGGTACTCACGAGATTTCCACGCCATCTGAGATCAGAAGTTAAATCCCAGTGCTACTGATTCCACAGGGCTTCTATCTTTGTTCAGCAGATAAGTGGGATTGAAAAGCTCCCAGCATCTTGACTAGGCCCCAGCAGATTTGGATTAATTTCACTCAAAGATTTTCCTTAACTGGATGTCATACAACTTTTAAAAAGTCGCTTGCTACCGAAAAAAAAGATGTACAGGATCACAGAACTAGCATGCAATTCAGGAGAAAAGGAGAAAAACTCACTTATTTTGACCTGGAAAGGTGGCTGGTTTGACATCATGGTGAAAATATCTGTGTGCATCTACACAAACAGGAGAATGCAGTTACTTGAAGAGTGAAAATGCAGGAATATTTGCCTATTTGTTGATAGCAACACCTCATGGCAGAGGCAGTTTTCGTCAGTGCTCCAAGCTTAAGTTGTATTTGTTAAAAACCAGTAGGTGTGCTAGTAACTTGCTTTGTTTTTTTAACTCCTAAACATGAAAAGCAAATGTGAATCAACCTCTTTAAATTAAATAGGAGAAACAATTACGTTTTGACAGTTTAATTGCATTCTTCCTCCAACATGGCATTCTAAACAAGATACCACATGTATTTAGCATGCTGATTATATTTTTAGATTGTTTTGCAATTAAGAAAATATCCCTAAAAGAGATAAAATAATTGGTTGACTAAATCATTATTTCTTGAGGGAACAATATTAAGAAATGAATGTTGAATGGCTATATCCATAATAATTAGCTTTTAAATCACAGCTTAAAGGTTTTAGGTTTTAGCCTTCAAAATTGTATCTGTCATTCAATTTGCTGTATATTATTCAACTTTGCTTATGTAAAAAATAAAGGAAAAGATCCAACTACTGCCAAAAAAATAGCCTTCAGTGTAACTGACAGAATCTCATGACTTTCAATGGCAAAAAATCCAAGGCACCCAAAATATCTTCCACAAACACTGTCCTAGTCTGTGTCTCTGATGGTCATTGTGCTGTTGATGTTGAAAATAGAAAAAAGGATACTCACTTATTTCAATCACTGACTATTCAAACACATTCCAGCGTCTCTGGGGTGGAGGGTGACTTTCACATTGCTTTTATTATTTTGTATAAGTCACTTTCTTACTTTTTTGATTAAATAAGTGAAGATTAAATACCAAGATGTTTCATGAGTTTGTCACTTTTCCTCGACAGTTGATTGAAATAGGATGGTGGGATCTGAATTTGAAAATGTACACCCCCATTCCTCAGGTTAAAACAGCCTCTGGTTGATAATCTTCCCAAATTTCATTGAAAAAATAAATTAATCTATTCAAAGGTTGCACCTTGGACTCAAACTTCTGATTCTGTTTGAAAAAAATTGTGTTTATAATTATCATTTCAATCCACAAGCGTCTCCCAAACATTCTCTTTCATTTTTACAAAATATTTTTGTCTTTTCATACTGACAATAAACTAAAAATAAATCTCACTTTCTTCCAGTGAAGCCAATGCAAGTTTTTATTCTGAGCATTTCTATGTAAATTTGTGCAAAGCCAAGTCAGTACTCAGAGAAGACACACAGCAGGCTCATGATTCACAACAAGACCATATGGAATTTCCTGGAATTTGATTTTGGGATATCAAATAAAATCATATTTAAGAGAAGGAAAGTGAGAGGCTGAACTGCAGCTGAGTCTGAAGCAACAGTGCTAAGACTTTTCACTAGGAATATAAAATTTGACCTGTTTGCAACGCTCTTCAAGGTGCATTGATTTCATACATTTCCTAGTGAAGTGCACACAAAAATATGTGGGTAGGGGTGCCAGTAGTTCATGGATGAACGATTTGTGGGGGGAAAGAGAGGTGAGCCCAAGCATATGGGACAAAGTGGAGAAGACATGCTGGTGAGAAGCAGAGTGGAACAATGCTGAAGGGTCTAATCAGCTGAAAATGTTCCCAGTGCTAGTGAAGAGAAGGTCTGTTCCAGCAGGTTTAATACAGGAACCAGCTAGGTGAGGAGAGAGAATTGGGATTGCCCCTTAGACACAGCTGGAATGAGCCCACAGACATTTCAACACACAAGCTCACAGCATCACACTTTCCTATTCTTCTGTAAAAGGCCTGAGAATGCATGATCCACACTGGCTGTTGAAATAAATGCCTTTCACTGGTGCAGGGCAGTGTAATTCTATGAAATAACTGGCAAATACAGGGTAACAAGAGATCTTTATTTGGTGCACAGTCCCAAGTGCAAGGCCCCAGAAAAACAGCAGGGTAACAAAGTGAAACTCATCACCTGCAGGAAATTATTTCAGAACAGTTTCCAAACTGGGATTTGGAAAGAAAGAAGGGGTGGCAAGATAGAGCCATGAGCTCTTTCCACCCAGCATTGCTGAACTGTGAAAATCCTGAAGAAAGTCATGATAGGAACCTGGAAGAAGGCAGCACACCTTGTACCTGCTTCTGGCTTTTCAACAGCAGCTTTGTCAGCTCAGGATATTGCTTCCCCACAGACCTCACTGAGCCTGAGATGATGGTGCTGAGTTTTACAGCCTGAGAGCTGACCCATCTCTTCAGTTCAAAGGCTTTCTTCTAAATGCAAACTGCCAAACACAGCTCCAGCATCCCAGTGGCTGGAGTTGGAATAGTTACACCCAAATGAGCTATCAGGTAACTAGTTTTGATGGCAGCTTGTCAAGAGCTGAGCAAAGATGGCTTCTTCCATGCCAGCTGCTACGTGGTACCCCCAGCACCTCACTCCCACGGAGTCACAGCCAGCGAACCCCTAAATCATCCTGCACCTTGTGCTGCCCCAGCCTGGCTGGCATTCCAGCCAGGGCTACCAGGTTGTGTGGGGTCAGCAAAGAGATCACCACAAAATTTGGAGCAGGGATGTGGAAACTCATCGGGCTGGGAGTGCAGTGGAAGTTGGAAGAGAAAGGAAGAAACAACAGTGTTAGTCAGACGAGCTCAGCAATCCCTTCCTCGCACTGCGTAAGTTCTACCCAGTGCAACACGGACTCCAAGTTACAGCTGTTCCCGGGACACTCATGAAATAGGGAGATTGATGGACAAATTTGTTTCTTATGACAAGATCCCCGCACTTCAAGAGTCCTGTCACCAAGATCCCCTAGGGAGTGGAGACAGGGAGGCAGCTCAGGTGAGATTCCTGTCTAGGCACTGCCTACATGAACCAGGCAACCAGTTTGTCACTAAGGTGCTTAAGGCAAGGGTCTAGAGTGAGTGGGAGGGAGCCTGGGTGCCAGTGGCCACCTGGAGATGCAAGAGCAGCAAGCTGATGCTTTCATGGACTTGTTCCTTTCTACTGCAGCAACAAAACTGAATGAATTTAAGGATCTGCAATGTGTTGCTGGGACTCCTTCCCTGGTTCTCCTAATTCAACAGATCTGATCCAACCTAAGTACACCATGGAAGGAAAAGATGTGGGGAACCAGTAGTTCAGGTTTAAACTTTAGACTTTAACAACAGGCAGTTTTTGGCATAGAGGAGAGATTTAAAATGAGCACAAATTGGTGAGCTAAAGATTGAAAAAGGGGGCAAATTATTCAGATTAGGGCCAGATATTTTGGGGAAAACAGACCAAAAGTAATATCTATTCTAATGAAAAACACTGATAAACTGTGGAATTACAGGCCAAGTCTTTCTTCTTTTTCCTAACAGTCTGGAGTATGCCTTGTAGCTCATCATATTTTTGACTTCTGGCACATATTTTATTAACTTCCATTATGTACAGAAACAAAACAGACCACTATTTTAAAATAATGCTGTGAGTAGAAAGAGGAGTATAATGGCATATTCAAAGAGTAATTAAAGACTCTCTTAAGAAAGTTAAAAGCTGAGAAGAGTCTGAGAGACTTTTGCACACAAATATTACAGAAAAATATGAAGCCACATTTGTCAGCCATGTGAATTCCCCTGAGATTTAATTTGGCTTCTCCATTTAAAACATTACAGACACTGAAAATTGAGGACTAAAAATTTGGCTTGCTATCAAACCCAAGTTTGAATTTAGATGATGCAGAAGAAATCAACAGAATCAGACGTCCCTTAACTCATTCCAGTCTGCTCAATTACTGTCACCAGTAGAAATTGCTTCCCGTGCCAAAACCCTTTAAGCCGAACACAGCCTGATAAAGATTCCTGCAAAACTAAGAAACCATAAAACTGTCAGCATAAGGTGAATACTCTTAGGGTCAGAAGATATCCAGGGACACAGGTTTGGGTTTCTTACGTTCCTGCTGTTACAGAGACCTGGTCTAATCTGAGAAACTTGCAGGTGGCACACAGATCACAAAAAGCATGGGCATGTAATATGTTAATGACTGCCTTGAGACCATGGAGTGAGAGGACCAGCATGGCAAACCCTGCTGCTGCCAGAGTTGGTGTTGTTGCTCCCGATATCCTTTCACAGTGAGCATTTTGCCACACACACCAAGCCTTCTCTGCTCCTCAGGTGTAATGTAGGCTGAAGATGTTCTGCAGAATATTCAAGAGAATCCCCAGTAACTTTTGCAAAGTCCTGTGGAAGAAATGTGTCCAAGGCAAAAGGCCTGGTTTTAGAAGTCAGGCAAGATGAAGGAGGACAGGGCCTAAACCTGAAAGTGTGTTAGACAAATAAAGACACGATCATAGAATCACAGAATGTTTTGGGTTGGAAGGGACCTTAAAGGTCATCTAGTTCCTCCCCCCTGCCATGGGCAGGGACATCTTCCACTATCCCAGGTTGCTCCAAGCCGCATCCAACCTGTCCTTGAGTGCTTGCAGCGATGAGGCATCCACAACTTCTCTGGGCAACCTGTTCCAGTGCCTTAACACCCTCATAGCGAAGAATTTCCTCCTAATATCCAATTTAAATTTACCCTCCTTCAGCTTAAAACCATTCCCCCTTGTCCTATCAGTGCATGCCCTTGCAAAAAGTCCCCATAGAAATAAATTATCTTTTCATATAAAAATCTTCTAAGTCCCGTTTTCAGAAGAGTAATAGAGCTGCCAGTCCAACACCTGCAGGGTTGGAAATAATTTACTTAGCCTTGCCGACTTTGAGGCAGGTTCTTCATTTGATGAATGGCCCAATTAAACATCTGTTAATCACTACGTTATCTCGAGGTGGAATACCTACTTCTCTTATCCCCTCTCCTGGGAAGATAACATCGGGGAGCCCCCAGGACAGCAGTGGGCAGCCCGGCAGGGCTCGGAGGAGGTGGCTGGGGAGCAGAGCAGAGGCTGTGGGGCTGTGCCTCCCTCCCCCTCCCCACAACCTCCCCGTAACCTCGGGCTCCTCAACCCCCGTGTACGTTTTAGGCCTTGATAATAAAGCAACATCTGCAAACTTACAAGTGCCTTTACTCGAGTTAATTGAGTAAATTGAAGCAAGCTGCGGTGCAGGGGTGATCTATGATCCCAGGTTGCGGGCCGAGAAGGGAGACAACAGATTTACTGCAAAGACAGTGGGCGGCCTTTTGTTCAGACCCTGGTTCACGGGAAGTTTGAGGTCACGAGGGATTAAAATATCTTCAGAAACAAATGGAATAATTTGGCTGAAATATAAGGCACGCAGTGCCAGCTCATGCCAGGAAACCAGGGGTGATTTATGCGCCTTCAATCCAACACATTTTTCTGATATCTGCCCCATTAGGTTGAATTTATAGATTTTTTGGGAGAATATGTGTCCTCGTCTCTCCTATTCTGACATGTTTGTGCCCTGGGGAGCAGCTCCAATGATTGCAAAATAAATAAAAGGGTGCATTACCTTGCATTCACAATGCTCTGTTTGCATCTCGGGGGAGGAAAAAGAAAAAAAAAAGAGAAAAGGAAAAAAAACCCCAAGAAAACAAACCAAACCAAACCAAACTCCCAACCTCCCATTTACTATACTTGTTTGGGAATTACTTATTAAAAAAGACATTAAACAGGTAATGCTCTTTCTCCTATAATCTGTACAAGTCATTAAGTTTAAGCACAATTCGCCACCTTGAAGCAATTGGATACATCGTAATTTGTTTTATGGTCTCGCAGATGCAAGGTATTTGCCGAGCTATAAATACATAAAAGTGGTTTATACGAGCGGCCTGTACCCTGCACGGGTTGGGCAGGGAGAGCCTCTCCAGGTTTCCCTGTTCCCAGGAGCACACACACACACATACAAACACACACGAGCGTGCACAGGCTCGTGCTTGCTGTTTATCTCTTTTATCTTTTTTTGGTTTTTTTATTTTTAAAAGCCTGGCTCACTTTTAGTGGGCCGTGTCGTCCCTTTTGTAGTTTCTCTGCTGCTTTATTAAATCCCAGATTCCTTACAAAACTGTACAATTTTAATAACACAAATCCACGCAGGCCATAAAGCTGTCGAAATGTACATAGCACCAGCCGTGATCAGCTGCAGTGATATCATCAACCCTGATTAGCCAGGGCCGGTCACGCGACAAGGTTTTATTACAAGTGTCATTTACATTTTTGACAGTTTTACAAGGCTTAATGGCTTTGTATTAAATACATTGCGTTTCAAGGGAACTGACAGTTCGGGGTATCTTGCAAATACAATGCTGCAGCGTTTCCTCCGAAGGAATGCTGAGGAGAAATGAAACATCCAAGGTTTCTCTTGTAAACGTGGACATTTAGCCAAAAACAAAAGTTGACCCAGGCCAAACCTTAAGTCCGAGTATCAAAAAAAAAAAAAAGTTAAGAAAAAATACTTTTTGTCTTTTTTTTAATATATTTTAATATATCTATTTTTATATATCAAGCTACAGATGTCTTGTAACACACTAAAACTTTTTGTAGCAAAAGTGTTTAGCAATCACTGAAACCCCCGAGGCATGTTCCCCACAGAAATTAATGAGAAAACGCTCTTTGCAAAAGTTTCCTACAAAAACCTGATTTATTGTTTGGTTCTCTTACAAACAAAAAGCACTGCCTGGGGGCATTAAAAGTATTTCTGAACTTATTTACCAAGGTGGTATCCATTTTTAATCTCATGAGGAAATCTTTCCTAAGCTGATTTTTTCTCATATGTTTTAATCAGAAATGAGGGTGAAATTCACACCATTACCTCTGTTTCTGCTTGGATTTTGGGGTTCACTAGGGCCTAAGATAGAGATGATTAGAAGAAAACATCTTTGAATAGCAGTAAATCAAAATCCACATTAAAACCTCTACTTTTTGGTATAGAAGAGTCACTTCAGAAATTCAAAGGAATCCCTCAACCTGAAAACCACCTTGACTTGAAGCAGATAGGCATTTTCACTGCAAAATCAAGAGCAGATTGACCATTTAAGACCTGTGCATCAAGTGTAAGTTTTCCCCCCCACAGAGTATCTACTTACGCATGTAATAATTCTCCAACTGATTAAATTTGTGCAACCTGTTATTTACTATATGAATTAGGTTATTAATCCCAGATGTATTTCATTCACTGCTGTTCCTGTGCCAGTTTCTCAACAAACAGCACGAATATCCCTTATCATTTACACACAGAGCTTTTATTAGTTTGATTATATCAGCCTAATAAAGAGACTGGTACAGTCTCTTTATAATATAGCCTTCTCTTTATGTGGTGACCACTATGGGTTTACTCACACCACTAGAAATTCTGCCATTACCAGTGGAAGGAATGCTTTTACTGCTGCACTGGAAGACACACTAGAGATTAACTATTTATGCTAAATAAATGAAGAGTGGCAAAGCAATACTCTCAAATGAAATTTAAAAACCAGCATAAAAAAATTAGTTTACTCTGGGCCTTATGTTTCTTTCTCCAGCTTGATGTGAGTAAAATATTAGAGCTGTCCTAATGCTTTTTGAGTGTAAAGTTCCTTAAAGTCTAAAATCATGAAGAAAAAAATAATTAAATGTATGATTGCTTACCATCTTTGATTATATCAGGGGACAGTAAGGGAGCTGCTGTCTTGTTTTGTCACAAACACACACATAATTAGTTTCAACTTTAGATAGTTTCTAGAGATTATTCTGGTATGTCTCTGTATTTATTACCATGGACTTTTCAACCACCATATTGATGGCTTAAAATAGGCTCAGCCACTCGATTCAGGCTAATTCTGCACACAATAGAATCAGTGCTGTCTGTGGCCCATATCCAGATGATCTACTGAACAGAGAGTTCCCAATGCAAAAGAACCACAGTGTCCATAGAAATTACCCCCAAATGCCGGAAAAGTACAAGAGGAAGAGAGGTATTTGGGATAAATCATGGTGGAGCACTTTTAGTAAAGTAAATCTGCCACTGCTTGCCCAGTGGAGCTTGAAGGCTGTTGTGTCTGCCCTTCCTTCCTTCCTTCCTTCCTTCCTTCCTTCCTTCCTTCCTTCCTTCCTTCCTTCCTTCCTTCATTTCCTTCCCTTCCTGTGCTTTCTCCAAGAAGTAACCACAGAAAGGCTGAACGTAATTTATGTTATTCTTTAAGGCTCTCTCCCTGCATCACACACTCCGTGGGACCCTCCAGCACACATCCTCTTCCCACGGTGTCTGCTCCCCATCCCTGTCCAGCCACAGGAGAGTTAAAAGGCTTCCACCCTTCCAACCTGCCGCTAAATCCTTTGCTGGCTCTCCACAAAAGCCACTTTGACCTAATGCTGGTGATTTTCTCCACAGAGACCTGTCCACTGCAGAGGTTCTTCCAACCCAACGCCTCGTGGGAGCTCCATCACTTTTAGGCTGGTGATGGGGAAGGAGCAGCCAGACTCCAAACCCTCCAGGGTGGCACGTGGGGCCTGCAGGAACCATTCTCAGGAGGGTGTTGCTCTTCTGTTCCCACCTTCTCTGCCAGCACATTGCTGTTGTGGCTGAGGGACCCCTCTGGCGGGTGACACCCCAGCAGAGAGTGTCCTTCCTCCTCATCCTCATGGCTGCACAACCCATGGCTGCACATCCTCAGCCCCCGCTGCCTGAGCAGCAGGTTGTGAATGGGCTGTTCTGTATTAACGTTTGGAAATGAAAGTGAAAGCACATGTGAGACCTGCTGAACAGAACAGCAGAGCTGGAAACTTAGCTGTATGCCAGAAGCCACAACCAGATAGAAATCACAGGTTAGTCAGGAAATTACTTGCATTTAATTTGGGGCCATGTCTCCTGGGAGGAGGCTGGCCTTTTCCTGTTGTGCAGCAATGTTGCCCCTGGGTATAATTTGCCTTTTTCATAAGCAAGGGTGCTATCTCCTCCTTCCTCAAAGAGACCTTTCAAAGCCAGCGGAGGAGAATCAACTGTGGCACATTAGCAACAGGACAATGGCAAAGTCATTATAAATTGACTTCCTTACTGTGAGCTGCAGTAATCTGGATGTATTACTAGCATGATTCTGCAATAAAACCGAAGCAGCCAGTTCCTCTGCTGGAATTAAAAACACCCTCTCCCTACCGACTTCAGAGAGGTAAGGAGTGCTCCCATCCCCTGGGGATGAGGTGAGGAGCCTGGCACAAAAGTATTCTGCTCCTTATGTGTGTGCCCAAGGGAAGGAGGCTTTCCAAGCTGGTGTGAACACAGCCACAGCAAAGGAAGAAGCAGCAGACTCGTTTGTACTTCCACTCCACATCTCTGGTGGGTTGGCAGTAAGAGATGGCAGCACAATTGCCACGAGGCTGCTCTACTTCCCTAAAAGGATCTGCCTCAGCAGTTATGGAGGGCATCTCTGACTGCCATAATTAAGAGCTGGAGCAAAGTTCATGCCCTGCTCTGATTCACCGATTTCCCAGGTGCTGCATCAGCGAGGCTGTGTCTGCCAATGGCTCCTGAGTAGAGCCAGGGCTGGAGGAGCCTTTAAAGCAGATCCTGTAGGGTAAAGCATCTGCCAGTTTTTCCCCTTGTATTTTTCCCTCACACCTTCCACACAAACAATGGCAGCTTTTACAAGCATGTGTCTGCCATAAAATGAGGACTCACTGTAAAAACAATGTTTCATTCAAAGCAAACAGGTTTTAAAGGTGTGTTTTCTGCAGGGCAAGGGGTTTTTAACAGTTCTTTGCTCATGCTTCCAGAGAATTCATTAAAACTTTACTCTGGATCAAATGAACAAATTCTTAATATAGTTACACGTTTTTCCTGCTTCTTAACCTAAATTTAAGAATTAATGGTTGTGATCAAGTATATATTACCTCCCCTTCTGAAGATGTTTTGGTATCATATGTGTATTCTCTATACCACTTCTTATGACCAATTATTCAATGTCAGCAACTTCATATTTTGCAGCTTTTTGGCAATTATTGGCTCTCAGTGTCCCTTGTAGAGAGCATCACTCCTTTACATCAGCTGAGTGTGAGGCACATGCAGAGTTCATTTGCTGGGTAAGCCAGATCTCAAATTCTGATGCTGACTAATACATCCCTCTCTGTAAACTAAGATTCCACATGATCATCCCATTACCAAAATATGAGCAGGTGGCTCCAAAATTAGAGGCTTGCATGGCATCTGCAGTGATTCTTTTTCCCTTAAGCACTGATTGTGGGCACCAGCTCTTTCCATTCTGCACAACCTGAGCCATCCAGCAGCTCAGCCTCGTGGCCACAGCATGTCCACCCCAAAGCACCAAGGTTCCTCTGCTCCCAGAACTTTTCAGAGCACCAGTAAAGAACAAAATAATGAAATACATTAAAAAGAAAAAAAAAGAAAACCCACCAGTGCAAGAACTGCAACCTCCCCTGCCTTGAAGGGGTTAATGAATTCCAGTTTGGTATAAGTTAGGATAACTGTGACTTTCCCATGGCAATAAAAGTCCATATTAAACTCAGGTTTTGGTTCCCCAGGTCTCACACAACCTCATTTTCAGGTGAAACTACAGGACACTGGTGGGAGTTTTGCCAGAGAGAAAGGTAAGGAGAGCCCTGGGTGGATGTGATTCTGTCCCAGGCACTGAGAGATTTCTGCCAGCACCAGCCACAGGACCAGTCCTACCTTGGCCTCAGGTAACTGGAGCCAGACACTTTGAGAAGAAAAATATACTCCTTCTTATATTTCACAAGTTCTGCTTTTCACAGTTCTGCTTAAGAAAATCTATTTACAATATTAAAACAATGTAGGCCATAAAAATAGTTTAGTGGGCTACCAAAAGATTGAGTTAAGCCTTCATCTAATTAAAAATATCCCTCAAGCTGTGAATCTATGGGGGCAATTTAAAACAATTTTTGAAAGTAATGTCTTTTGGGGTTAAAATGTGGAGTTTATATTTTCTTTTTCTGTTTATTATTTCTGTTCTTTTCTGGCTTTGTTTTGTTTGAAGGGTGAATTAACATCTGACTGCAGGCTTTAGCTTTGGCTTGCTTTTAGTACCATATACTGTCATTTCTACTAAAAAAGATTCTAATTTTTCAAAAATTTTTCCTCCTTTGTCTACAATGTGTGTAAAGAAAAGTGACCGAAAGGAGAGGTTAAGAATAGTTCCTTTTTTCAAATCTATGTTGATTGAATTAAAATGTTTGAATTTTATTGAACAGGGAAAAAGAGATTTTAAAAAGCCTATCTGTAGCCCCCTATAAAAGCATTTTTTTTAATAAAACTTCTGTTTAAAAAGTATGTTATTAGCAGTATATCCTGTGCTGCATATTAATAAAACAATGGAATTTTGTATTTCTTTTTCTCATAAATTACATAATTCAAACCTTAAAACACCTTTAATGAACACTGACTCGGCATGTGGCACTTAATAAAACTGGGCTAAACTCGTTTTCTGCCTGACAGGCTACCAGTGGAGAATGTGCCCTACAAGTAAATGATTAAGAGGCAGAAATCTTTTCTGGACTACTATTAAACACTTCAAAGATTTTCAAAGTCAGATAAAATGAAAAGCAAATGTGTTTCACTGCCTCTCAAATACCTCAAATGTTTTAGCAGGTGCAAGCAATGAAACCTTCTGTAGTGACAGCACTTTAGGGTCTGCAAAGTGCACCCTACTGAATTATGGGAATGCAGGGCTTGCTTCATAAAAATTCATGATTTTAGACGAGGGGAGATGCATGTCCTTAATACCCATCTACATATGTAGCACAGCAGGAGAGTCCCGTTGTGTCTCCCGTGTCACTTGTCTTAACCCTTGCTGGCACTTGAGGACTGTTCAGTGTTGAGTTTCATAGCCTTTAACCCCTGCCAGCTTTGCCTTTGTTTGAACCCCTGTGTGGAAGAGCAGGCAGATAGCCCTGTCCCCTGAGCTGTTTGTGCTCCAGCAGACATTGCTCTGGGTGAGAGGAAAGTCCAGGAGCTGCCCCTGGGACCCCACCTGACCCAGCTGCATGTCCTGGCAGCAAGGCACAGCTAAACCTTGTGTATCTCCAGCCACGTTGTTCAGCCTCCCCAAGCCTCAGTTTCCCCACTGGGAACTGGGAGTGATGCCTTATATGGCCACCTGGAAGTAGAGACTAGACAGGAATAAAGGAATAAAGGAGGGATTGATTGGAAAGGCCTTCAGAGGTCACACTCTGGGCTCCAGAGGCTCCTGCCTCAGTGCATCCCAAAATGGACAATGACAGCTCACAAGTTCTTCCCACTTTGATATCAGCATCAATTGCCCAAGCAGAAGCCAGGCAAGGATGGAATTTGCCCAAGCTTGTCCCCCTCTCCCCAAGATGAAGGTTTCCAGTTCTTGGTCTGGGTGTCCTTGGAGAGCGAGCTAGAGAGGTTTTGTTATGTCTATCTTAGCATAGAGAACAGCACTTGGCAAGTTACAGGAAACTTCAGAGTTACACTAGTAGTACAGGATTGGAAAACTATAAAAGTTAAAACTTAAGGCATCAGGAGCAGTGCTGTTTTTTGCCTCACAGTGTATTACTTGTACTTTGTGCCACAGAGCCCACAGGTATTAAGGAAACTGGGCCGAAGGGCTGGATTTTTAAATGGCACTTGCAGTCTAAGACAACTGAGGAAATTTCTTTAGTATTAACTTCCCTGGCATATAGAGGAAAGTCTACACGTATTAAATAGTGGTTGCTGCTTTGAACTTTCTCTTCTAGAAAACTGTAAATGAAAGTGGGGCTTATAAAAGCAAAGATAGGGACCATCTGGGCAGGTGCTGGTAACAGCTCTCAGGCTCTGCCAATTTACCAGACCTATATATATCTCAATCTCAGTGTGTAACCACTTGGATTTGGATTCAGGAGGACTTTATCAGATGGTTGAATGGGTTTTGAGAGCAGGACCAATAGCCTACTTCTTGGGCAAGTTTGTTACGTTTCCTCTGATTGTGCTTTGCTTTAACTTTTAACTGAGAAACATTTTGTCGAGGATTAATAAATAACCAACACAAACTAAAGATGCTACAGATCAGAATGCCATGGGCTACCCAGAATCAGAGAAAAAGAAGGACAAAGCGGTAGGACATTTTTTAAGCAAACTGTGGTTGAATTCTGCCATGATTCTGTATTTATCTGGAGGTGTCGGGAGCCAGTTCTTTCTACATCCCCTTTAAATGCAATGTAAATACATTTTATTTACCTGCTCCCTAAATGAGATTGTTCAGCTGATGGATCACATTTTCCTGGGCTGCTGAGAGGTTATTTCCCTGCCTGGATCTCCAGCCAAGCCTGGCTGCACAGTGTCTGTCCTACCCCAGCAGGCTCTGTGCAGGTGGCTGCACACCTTGCTGCACACCCCAGGAGCTTAGCAAGGAAAGGCCTGAGTGCATTCACTGACCCCAAAACAAATCCACACCCTGAACTATTGCAAACAAAGTGCTGCAGAGAAAAAGAGACCTGAAGTAAGTGACAATACAAGGGGGGAAGATCACCGATTTAATAAAATCTCATTATCCCACTACTCGGCATCCTTGGAATCTATTTACCTTTGTGTCAAAGTGCTAAGTAAAGTGTCCAGCATTACCTTCCTGGTGAATAATAACATGCATGATTAACTTTAGAGCCCCACTAACATAACTAAATGCAGAGAATTACACTCACCAAGGTGTTATGGTGGAAGGTTTTGCATGGCCAACAGCTTGAAATTCAGTGCTTTGCTTCCCACAGCAGCTCCACTCTTCCACACCACTATCTGGTTTCCTGCAGATAGATTGAGTGATGGTAATTCTTCTGCTAAGATGTCTACATGTGAGTGCATAAGTGGGAGGATGTAAAGTAAAATTGTGTTGTGAGCACAAATGTATTTAGTTGTGCAATAATAGAACCACACGAATGGTCCCATATTAAAATAAATTCACAGAGCCTGACATTATGGAAGCTGAGAACAAATGTTTTGCCATGTAATCCATAAAGAAAATTCTTATAATATATAAAATAATCCAGATCAACTGAAAATATTTATGGGCCAGCCATGCAGCTGGTGTAAATCAGCATAGCTCCACTGAAGTCGGTGGAGCAACACCAGTTTTAGGCATATGAAGGTTTGGCACCCAAGTAATTTGGATTTTCAGCAAAAAAACCCAGAGCTACTTATCCTGTGGATCTGATGATTGAACCTCTGTTTAAAAGGTTGTGTTTTGAAATTCTGAATCAAGAAAATCGTATATTACATTTTAGGTTTTGAACAGCTTTTGCTGGCTGTGGAAACTTTAATTCATCACAGTTGGCACTGAGCATTATCTGAGATAGTGTAATGGAAACTTTTAAGGACTGATGAGGTTTTTAACATTTTACATGTGTATTTAGCCTTTCTATTTTTTAATATATGAGCAGGATTGTAGGGCATTGGACTCTGACCCATATTCCATTACATGCAGGAACAGTCTTTTCATTGGTGTCCAAGAGCTCTGGGTCATTCTGTTGGTCAGCCAGACATATATGTCTATCTCATGTATTGTCTATATTTATTTTGTGAGACGGGAAAAATTAACATGCCTACCATTTACTGAGATGTTTGCACATGCACATTACATCACACATTTAAATAAATACAGATGCATTTATTTCAGCATGTGGCTATCCAGACATCTATGCTTGCCTGGCATACATCTGGATAACTGAAGCATACGATTTCCACTTGTTTATAACTCCTTTCTTTCTGAACTGATTTTTTTTTCCAACTTACCCAAGCCCACATTTCTCACTGGAGGTTACATGCCAGGTTTGAACTGTTTTCAGTTACCCTAGCACAAGTTTAACATCTGAAACCATTCTTTAAGCATGCTCTAAACCAACCATATGGATTTTTACCAAACTTTCCAAATGCTACAAAAGTATCAGCCTAAAGGAGTAATTTTTCTGGAAACCCACAAAGGGGCTTAGAAAGGAAGTACCTCTTTAACTACCAAGGAACACTCAACTACCAAAGACTTATTTTCAAGAAGGTCTAATAGTCTGTTTCTGGGCTAACACATGTTCTGTGCTGTCTTCTTCTGCTGGGCTGGGTGAATTCTGAGTTCAGTCCTAACACATGTAAGATCCCTGAGAGCATTATTTAAAGCTTGAAACTGTAAGATGGAATTAGTTCTCAACTTCTACCACACTCTCAAAAAGTTCTTTCTACCTGGGAGACCATACCAGCCAGCTCTCTGGTGTGTCCTGGAGGATTGGGGTTAATACACGTGGGTTTCCAGTCTGGTTGAAATCTTTAGTGAGCGATCAGACCTGCCACAGCAGAAAACTTGGACCCTGGCTCTGAATTCCCTCCTTGGGTTTATGGGCTGGTGCACCAGTATTTTGCAGCATGGCAGGTAAAAAGCAGTTTGTGTTGAGGCTCATCTAACAGGGGAAGTGAGAGCAGAGAAGCCTGAGCAGGCAAGCCTGTTAACCTAAGCCCCATCTGGTACATCCTGACAGAAGCAATGTAGATAATTTCCGTATGGTGTGTTCTTATTCTAAAAAGCTTCAAGTGTTGAATGTTTTGGAGCTCTCTTTTCTTTTGAGATATGAGAGCCTTTTTTATCAAGTAGCAGAAATTAGGTTATCTCCGCATGACGACAGCAGATAGTGCAATGTCCTCTCCTCTAAAAGCAGCAGTAAAGAACATTTTATAACCAGTCAGGGCTGCACAGCTCCTGTCCAAACAGGTCCACACATCAAAAATCCCTGGGGTTTGGGCTGCTGAGCAGGAGGAAGGGTGACACCCAGTCCCCCCTTGTTGAAGAGTTCTCTGAACTGGTGATGTTCAAGCAAGGTAAGAGCACCTGAGGGCTCTGCTCACTGCAAAGCTTCTGCAGGCTTGGCTTTTGTGAGCTTTAAGTTGTCAGCATTCCCATGAGAAACTCCACAGACAGCAAATGTAATGGCAAACGTAAGCAGTATTTTAAGGACATAGGTGACAGTGAAACACTATCCTGGTTTTCCTCCCCATTTAGTCATGCTTTTCATTCCACCCTTGCTTGCAGGTGACATGAATTTGATTATCCCAGCTACTCAACCACCCAATGAAAAACAGCAGCTCCCATCCAGAAGCAAATCAGCATGAAATCAGAGAGCTGACGGTGGTTTCTCAGAAACTCCCTTTAATGTAGTTACACTGTGGACTGAGTTACCTTTTCAAGCCAAGCTGGGCTGACATGTCTGACCCAACCGAGCATCACCTTGTTTGTGTTCGACCCATCCAGCCCTTTAATGTCTTCAGATTACAGCTGTGGTGGGAGGGAAACCTGAGGTGTTTAACAAATGCTATTATTTTATAAGCTTCTGTTAAACAGTTAGACAAATATTCTGTAATCCTTCAGGCTCATCTTAGGTCAACCACATAGTTAATGAACAATGATAACAAATTAGCCAGTTGAAATTGAAGCTTTGGGGAAAATGCCCCATCTCTTCATCACACGCCTGTGTGCACATACGCAGAGCCTGTTAAGCATTTATATTTTAGTTCAAACTTACTTGCCACACTCAAGAAAAATAAATTTGCTGCTTTTAATAAGAGGATTGAAACCAAAGGGCATTTAATCTTTTATGATCAACAATAATATTTGAATTCTAGAATATATTAAATCTACTTATAGCAATCCCTCATTACACAAGCTGTGTTTTCTTCCCTAATGAACTGCATGTTTCAAAATACAGTGCTACAAAAATGTTTGTAAAAATCTGCTTTACTTCTCAAATGTTTCACAATATAAACTGCAGGCATTTCACACGTTTTATAATTCAAGCTTTAATATTATGCAAATATATCTTAGCTGAAACACAGAATTCCTGCATTTGGAATTATAGTACAATAGCAGATCAGTGAATGCTTTTCTACAACCATTGTCTTTCTCACCAAAGGCTAAAATTTATGGCAAAGTATGCAAGCACAGTGCTATGGAGACACCAAATAGCCTATGTCTTACTGCACTGATTAAACAGAACACCTAGAAAATTTAAATAACTGGATTTCCATGCTAGTATTGTAACGATTAGTTCTTGTTTTATACCATGCTCGAAAGAATGACAGGCACCATACAGAAGAAGAAATACAAGCCTCTGTCATGAATATCTTACAAAAGCCCCAGTCCTGTACATGCAGGTGATTTTGTGCAGCTTTATTCAGGTGAGTCCTTTCAAGGGTTGCCTTCCCAAAAAACCCTACACGGTAGCAGAAGCAAGAGAGAAATCTGTGGGGTCATCATTTAAGAAGGGTTTTTTATCCTTCCTTTTAAATATTTCCTTCTTCAGTCCTGCATATTGACTTGGTATCCTTTTATACAGATGAGGTCATTTTCTCCCTAGAACTGTGGAGGATTTTGGGCACCAAAACTGTTGCCATCTTCCTGTCATCTTTCCATTGTCCGGAGACAAAGCCCTATGAAGCCCTGGAGAAATCTAAGTGGAATATTGCTCAGTGAGGTCCTGATGCAGTAAGGTGCTTAACATCAGATAGGACTGGGACCTCAGACAGAACCTATTCTGTTTTTAAGTGGTCTGCGAGGGATGCACTTTGCCTGAAATTCATTCCAGCCCAAGATTGTGAACATAGCGGACAATAGATGGATTGGTGTAAAACTATCCCAGATAACTGCTCGTACATCTTCCCTCTGTCAGTGAAATTTGCCATGATGTGCTCAAAGCCAAGAGGCATTATTTGTGCTGTCCTGGATCTGTTAAGGAATGGCAGGGGGAGGACAGAGATACTTAGGGATTTAAAAGCAGAGAGAACTCTATGAAAGAGATAAAAGGAGTCAAATGCACAAACCCTATTTGAAGTCCTTAAAGCATAAGAAAAGAAAGTATTAGACTTACCACATAGGGAGAGCTGGAATTTGTGTAGCTCTGGCCCCTGTGAACTGTAGCTGCTATTTTAGGGGTGGTCTGAATATTTGAAAAGCTAGCCTGAATTCACAAAACTTTTCCCTAGTATTTATAATGCTCTCTTTATTTTTTTAATATAAAAGTTGACTCTTTTTACTGTTGTTTTTACAAACTGCATACTAGCTGATGTATCTGTTGTCATGTTAGAGAGAGAACTCTTTGGAAACTGAGAAATTTGGTAGCTATCTGCATCTAGAAGTGTTTTCTCCATCAAGCCAACACACCAAGTCTTGGACAGCTATGTTTGACTAGTAATTTTCTCTGCAAGTACTCTCTGCATCTTTACTACCTCATACCTCATAATATGATTCTATGGTCAAAGTCTCCTTCACCTATTTTGTTCCCAGATTCTCTGGGAGAATCTAAACCCAATATCAATGAAGTCAGTTTTGAAAAACAGTGGCTCCTGGTAAGTTTATGCTTTGACACCATTTATTTCTCCCTTATTAGCTGTATATAATGTTTAAAACACCTATTTTGATTATTATCCTCACTAAGGTCTACACAGCACTGTTGTTCATTTCAGGATACCAACATTATAGATCAGGGAAGAGCCTAAAATATATTATTTGCTGAGCTTCCTTTCAGAGCCCTAATCCTACTATTATATAATAATGAAAATATAAATTACTCTGTTCTCTGGACTTTGCAATATTTTGCTGATATCTGATGATAGGGTGCTGACCAAGTAGGTTATGAGTGTTTTCTATCTCCTGTCAGCTACAAATATACTGAGGAAAGACCTTTTATTTACAATTTGTGTACTGTACTGTGTGCACCAGACCACAGCGTTGGGAAACCTGTAGAGATGAAAATGAGATGAGAGAGGGTTGCTCAGACCTTTCAGACATCCCATGTGTTTGCAGCTGTCTCACCCAGTTTCCCAGTCCCTCGCCAGAAGTTTAATAAGAGGATCCTACAAATGAGGGTGTCTGTAAGTGTCAGCAGGGTGGCATCGTGACCATCTCTTGAGAAAAAAAGCAGAATCTATGTCCACTATGTTTCACTATTTTACAGGAAAAGAGCCAAATTTACGAGGTCCAAGAAGAAAATTAACCCTTTGACATAATTACTATAAACTTTTGTATAAAGTTGAAATTAATGATATTTCTTTGCCCGTGTGTTGTCTGTTTAAGGTTGAGTATTTGTCTCTCACAGTTGTTGGCTCGATGCTGCACACAAGTTCTTCCTCAGGACTGTGAGTTTACTTCATTCTTTGCCTCATTAGAAGCTCTTATCTGTAAAGTTATCTCAAAGAAAAATAGCAAGAGGTTTGCTTTCAATGACAGGTATGGTAAATCTCTTTGATGTAGTATCTTTTTTATATCATTCACTTTTACTCTTTCCACTATGCCACTGATATTATAAAGCAATGTTGTTCAGATGTTAGAGATTCATAGACATTAATTCATAAAAGTGACAAAATTAAAAGCAAAAAATTTATGTAGTTTTTCTGGGAATATAATGTCATTCCTCAGTCTTATAAATAAGCAAAAGTCTGTGGATGCAAATAAATAAATAAGCAAAAGTCTGGTGGGCCTTATTATAAAGGAAGCAGAGTGACATAATTAAGTACACTTTTCATGACCTACCATGCTGGCTCTTTCCTGAGTCTCAGACAACATTTATATATGTATATATACATATGTATATATATATTTTAAAATGTATTTATATTTATATGTGTATATTCATAACTCCATAGCAGTATTTAAAAGCAAATGTGCATAGAAAAGCAGACCCATCAGGAGGTATGATCAGGAGTCTACTGCTGGAAAGATTCTCTATTAGGTTGAAGGCAGTTTGCCATATTTGGGAGATTTTGCAAAATCCTTTTTCAACAATTTCCCCCACCACCAGTATGTTCACTGGACAAGCTATCTAAGCAATAGTCTGGAAAATAATTGTAAAAGTTATTTTGATAGCAATCAAGTTGGCTGGGTATTTCTCTAATGCACAGATCTCTCAATAATTCAAGTACAGGCAATTCAAGCAGAGCCAAGGGAAAGCTTTAGCTGCTTTCAGCACATAACTGAATGGATAGGAATATGTACTTCTGTACATGCTCATTTATACCTTAGCCTCTTCACTAATATCCAGTCATATTTCATCTAGGATTCATATAAACTCTTTTTAAGATTTAATCCAAGATCAAGTGATTTTTGACAGAGGAAATTCTATTTATTTTCCAGGAATGCGAGGTTCATAAGAGAGTCTTGGTTCTGAAACTCACAGTTTCATTGAGGGGCCATGCTGGAATCCCAAATCTCCTCACCCAGGTGGTATTTGTCAAGAACTATAGCTGTAGTCACAGATGTAATCAAACAGGATTCCAGTTCCAGTTCCAGCTCTGTTTCCTGCATTTCCCAGAGACTGTATTGTCTGGAAGTCAATGCACAGGGACAACCAGCGAATAAACACTATATCCGAGGAAATCTGCCACATAAGCCTTTTGAAATTCAATCTCATAGTGTTTTCCTGATGTGAGTGAGTGCTACTCAACAGGTATCACAAGTCAAGCTCGAGTCTTTGCCCTTTTAGTTTCCGTGAGCAGGATCAATAAAAGGCTCTGCAAAACACTAGATTATAGGCTGAGCAGGCTGGATGCAGAAGCCAAATTAACAACCTGCCATGGTGTAGAAAGCTGCAGATTTGCTCTGATGAATGGAGCCCATAGTAATTATTTTTTTTTCGGAGTGCGAATTGAAACATTATTGTACAACTATTAGTTTCCAGGAAAAAAATGTAATTGCTTCTAGATGCTGCTCGCTGTTTTCAAGAGCTCTTTAACCTTTAACTTTCTCAGTACAAAGGAAGCCTTGCTGTGCAGTGAATCTAACAAGACCATCATTTATAGTTGGCAGAGTTCATTAGTCAGTCATAACAGTTTAATTATTAGCATTTTAATGCATGAGTGTTTAACTAGAGAGAAAAACAGTCTTTTAGGTATGGCTTCAGACTTCTTAGAAGAAAACGAACTAATTGGTACTGTTGTTTATACTGTGGCTCAAATTAGACAACCAAAACTCAAGAAATTTAGAGTCAGATTTTGTCACCCATTAAATTAACATTCTATTTGATGGTGCTTTCAGTACATTTCAGCTTTAATGAAAATATGTCTCTTTATGGAAATAAAAACTCTTTCATCTTTTGTGTCTTAAAAAAATAGTTTCAGTGAACTGCGCAAGGCCAATTTCTTCAGTTCAGCCCCTGCCTCAGAATCTGGTTTTGCTCCAAGCTGATTTCTCTTCAAGTCATCTCTGCTTCCTGTAATGAAGGTACAGAGTCAGCCATGGGACAGGTTACTGGTTACCTGAGGTAAATGAATAGTTTACAAATTAAAAATTTGCCTATATTTGAAAAGCCTGATGTTGTACAAAGGATGATTTTAAAAAAATTGATTAAAGTGTTTTCACCCGTCCATTTTTCATTTTTTGAAAAAGGTTCGATGAAAACTTTCTTGTTTACAATTTAAAATATTTCTTCAGTTTTTTTTTTTTTTTATTTCCTAGATTTCACTCTCGATTTAACCCCTGTAGGAGCCCATTTCTTTTTTTCTTCCCTTTTTTTAATGGATTGCTGGAAATAACAGCTGTGTGGAAGCTAGAGGTCCGAAGGGGGATCTTTGGGAACAGGTTAGATTGCTTGGGAGATCAAAGGAAGAGAACTGAAAAAAATGCGGATGCTTATCAGAACAGGGCTTCCGGACCCTCAAAGAATCTCATTTCTGACTAAGGACCAAAGGAAAATATGTGAACGTGGGTTATCTTTGCTATCTTGGCATGGCAGGTTAATGATGCTGGCAGAACATGTACTGAGAAATCCTACAGGGTTGTATTGTCCCACGGGAGTGGTGCCACTTCCCAGTGCCCCTGACACACGCTGATCGTGGCTCTTGCAGCGTGCAGATGTTGAGGGATAACTTCTATCAGTCCTTTTCACCCCCTGTTACACTGTGACCAGCAAATAAGGCATGGCACCGTTCCCTCCTTTCATCCACCTTTGTTCTGCTTTCCCTCTGATGCTTCCTTCCTCCCTTCCCATCCCTTCCTCTCTCCTCTGGAGCATGATGTCCTTGGATTAAAGCAAGGCATGGGCTAGGGAGATAGAGGAGCATTTTGTGAGGTAAAAGGGAAGTGTGCAGATAGATTGGCTGATTATTTTTGTAAATCCTGGAGATCCAAACTGGTTTAAATCAATGGTCCTACACTGGTACATGCCATGATGAACCTGCATGGGATTCCCCCATGATCTGAAAGTATGTCTTACCCCAAGGGCTGTGAGTGGTTTCTGCAAATCACAGGGTGCCCTGAGTACTGGTAAATTATGGGATTTCAGGGGCTTACCCTCAGCTGGTTCTGCATAACCTGGCAAGTGATGGTGCATGGCTAAAAAAGTTTTGCAGAGCCTCAATGGATCTGTTGGGCGATGCTAGCGGCAAGATTTTTTTTAACTTTTCCTGATAAACAGACTGTCTCTCTGCAGCATTCCTGTGTTTTCTGGATGATGAAATGTGTTGCAACAGGACTTTAGCATCATTTAAAAACTGTCCCTGCTTACAATTTATTGCGGACAGAAGTGTTACATCATATTTACAAGGTTAAATTAGAAGCTCCAGGTTTTACAGAAGGAAGAAATAGCTATTCAGGTCGAGCATATAATGACACCTATCCAGTTTCACAAACAGTTTATTAGAGCTCACCAATTTTAGCAGGATATTTAGAATCAGAAATAAACATTTGCTGTGGAAATGCCTTTTCCCTCAAAATTTCCAGACACAACGTGTCTTTAGTCAGACAAAGGGCTTTTATTTTCGAGAAGTGGTATTTCAGAGCTGGAAATGCCAACTCCCTGGTGCTGAGATGCAGTTTCTGGAAGACTCTTCCAGATGTGAAGCTTTAAGGAATTAAGTTATATTGGGAGACTGGATTATCCCTCGTGGAGAGCATTTTATCACCTCGTTAGGTTTAGGAAGCCCAGGCGATAGAGTGGGAGGAAGAGATGCTCGTACAAAATGCTTCAAATCAAAAAACAACAGGGAGACACCATCAGATAACACACTCGTACTCCTGTAAAGTCTGTCTCTGTGTTGGATTATGATTAACATGTCATCATTTAATAAAATGCTGGATAAAGAGGAACAAAAAGGTAGAGCAAGCCTGGGTTGTCCCTGTTCAGCATGTTGAGAGAGCCACTAAGCAAATGGCAATGTTCTGAATGCAGACTGGCTCCATACAACCAGCCAGCTTTCTGACAAAGGAATGCCTCCTGATCTCTTGGACATGCATTTTTACACTATTTCTGTAGTTTTTCTTGATTTCTGCTGCCATTGTCCATCTGATTATGCTTTGCCTGCATGTGAGAGAGAGTGAGGGTGAGAGAGAGGGGGAGAGAGAGGAGAGTGTGTGTTTTGTACATATCATCAGATTTGAGCTTGCCCTCTGAGGATATCAGTGCCCTAATTAGCACATCACTATTATGCAAAAGGTAGAAGCATTTCTGGTTCCCTTTAGTCACAGAGGGCTTGCTTATCCTACACACTCTTGTCTCAGAACAAGGGAAGTTTGTTCCTGGTGTAGCTGATTGGTGTCCCCTCCCTGTGAAAGGGACACTAGTTCCCCCTGGGAATGTCTCTTGAGCTTTAAATAAAGTGGCAGCCTGGTTTTCTATAACCCTATTTACATCTGTGTCACCGTTTGTTTGCTGCTGGAGTCAAGGCTACAGGTGACACAGAAAAACAGACCCCGGTGCACAAAGGCTTGTAAAACACCCTGTGTTGGCTGTAGTTTTCACCTGTATGCAAGGGAGGGCTGTTTGTCCGTGCTGGAGCTCCAGGTGTTAAAACATGGGTAAAACCTTGTTAGGATTGTAAGGGGAAGCACTCAGAAATCACAAAACGTCAAAGCCAAAGCTCACTTATAAATCCATCCTTCTTTAAGGTATGAATACTGGTGTAGGCAGCTTTTAATTACAGAGCCACGCTCTGTTTTTCCTAAACATACGTGTGAGGTAGAGTGACTCTGTGTGCACATATATAGAGCTATGCAGTCTGCCAGAGCATATATTAAACCCCTTTTTCTTACCCATAAATAGAGATGATTCCAAACCAAAACCCTAGCTTCAAGCTAGCTACGGACCTTAGGGAATTCAAAATCAGAATCTGGGTTTGGATCTGAATTTAGCAGCTTAGGCCCATCTGCAATAAATACATACAGGATGAAATGTAGATAACTGAGATATAAGACTATATAGACTTCAAAGTGGCTCTGATAAAATCATGATAACCACAAGAAAGAAGTGGTGTGTGATCTCAGATGAGATATCCCCAAGATGTCTATACAGCTTAATTTTCCCACATTGTGTCCTTTTATCTTCAATGGATAAAAGGTGAATTATTATTATTATAGGCAGTGGAGTAGTAACGCCTGTTATTCAGGTTGTCTAACACTTTCCATTGTTCCCCCTCTCGTCACTTATAACTTTTGCAGACTTTAACCTTTTGAGCTGAAGTTTCCCATACTGGATGCTTGCCTGAGGTTGAATTTGATGGAGAATGGGCATTCTGATTTCAAGACTGCAGCAACGGTGGTGGCAATAAATCATGTCAACATTTGCTTCTGCATTTGTAAACTGTCATTTTCGGATAGCTGGGGAGACGACAAGGGAGCAAGCAAACAGACAACTTTAAAAGCCTGCACCATCACACTCTCCTTATCAAAGAGTGATCATGTTAAACCTCGAGTGACAGAAAGCCAGACAGCAGGTGGGTGGGAGATGAAGGAGGGAATGGCATTTCTCACAGGGTGGCACCTGTGCTTTGCCTCTCACAACAACAGCCCCAGCCTCAACAGAGTAATCCACCTGCTTTAATATCTCTAGGACTCGGTTTTCACATAGCAATGCGAAAAATAAAAGAGGTCTAAGCCTGAGAAATCTACACAGCCTGAGAGCTGTCCCACATTCCCCACCCAATCAGTAGATAGGAGCTGTGCTCAGCCAGCCTGCCATGCTAGCTGATAATTATTGTTCTATTAATTGGTGCTGTCCAGACTAGACAGAATGTAAAAGATCCCACTGTGTCCAATAATTAATGTTTTTCCCTCACTGCAATGTCATTAAGAAGGGGTTCCTCCAAGAAACAAGTAATTGGATGGTTCAGCTTCATTAGGGTATTTTTAGATAAGGTTTGGTCTAGAGACATATAGGAAAGCTTATTATGTTTATTTAGACTGTATTATCTGTTGCTAATGTGTTTTACTGATTTTGTATCTTCCACATTCTCAGGGATTGTAATGATAAAAGGAATGCACAAATTATGATTTAAATGAACAGAAATACTGTCTTTAATTTGGCTGTATCGAAATGATGCACAAAATGCCACCTCAAAACAAATATCACCAGTATCCTATAAATCTCCTGTTTTCTCAGAGACACGCAAAGCTATTGTTGCAGGAAGACAAAAGTCAGATTTTACTAATTAGAGATGTGCAGAGTGGAGCACTCTTGTTTTGGCAATTATCTGAGCAGCTTTGGAAACTGGAATGTGTAAATCTGGGCTTGGAGATGACTTTGAAAGGAAGGCTGAGGGGCTTTTTCAGGGGTATCGTTTACACGGTCATGTATGACTTTATTATTCTGCAAAGATGCCTTGGGAATCTGACTCACATGAAAACTTGATATGCAAGCAAGCTACAGACCAGGATGTGGCGGATTTACACAGGAAGCATATATGGCTAGTCAAAACAGCTCTGTTTTACCACAAAGGAGCTTTGCACATGCTTTGCAAGGATTTTATGTGGGAGCTTATTCCTGAACATAGCACATAGCCAGTTTTTCACAAACCAAAGTTACTCTAGTTAAATTTTTTCGGAGCAACTTAGCCAAACTGGTCCCGCTCACAGCTGCATCCTCCCTAATCTCATCACAAGGCACAGATCTCCCACTAGGAAATAATAATCCACAGTTTAGTGTCTGCATTATACTTAGTGCAAACACAAGAGACCACATTCATCCCAAAGTAATTCTCTAAATATGAAAGATCTTGTTACAACAGGGATGCACTTGGCCCAGAGGGTGTCAGATAGTGAAACGGGCTCATCACGCCGTGATAAATAAAAGCAAAGAAAAACATCATCAGGGAAACTACTCAGAGACTTAGATGAGTTCAGTTGATCCTTATTAAGTTATTGTGTGGGTCAGCATTTTCGGTGAGTTGTGAAAAGGATTCTGAGCCAGAATCTCATCTCAGGTGTTTACGAATCTAGAGCCATTCCACTAACTTCTCACTGTGGCAAATGAAAAAAGAATTTGCATCCTTCTCTCCCTGCCAGATACTTTGCCAAGAATGCTGCATATTGATAGCCCTGTGCAAACTGTTGCCATCAGTATTATTTTAAAAACAAGAATTCTTATAAACAATATGCAGGACTTGTCCAGACCAATGTCTAAACCTGTCACAAAGAAGTGAATGCAGCTCCAGGAAAGTCACCACATCATAATTTTCTATCCTAATGGGATGTGATTTTAGCTATCATATTTCATTAGTCCAAATTGTCTTAAAAAAGCACAGATTTTAGTTTCCTACCCATGGCCTACCCCAATGTCTCTGGACCCCTGTTTGCTGCAGGATAGTAGAGAGGAAATCACATGTAATTCTGCTGAAGTCAGGGGTGTTACACCAGCGCAAATCACAGCACAATAATGTCCTTGGTGTCCTGGGTTCCTCAGTAAGATTCACAAAAGTAAATTCCATTAGCATGTGTAGAAATACGTCTTTCTCATAATGATATGACTATAAACTTTTGTACTTGAGAACGGTAGCAGAGAGACCCCTTGAAAGCCAGATATTGATAGCTTGCTTTGTGTTTAAAGATGTCAACAGAATACAATGGTTCTCAGCATCCCTATTAGTTATCTTTAGTAAGAGAGAAGAAGATTTAAAGTAAGGGAATGAGGTTTGCAATGTAACAAGATAAAGTCATCTCCTGCAGTCTAGAGGATTTCTTTAATCTTATTTTTAGAGAAGAGCTGAGGAGCTTTTGCAAAACCGGCTTGTTTGGATTCAGTTCCTATTTTATCTCACCCATGAAAGTTTAGAGTTGAAGAGAGAAATAGATAAAAGTTTTGAGCAAACTGAGGTGGTTTTACATTGCACTCATCAACCTTCTTAATCTGGGTTTGCTTTTGTAAAACCAGTTTTAATCCAGATCTTTCCTTATCCAGTGTACCAGAACATGAGGGAAGCTACAGAAGTTTGGAATTAAGAGACATTTTTTAAAAACTTATATTGTCTTCTAGTTTACATCTAGAAAATTGTTGAGGGTTTTTTTTTTACTGATAGTAGAAGGGGTCATGAGGGTCACTACTTATAAATAAAACTATTTCATTTAGATACTTTCCTGAGGAAATTTCTCCCAAAATTAATTTTGCCCAAGGAAAATTTCATCATTAGAAAAGGACATCTTTTATTTTAGAGGATTTTTTTAATATTTCGACCAATATGAATACTTTGGATCCAAATGAGGAAGGTAATTTTTCATATTCAGAAGCTAGTCTGCATTTTACCTTTCAGACCCCAGATCTTAGTTAACAGAGAAGCTTCTCTGTATCCAGAGAGAGTTTATCTGAGAATATATGGGAGAAGTGGGGATGGGAGACAAAATATCTTCATTTTAGTCATATAGAATACAATCAGGACTCTGTTTTTCCTTTTCTCAACATGATACAAGAGATTTATCACTGAAGACCTCTGCTAGGAACATCTCCTTGCATGATGGAGTCAGTTATCTGCTCTAAAATAGGCAATAGTCCAAAAAACAGGGAAAAATCTCTCCAGATAAAGTTTTTATAAGTCAAAAATTTCTGGTTAGCATTGCAGTGGCTCCACACAAACCTGATTCCAAGCTCCCAGAGCTGCCAAAGAACCACCAAACTTCTACATTTCTCATTAGCCCCTGCAGTAGCTAAATGAAGCATGAAAGTTGATACATTTTACTGCAGTCATTCACCACTGCCTTTGATCAAGGAAAACATTTCCCGTGCGTGTCCTCTCCTTCTCTTTGGGGAGAAACAGGTAAATCAACACTCATCTTTCTGGATTGCCTCGCTTTATCTGATTCATTCAATACTGCCAAATATTTTTGTCTTGTCTCCAAAAGGCTTCTGGGGGGAAACGTTAAAGTCCTGAAGGACCTCAGGCCTTTTCCGAAAGCCTGAGCATTCTTAGCATTTGTTCCTACATCTCTAAAGTTCCTGTAGGCAAAGATTTACAAGCTCTGTCCTTTGCCTGATATTGTTCAACAAGGAGGCTGCTGGAAGAACAAGAAAGACGGAGTGGTTTAAAATGCCAGGAGTTGGAAGGTTGTACCTACTTGTACATCTCTTTGCTATCAGATACAGCATCTTAGAGATTTGTCAATGCTCTGCTGCCACGAGCATGTGGATTCACAGCTGGAATGCACTGGCTGAGTCAGGAGAGGCTGTGCTTGAGTCCCTTATGGTCAAGGGGCTGCCAAGTCAGTCCTGACCCACTTTCAGAGTATCTGCACAAACAGAGGCTTGGCTGGCAGAGCCAAACACAGCATTGGTGACCAAAATCAGCATCTGCGCCAGCCCCAAAGGGTGTGAACCACTTGGACCTGGCCTGAGGGATTCAGAAGCCAATGTTGATATAATTTGCAAAGAGGAATGAAACCACAAACACCAGTTAGAACCATAATTCAGCAGTCTTTTTGCTTAACAGTAAAGGTCAGCTCTCCACCCCAGAGGCACAGAGTAGACTAGTTTAGGGTTCTGCCTTTTCTGTTCAAAATTACATTCCCTTAATTCTTCATGGGGCCATTAACCTCCATGCAAATGGACCATCCAAATATACCAATCAAGCAAAAACTAAAAGAACCAAAGCTACTGAAGTGGTTTCTCCCACAATTTGTTACTATTCCTCTCCTTACATACTTGGGATGCTCTCTAGCACTGCCCACAGGGTCTGGGTACCTGCACCAGCACAATCCTACAGCATCACTCATTAAGTGCTCTGAACCCCAAAAGCCTGTGTGATCAGGTTTTTTCTTTTCCCCCTGCTGCGTTGAGCTCCTGTTTTACCAGAAAGAAAATGTGTTTTGATTACCAAAGGTATACATGATTGTCCAGCATTTCCTATTATTTGTCGCAGCTTAAGCTAACAACCCTTCTACGGCTATCACCCAACCAGAATGACTGCTTTGAAAATTTGTTTGAAAACAAATCCTTCATGCCTTGGGCAATTTGGACACCGACACCAACAGTTAAGAGAATGGAAAGAAACTTAGGAGGGAGCATCCTCCTGCACTCACTGCCAGGCCTTGAATTACTGGGAAGGCATTCCTACAAAGAGAGCCTCCAGTCAAGTCAGTGAATGGAAGAGCTGCCTCCAGAAAAATCAATTCTGTGTGGTAAGAACCCGGTGCCTCTGTTCTGGAGGCCTTCCTCCTTTGAAGCTGAAAAATCAAATGAAGCTTCAAAACTTCATCTCATCTCTAGATTGTCATAAATCTTATTTGTTCTGTGAAAGGAAACAGAATAGACTAAATGGGTAATCAATTGGCTGATGTGCTGTGGAAGTCCTGCAGCTTCCAAGTACAAGGAAAATCCCTTCCCATGTCTCCAGAAGGTATTTTATTTTTTTGCATTGCTTGGTGTTCTTCCATTTTTCACAAAGAGGGAGTATCAGACTTTGACACTTGTGGAATCATTTTTATTTACACATTACTTGATTGGAAAATGAGCCAGCTTTATTTCAAGGGGATAGGCAACACCAGGAGGAAAAATAAAGCAGGCTGATTGCAAATACAATAAATGATACACAGGCACACACACAAAAAGGAAATTGAAGAGTGGAATCTGACCCTCCTTGAAACGTAAACTGTATACAGATTTACTTCTAAAAATGAACAGATGTTTCTGAGATTGAGGGAAACTACTGTATAAAACCTCTGCTGGGTGCCTAATATTTTAGATTCCACAGCCCATGGTTCCTAAAGTCCAAGTTTCAGAACTCTCTGTTCTCTAGTAAACTGTGAAACTGTCCAAAAGAAGCATAACTTCTTGCATCACTCCAGTTCCTGATTTTTATATTTAGTTCCCAGCATTATCAGAGATCATTTACTGGCATGAAACCCAGTAATCTGTCATCTCATCCTGTAACATTGCATAACATTATCCTTGGCAGTCCTGGAAAGAAGACAAGCCCATTTGATAAATAACACACATGTTTCCTCCAGCAAAATATGCACAGTCAAATTCTTCAGGAGACATCAAACATGATTGCAGGGAATGTATGATGCTAGACTGATGAATATATATTTTTTTATTAAGGTTATTTGCAGTGGACAAAGAACCTAGAGAAGGAAACATGCAAGATTTTACCTTTTCACCTAACTTTTGAAAAGAAACAGGCTGGAAGCCAGTCTAAAACCGCTGGTAAAGAGGGTGAAGAAGGTAAAGAGGGTCTATAATACATTTTACCCATTTCACACCTGTCCAGTGCTTGAGAGAGACACTTCAGTGTAAATGTTACATCTGCTTCTCAATTCTCAAGTACCCACTCAAGGCCATGAAAGTACTTAGTGAATTTTGATTCTTTTTTTAAGGGATATTTCCAAATACAGCATTATTATACTACCTTTCAACTACAATGCCTGTGTGAAAAGGTTTCAGTTGGTAAAATATATGTTAGATTGATGCGCTGAGGGACTTGGGAGATAGCTGATGGGAAGACTGTGCCTGTATCATCAATGCCTGATGATAAAGCAGTAAGGAACACCTCTAAATTCCTGCTTCTAACAATCAGAAAGGCCTCATGGGTTCACACACACTTACAGGTATTACAAAAATATTGTAATTTTGCATAATTGGAGATGTAAGAAACAGGCATTGAGTCTAGTGCTGTGATGTGAAACTCCTGTTTTCCAAAGTACCAAAAGCAGCAGAAAGTGCTGGTCCCACCTTCAAAAGAGAACTGAAAAATTCAGTCAGCCTTTCATGGTTTCCATACTTATCATCTTTCAGGGCAGGATAGAGCCCATACTTAGCCAGATGTATATATATAAATGCATATACATATGTACATATTTTTATGCACACAAAAGAGGAGTCATACTGTTTTGATGAACAGGCTTACTCCCAAAGCCTTGTGGTTTTTTTTTTAATTAAACAAAACAAGTTAATTTGGGAGTTATCAAATGCGATTTAGTGTTTTTCACGCACCTCAGATGTGTGGTACTGGCTCCAAAGAATATCAGCTATGCCTGAGAATTGTGTTTGTAATATTGATGCAACACTGCCCACTGTTGTAGTGGCTAATGAAGAGATAAGCCCTGAAACACAATGTTCCATGGACTCCTGCAAAAATTGAACTGTGAGTCTGTGATGTGTCCAGGGTACAAAAAAAGGATACTTCTCTATTTTAAATATTTGCTTTTTACAGTAGCTGGTTTCTGAAAAGTGACTGAATGTTGCATCATTTATAGCTCTTTTGAATGTAACTTATTTTTAGCTAAAATCTCTTTGACAAGTTGATGCTGTTTTTAACACTATTTCATGGAAACAGAAGTATTTACTGGTTTATGTAGCTAAATAATTTTACTTCCTTATATATTTGTCCCTGAATAAGATCTTTAGCTAGAATTATTCCACTGAAGCCGAGACACCAGATGAAAACTGGGTGGTCCTTAATATGCAGAATTAATAGAGTTACACATGTGAGCCAAAGACCACAAAAGTGTCTTCAAAACTCTCAAATTACTTCAAGGAGATTTGGATCAGACCAAGAATTCATGGATAGAACCTCATCTCAAATTATTTTTTCTTTTTTTTTGTTTTATTATACCTTCTTTTTTTTTTCCTCCAAGGACTATTTAAAATCAACATGTAGCTGAAAACAGAGCCAGAAAATGAAAATTATGAACAAAACGGTGTTTGGGGTATTTAGAAATCAAAACATTGGTTTTATATATATAAGTACAAACAGCACCTGGGCACATCCATAATACAAGGCAGGTGTCTAATGTAAATTATAATGTTGCTAATTTACTCTGAGGCTTCTTGTCTATTTATAGCCTTCAAAGCACCTGCATTGCAAAGTTGGGAGGCACCACGGTGTGATTACCTTTCTATGTGCATCCCATATGGAGTGCAAAATGATTTAATTGCTTGATTGTTCTTGTTAGACTTTACAATGTATACAAACATGTATGGCAGGCAAAACAATTGGCATTAATGCCTTTATTTGAAGTCACAAACGAATCTGACCCAGGGGTGGTGCCCACACCAGTGGTTGTCTCACCATGTGGTTTCCATTCTCCTGCTCTACCTGGAATTGTACAAACAAGGAAAAAATGGGTGATGTTTTCAAATGCCCAAAAGGCTGAAAAAGATCCCCCTGCTCCCAGTGTGTTCTCTGCTGCCAGAAACCAGCAGTTAACTTTGTAGGGTTCCTGAAGCCTGGGAGATCCTGGGGATGGGGCATGCGATGATCTAAACAACTTCCCATCGCTGAGGAGAGCAGGATGTGTTTGAAACTTGAATTATTTAGAAGCTTGTCATCTGAATTATAAAGCAGCACTTTGCAGTATTTAGTCTAATGTTGTATGATTTTCAATTGATTAGGCAGGCTTTCAGGATTACCCACAAAAGTTAGGATAAAACAATATAGATTCTGGCAATTTGTGTGCAGAGCTGGAGTTCCAAGCCATATGCAACAGAAGGTGGGGAAAAGAAGATTTCTTCTCTTACTTTTTCTTCCAAAAACACTGCTTTCCTTTTTACACACAACTTAGTAAAGAGGTTTGTCTTGAGATGTCCAAGAATGACAGAGTAAGTGACTCTGAACTTCAGCAGCATCGATATTTTTATGAGTTTTAGCAAGTATTTGTTCAATGAGAAGTTTATTTGAGGAAAACAATGGCAGAGTCTTGCATATGGCAAGAACTGGGGAAGAGGAAAAAGCAAAACATATGGATTTGCCAGGAGGAAACTATCAGGCCTGAAGGTAGAGGACAATAAATGAGATGGCCTGGGAAAAAAGCATAAAAACAAGAAGGAAAGAAACACAGAGGAAGAAGAGATAAAGGAGTAAATCTAAGACAAGATACAGAGGAAGGGTAAAAAAAAAAAAGAGAGATAAAGTAAAAAATAAAGCAAGATTTTCAAAGGAATTGAGAGTAACCCATAAGGCCTCACAAACCTTGTGCAGTTCCTGCTTGTTTCTTCTTTCTCACTGCTTCTCTTGTTCTGTGCTACTGGCCATCACTTCTAACGAAAAATGTGGAATTATTGGCTCACTGTAAACATAATTAGCAGATCTAATGCTTCTGCCACTGCAGGGAAGAACAAGAAATCTGTGATCTTTTCCGACTGGTCGTTTAGTGAAGCACAGGAATGAAATCTGCCAGTCTTTCAGAAGGTAGATGAGAGACTGGGATGCATGCAAAGCACTCTGAGCAGCAGGTTAAGGGAGACCCCACTGAGGATACTGTGTCCAGCTTTGGGGACCCTCAGCACAGTCAGGACACCGTGCAGTGAGTCCAGAGGAGGCCACCAAGATGATCAGAGGGATGGACAACATCCCCTATGAGGAAAGACTGAGAAAATTGTGATTTTTCAGCCTGAAAAGAGAAGGTTTCAGGGTAACCTAATGCCCTTCCTGTACCTGAAGGGAGACTACAAGATGGAGAGAGACTTTTTGGAAGAGCATGTAGTGATAGGACAAGGGGGGAAGGTTTACATTGAAGGAGAGCAGGTTTAGATTGGGAATTAATTGTTTCCTGTGAGGGTGGTGAGGCCCTGGCACAGGCTGCCCAGAGAAGCTGTGGCTGCCCCATCCCTGGAAGTGTTCAAGGCCAGGCTGGATAGGGCTTGGAGCAACCTGGGAGAGTTCAAGTTGTCCCTGTCCATGGCAGGGGGTAGAAATAGAAAATTTTTAAGGTCTGTGTGTTCCTCTAGGATCGTGGCTTCCACCTAATAAAATTCTGGGTCCCAGGAAAGTCTAGTGAACAGAGGGTGGGTAACAAAAAGGTGTTTCCTGTCAAAACCAGATGGTTTCCTTTGTGATTGATATTTTTCTGTCAAGCCAAACAGTGAAGAAATATGGCAAAGGAACAAAATACCTCAATGCTGCTGAGGGGAGCTTTGAAAGTTGGTACACTGGCCACAGCATAAGCCCACACATTCACAGAATCACAGAATCAAGGAATCACAGCATATGCTGAGTTGAAAGGGACCCACAAGGATCATCAAATCCAATCCCTGGCTCTGCACAGGACCTCTGAGTTAAGGAGACAGCTTTCTTTCAGACCAGTGCAAACTCTGTGAATCCTGCTAACAAATCTGGCTTCTTTAGCCTGAGCCAGATTCAGCACCTCTTCTCCACCTACAACCCACTAAAGCCAACTTTCAAACAAATTCTTCTTTTAAAGCTAGGAACAGCCTCACATCATCCTCCATAACCAGCACAGGCTGAACAATCCAGCCAAGCAGTTACATGGCTCCCAGTCTCACCCCCAAATACCAGAGGGTATTTTCCATGGGGTGTGCCAGATGAGGTGCTTGGGGCAGGTCCTCTGGGCCCCCAGGGCGTGCTGGTGACATCTGCCCCTCTGCCACCAAGCAGCACCAGGATTTAAACTCAACACATCAAGTGATATTTCCTGATATTGCTTTATATGGCCAAACCCAGAAGAGTGCTGGGACACTCCCTGACCATGCTGGTGATGCCTTAAATGGCTGCTTAGAAACAGGGACTAGACAGGAATAAAGGAATAAAGGAGGGATTTATTTGAAAGGCCTTCAGAGGTACACGCTGGGCTCCAGAGGCTCCTGCCTCAGTGCATCCCAAAATGGACAATGACAGCTCCCGAGTTCTTCCCACTTTGATATCAGTATCAATTGCCCAAGCAGAAGCCAGGCAAGGATGGAATTTGCCCAAGCTTGCCCCCCTCTCCCCAAGATGAAGGTTTGCAGTTGTTGGGCCCAGGAGGGTCTGGGTGTCCTTGGAGAGCGAGCTGGAGAGGCTTTGTTATGTCAGTGTGAGCATGAGAGAACAGCACTGAACGAGCTCCAGGGAACTGCAGAGTGACACTGGGCACTGCAGGGCTGGAAAAATATAAAAGTTAAAACCTAAAGCATCATTGGAGAGTTGAGGTCATGTTGGAGATCAGACCCCAAATCCAACCTGCACCGGCTGGAAGCTGCCCATGCCTCACCTCTCCAGGAAGAGGGGAGCATCAGGAGCTCTTCCTGCCCTTGTTTTCCTCTGCACACCAAAACATGCTCCTCTTGTAATTTCTGAAGGAGGAAATTGTAAATGTCAGTGCCTTATCTGTGCTCAGCAAACACTTTACTGAAGGCAGCCCTGTGCTTACGCTAATCTCGGGGATTGAGGCACCTCCAGTCTGGGAGTGGTGGCATTAGGGAAGGGACAATAAAGTAGAGCAGGATAGCTCAGAACTACATTAATTTATAACACCGTGCTGCGACCAGCAGCCTTAGGTGAACGTGGTGTAAATTATTGCTTGCTACTCCTTCCGTGTACTCATGGGGTTGTCTTTTTTCTGAGCAATTATTTATTTTCCTCACTGCTCTGAATGCAGTTATTGACAAGTAACAAGGTATGGATTGTTATTGCTTTTGCTTTTTTTTTTTTTGTCATAAATCCCTGTAGACATTTACTTAGCATGAATTAAATCACAATCATGTGTCATTTATTTTGCATAAAATGAGACATAAGTAGTCTTAATCATATAGCTGTAGAAAGAACAACCACACCATTGTTTCCCATATTTGAACAATAATTCTATATTTAAACTTAAATATTATAATTAGCAGTTTTGTTTACCTTGCTTAGAAGTGAGATAGGTAAGATTGACACCTCACTTTTGACACCAGACATTAGATTTAATAAGCATAATTTTCATTTATTTGAGTCTAGACTGATTTTTTTAATCAATGTATTTATTGTAGAAAGCAAATGTACGTAAAAAAAGTTGGCATATTTATGAAGAAAGCTGAAATTACTTTTATGTGTTGCTTTGTCCAACTGATAAAATACCTACTGGCATGAAAATACCTATAACAAGAGCTGAAATCACACCAAACCGTAATTGACATGTGATTTTAAAAAATGCTCAAAGTAATAATATACTATCTTATAAGTAAAGATTCTTCTGTTCACTCTTTATCCATTTCCAAGAATCTTTTTGTCATGTAAATTTGCATTGATTAGTTTTTAATTTGACTTTCTAAAAATGTGCTCTGAATACTTAATTCCAGCAAAACTACTTTTTTTTTTTTTGTAATATTAATAACAACAATTGAAGCCCACAAACGGAGAGTCTTGATGGATATTTTTTAAATACACATAAACTTCAGCTGCTTCAAGGATTTTTCACTTTGCTGTTATTACCTGTTTAAGTCGCAAACCTTCTCTGCTTATGCAAGCAAACCTGGTGGTTGCTGGATCAAAAAATCACAGTGTGACACACAAATAAGTGAGAATTTTGTCAAAAGCACCCTGTGTGAGGAGGAATTCTCTATGAAGGTGGTGAAGGAAAGTCCCTTCTGCCACGGAGATCCTGCTCTGGGAGAGGAAGGATGGGGATCTGGTGGAGAGGGACATTTCCTCAGAGTCAGGGGCAGAAGCTGATGGGGAGCAGCTGCTCTTCCAGAAAAAGTGAACCTGAAGTCCAAGTGATTTCCAAAGCCCAGAACTGCCCCATCAGTTGCAGTAAGGGGATGCCCGGGGCAAAACAGAGTTGTTCAGATGCAAATAAAATCACTGGCAGAAGAAAGTGCTTCCAAAATTACCAATAAATCTGGGGAGAGGAACTCTGATGTCGGAAGAGAGAGGCAAGTGGAAATAAACTAAATAAAAAGCAGTAAGCTCTAAGCCTCAGCAAGGAGAGAAAAAGGAGGTAAAATGAATTAAAACATTAGTATATAGAAATACAGGTATTTCTGCAAAGTTTGAGGTTTTTTCCAACAACATCTTAAAAATACAGATTTTTTTTTAATTTCTGTTTAAGATGTTTGAAGATTCTTCACAAAGAACACTACTTTTTGATGTATTTTTTAAAATCAGGGTAGACAATTAATTTCCTATTCCTGGGCATCCAAAACCTCACGTATTTTCATAAAATTATATTCATAGCTGTATATTATATTGTTCATACATTACTTTTGAAGCAAGCTTTTCGTTTCTTTCCTCCTTTAAAGCAAAAGTATATCAAATATTACAGTATAGGCATAAAAACAAATTATGTTTGAAATAATCTAAAGATTAAACTTTATTTTTCTCAGCTGATTGTATTATTTGAACAATAATATTTTCAAAAAAAATTTATTCATCTGCCTGATGAAAGAAAGTACCTGATACATATTTTTATTCAAATATTACTCCCGTGGAATACTGGCAACATTTTATGTTTCAGCCTAAGCTACAAATTCCTTCAGAACAAATCAAATGTCTTTTAAGAATATTTCTGTTTGAAAAGGAATTAAGCTTTCCTGAAAGAATTTTAAAGGTTGTGATATTCGCAGTCTGATAAAGCAGCACCTTTAATGAAATTCTAATTAGCAATTTCATGCACTTTGCTATTAGTCATATCAGATTAGTGCACATTTTCACAGCCTTCCTTTAATTAAGTGCACTTATTCCAAGTTTCAAACACTTTCCTTATAAGATGAAAACTGTGCTGAAATGTTATTTAGTAAACAGCAGATGTGTGAAAGCAAAGGTGTGTCTCCATGCGCTGATGGACATTTTTAAACTGCCCACAGATGCACACAGTTCTGGTGGCTGCCAGCTGCTTCGGGAGGCTTTGTGTTCTGGGTTTTGTTTCTGTGCATCCTCCACGTGCCTTTAAAAAAGTGCAAAGGGATGAAATCCAGTTTTTCAAAGGGCTCCGAAGGTGTTCAGAAGTTTTTGGTGGCTGCCTCATGTGCACGGTTCAGGTAGTAAAAGCAAAAATATTTGTGTTTGAAAAAATTTGGGGAGTCCAGGCTGCAGGACCTGTGTTTGCTTCCCTAGACATCACCTTCTGTCACATCCCCTTGCACTGCTGCAGCAGAGGAGGTTTTTGGTGCAAATCCAGCACTTTGAACCCACTATTTTACCCACCCAAATCATCAGCAAAATTCCAGCACACTTTAGTGGGAATAGGTTAGGCCTTATCTCTCACAAAGGATATTGCATTGCAAAGGCAAGTACTTCTAAAATACTGTACGTAACATTCATCTCCCTGCAAGCTGATTAACTTGTGGTCAGCATTGTAAAAGGTGAGAGATTACCAACACCGCATTAATTCACAGAACACCTTGTTTTGCATGATAGGAGCAACACAGGGAGTGATTTAACATGCATAATGATAAGCAAGTCTATTATGTGGCAGAAGATAAAGAACATAACGTGTTTCTTCCCCTTTCTGCAATGCGTAGCTGCAAAAACACCAATGTGATCATTTTTCACAGTTTTCATATTGATAGATATATATGTATGTATGTGAAGGTTTTCTCATTCCAGAGCAGGTATTTTTTTGTTGTTTTTAAATGCTCCTTCCCAAGCACTGCTCCTCTGGTCTGTCATGCTCCAGGATTTCCATTTCATTGTATTAGGTAATTGCACATGTTTTTAAACACGTTCTCCCGCTGATGTCATTCATTTAGACTGTAACATTTCTGACATTTTTAGGTAGTCCCCCAGGCCTCGTAGCCCTCTTAGCAGGGTCCTTTCAGTGAGGGGTGTTTGCTTTATGATTACTGACTGACATCTCAATAACTTGGAACATATTGAGCAGTGCATGTCTAGTGAGCAGCTTTTTTAAACGCATGGTCCACTTTGTCAAGTCATGTGCTAGCCATAATTTAGGCTAATAATTACCAGACATGAATGCTATGAAACATTGATGTCTACACTTTTTTTCCCCTTCTAAGTACTGAATTTTAATACATCAGAAAAGGTTTTCCTAAGGCCAAGATAAGCCCCCCAAAAAGCTCATATGGAAGCACTTTAAAAGTGATAAATGATTTGGAATCTGCACTGTCTGCTGATGTACGTCTCAGGAAAGAAAATTAGAGCTAACAGGTGTTAGATAGGGAATGGTGAAGCATTTTAATAGAATTGTCAAAATGTTTGTCCCAGTTGCTGACATTAATGCATGCAACCAGAAATGTAATGCTGCACTGCCATTAAATGATTACTTATTTAAATTTCAAGTCAATGGCAGGAAATCCTGACTTTGTCCACTACTTCTCTGTACAGGCCATCCCCCCTGTGCTTTCCTCTATGATTTGCATCAAAGTGTAATGGTTATATGGCTCACGTCTGCATGCTTTAAATAATCCATGCCTGTCAAATTTCATTTTTTCCTCTCAGATCAGAACCATCATAACCCCTTCTCTGCCAGCCTTGAAGTCACTACAAATATATTTGTACATTTTGGGGGAAATAATTTAAATACTCTGAGTTAAGGGATAATTAATCTTGGAATTATTTTTTTACTTCAAATGTACTTACTAAGTAATCTGCATGAACTTGTAATTATTATGTATTTGTGAGGTATTTTCCATGTAATCACAAAGTATTTACATGGTCATATGAATCCTGTAAATTATAATGATGCTGGGGGAAGGGGTACAAGGAGGGGATCTCTGCTGCCTACGCTAAAAAGCTTTTCCAGAAATCTTTGGAATTCTCCCCAGTGAGGTAGACTGAAAAGGCAGGAAAAGCACGTCCTTTAAAGATTACTGTGATTTCTGCCAACAAAAGAGACTCGATATCCATGTACAGTTCAGCTGGGTGAAGGGGGAGAGGGGAGTGTGGATAGTGACTTTTTTTTTTTTTAATCTCCTGTTTTAACGATAAACCATTAATTTAAAAGTTGCTGTTATTTTTCAGAGGGACCGCGTCGGTTTACAGGCTGCTGAAAGCTCAGCATCCATTCGTGCTTCAAAGACAAAAGGTAGATTTCTCAGTCTAATCTTTGCAGAAGCCTAAATAGGATGTAGCCTGTAGTCAGACCCTCTCGGGCTGTAATCTTGTCAGAGCCGAGCACACATGCACAGGCGTGTTCACACGCACACAGCTTTACAGCCACTGCCGTAATAAAGCCATTTCTCCAGCACGGTGAAAGCCAGGGAGCAAGCTGGGTGCTTATTGCCGTTTTAAAATACTTGTGAGGCAGCAAAGAGATATTTGGACAAATGAACTGATTCGGAGTGAGCGCTACTGTGGGTCAGATTAGAAATGCGGGAGGAAGAGCCTTGGATATCCAGTCACAGGGGAAACGTCCTGGGCTGGGAGAGCAGGGCTGTTTCATCCCTAACTGGCATCTTATCTCTCCGTAGAGCCTGTGGTTAAAAGCCAGTGCCTTTTTGGAAGCTTTTCCTTACAGATGAGATATAAAAGCAATGCCTGCCTAACCACTTATATACATTAATAATCCCGCAGTGCTTTCCAAAAGAGGAAATATTAACCCAGGCACCACAACAATATTCTGCTTGCTTATAACCCTCATACAATTTAAATTCAATCTGGTGTAATGTTATTTTTGACTTCCTGACCCAAATCTGTGCATGTGTGTGTGTGTGTGTGTGTGTGTAGCTCTGAGCTGTTAAGCAGATGATTGCTCCAGTCCAGCAGTAGATCCATCTCTCTGGTGCCTTGGAAGAGATTTCTCAGCCTGTGTTTCAGTGAGCCTGTCCTGGAAAATGTGCTGTATGTAAAACCATTGGCTGAGCACGGCACAGCATCCACAGGGCCATTTTTACGGAGCACACATCCTTCCTTTCCTTTGGCTGCTTCGCTGCCAGAGCCCGCAGATGGAGAAAGGCTCTCAAATCCCTCTGTTGGTAAAAAGGCGAAAGTGCTCCAGGAATATTTTCCTCTCCTTTTCTGCCTGCCCACAGCTCCCTTAGACAGTGTCCAGCAGTAGCAAAGTGCACTGCTCGGGGTGTCAGAGCCGGGAAATGCACACTTTCATTTCACAAGCAATGCCTGGGACCTGAAAGGACAGGAGCTGTCTGGGTTCCCATCCTGTCCAGATTGTCCCCCCCGTGCAGGGGACTGTCACCCATTGTAGCTGCACCATGGCAGAGGGAGATCCCCTCAGACTCTGCCTCTGTAAATTATCAGAGCCAAAGTAGATGCTGAAAATTCTAGGTGAAAAAAAAAATCATCTCACTGGCAGCTGAAAAAACCCTAACTCTATGCCCACAAATTTCTGTTTCTGACTGTCCTGACAAGCAGCCATAGGAGGGTGTCAATGACACAGATTTTAAAATGCAATGCTGAGCTTGTATATTTTATTTCAGCACCATTAGTGCAGGTGTCTTCTATCTTTTAGAAACTTTTTTTGAGTGATATTTGAAGCCAATTATTTTTTCCATGTTATTTTTCCTTCCTCTTCATAACAAAAGTGTAGCTTTTGGCATATTAACTGTAGAAATGAGCCTAGACAGGGTCAGATTTTGGATCCCTGAAGCCCACTAAAATGAAGTTCCACAGGTGAGAGAAGTTTGGCGTATGTATTCTCTCTCATCTGTATTTTTTTTATCTCCATTGCTAAAATTAATTCAAGTAGGTTTTACTTTCAGTAACCTACTCACCACTATTGTCACGAACCTCTCACCCACCCACGATTCCTGTCTAAATAAAAAAGTCTATGATAATGAATGGTCAAATATCAAAGATGGGGCTGTTTGGGCACCTTTCCTACAAAACAGCAATTCAAGCTGGAATGAGTCAGAGAAGGATTGCTGAGATGATTCTAGTATATGGAGCATGTCTTATGAAAGAAGATGAAAGTTTTCTTATTTGCCCAGCTTTGGAAAAAAATATGCCTGAAGTACTGCAGGATGAGCTAGACTGCAATGTTTAAAGATTAAGAAATTAGTATAAAACTGGTCATGAATAAATAAGAGGAGGCTTAGAATTGGAAGTACCTTGCTCCAAAAGGATCAAGGATCTGTAGCAGTCTCCAAATTACTGGTTGCAAGGAAAAGCAATCACTTTCCACAGTGAGTTTAATGCACAAGGAAGTAAGGAAGCAATTGATCCACAGTGCACAGGATACCTTTTCCTGTATTGAGGATTTATAAAGGCTGTATGTAAGTAAACAAAATAAGAATCTGTTTCATGAGTACCCTGATATCCTCATGTGAGCAGGACTAGAGGCAAACACCTCGGTTTGCAAGCTCTCCCCTGAGCTGCTGGGGAGCACACACTGATTTATTTCCCCATTCTTACTGCAGTGCAGGATTCCAACCCTTTCTGGAAGAGAGAACTCTTGGATGACAGTGAGAAACTGTCACGGCTCTGAAAGAGCCACGGGCCTGGGGAGGATAATTGTGCTGGATAACCCCAAAATTATACTGCTAAATGAGCAGATGAAACCTTGCTTTCCTTTCTGTTGCAGAACCAATTCAAAACAGTGGAAATTTTCCACAAACATAGAGAGAATGGGAGGAATGAGTACTCAGGGAATAGAGAATTCAAACATGGATCAGTCCATTACACTTGTTAGAGTTTTGATTATTTTTTGCATTTCAATGCATAGTACACATTGGTTGAATAAAATGTCTTTAGGAAATTAAAATAGTCCTGATCCCAAAATATTTTCTAGGATGTTCCAATCTGATATTTCAGAGTGGCCATGTAAACCACCTCTGTGAAACTTTTATGCTTGAAGGGAATAGTCTATTGTGAAAAAAAATTGGTACCTTAGACCTTCTCCCCTCGTATCCTGGTCTAACAGGAGTTTCTAGACCAGGTTGTCCTTTCCCCTGGGTGCTGGTATGGATGATTTTGGCTGGGCTCTGATCACACCCTGCACCTCCCTGTATCAAAAAGCACAGTTATTTGGTTCCCTCTCAAACTGTACTGGGGGCCATGTCAAATATCCCTGGTAAAGAAAAAAAAAATGAAGGACATGGAAAGATCACTCGTCCAAAGTCCAAATGCACTGCCCATCCACTGAGCATCACCATCCAAGTGAAACCTCCAGATCTTCCAGTAATTAACCCTATGGCTCTGACCTTCAGAATAAAGTTTATGAGGAGAATCATCAGCAGGACTAAAAGCAGGAGGAACAGCAGCAGGACAAGCTCCGCTGCCTCCAGTGGGAGCAGGGAACACACAGACCAGCTCCGTTGGGTTATCAACCCACCTGCACTACCCCAATGGCCTGTCACCAGGCAGCCTGCCCCTCCATTAACAGGTAGTTCCATTTCCATAGGTGCTTTTTCCACTGAAAACAGCCCTGGTAGTGAATTTCTGCTGAACTAGAGCCCATCTGACACAGGAACCTCTATAGCTGCTGATGGGGTCAGCTGGGAACATTTCTGAAGGTCTGTCCCTCTCTGTGAATGGATGAGACGTGGGGGCTTTATTCACAGGGAAAACTAAACTGTGTTGGATGAGTGAAAGAAAAGGTGATTAAGTGAGGCAAGACATCCTTGTACAGACAGGCAGCTCACCAGGGGAAACTCGGTGACCTCAGAGGCCATGAGAATATATCAGAAGTGTCTCCGCTTGTGGAGGAGAAGACTCGGAGCCAGGCCGACTTTCAGCTGATGCAGAAGGAGCTCTGGCAGTTTGTGTTGGCTCAGGAACACTTCGCTGATCCCCCTCAAGTAGCAGCAGTGCTGCTCCCTCCGTGGAGCTGAATAATCTCTCTCCCAGCAGCTCTCAGCCAGCGCTGGAGCCTGCCCTGACCCTGGGATCGCTCCTGCTCCGGCAGCTCAGCCTCGCTGGGCTCAGCCCAGGAACGTGCACATGAGCCTCACATAAACCAAACATTTCACCCAGACAATATTTCTTGCTTGAAGCCGTCGTTCTCCCCTCAGCATTGCCACTTACCCAGTATGGGAATGCTTTTCATTAAGCGCAAATAACATATTTTCTATCGGAGCGAGCCCACGCTCTTTGTGCCATTCATCATTATGCATACCTAATACATTCTGCAAACCCCCAGTTCTCCTGCTTGCTGCCTTTCCAGGCATTTCTGAAATCAAATGAAAATATTACACCCCTGTTTACTTTTAAACATGTTTTTTTTTTTTCTTCCAGAGCAAATGCATTCTGTGTTTTAAGTAAGATACCACCATGTATTTATGGGAGTTTAATAAGTTCTTCCATTAATAACATAGACAAACTAATTTACCAGAACGTGTCTGTTTTAAACTTTGGGAACAAAGAGTGGGAGTATGAAAATCAATCTTTTCTTTGTACTTGAGCCACTGACCCATTAAAGCTTTGAAGATCATTTCTTTAAGAAATTGTGAGGAGTTATTTAACTACAAACAGCAGCTACCTTCCCATTCCAGCTGCGTAATCAACCGTAATAAATTAGAGGAGGAAAAATAAAGGTTCACTCCATTTTTTTTTTTTTTATAACTAAAATTTCTTAATAGTACTTTGACAAATCGGCCCAGAGCAGAAAGAAACCCTCATTCTTCCTGAAACTGCTGTTAAACACAAGTTAAAACATTGCTTAAAAGCTACATTTTTATCTTTAATTATTGTTCAAAAATGTTAGTTGCCTGGGCTTAATTATTTAACTCAAATTAATTGTAAAAGTTACTACATCACTAGAAAAAGTTAGCAAACCTGTGAACTACAACACTGATAATGGCTGCATGTATCAAAACATACAGCAACTCCTTTTTTTTTGCTTGAAAAATGAACCCCTGATGGCATTACTTATTATTAGTTATCATTAATGATTATTTCACAGTTTAACGCTGATAATATGCTCTGTTATGTAAGAGTGGAAATTTAAAATAATCTTCATCTTAAACTGCTTAAGCAATCTACATGTTAAAGAATCATAATGATGTTCTAGTTATCAGAAACTCCAATGGAAAAAATCTGTATGGAACATCACTAAAACCTGTTTGTAAAAGGCATTAAAATGCCAGCCTTTTTAAAAAATCTAATATTTGGATAATGCAAAATTTTTAAAAAATACCTCTTTTGATTCAATTTTGATGGGCTGTACTTATGATAAATACACAACAGTTTTCCAAGGCTTGAGATAACCTGAAATAGCACTTGTGTCTTGCTGAAAGAATATGGTGCTCAGTGACAGAGGCTAGGAGGTTCACCCTGCAGCATTTTCCAATTCCAAGGCTGGAAAATCCACATCAAAGGGGTAAAAATTCAGATTTTTTTTTGTTATTTTCTGCTTTTCTAAAGTGTTTTTGCTAAATCTACTAGGACTTTTATCCTTTCCAAACAAGGATATCAGAAGTTCCTTCTCTTGCCCACACAAGATGTGCAGGAAAGGAGAGCTTAATAAACACTTTATCATTTTATGATATAGAATATACTGCAATTCACATTTCCAGAGAGGTTTTGGCACAAAATGTGGTGCAGTTTATACCAAGGAGTTCAGCCACTGTGCCAGTCACTGCCCACACAACACAGGGACTGGTAACTCACAGCTTATTCATCTGCACAAGATTGGAGGCAGTTCTAGACAAAGCTGCAGTCATCTGCTGCCTTTTCCTGCCCTCAAAGATCCCAAACATTTTGGTTCAGTTAACATATTGGGTAATATTTAGCGCTTGTATACTTTAGTAAATTTTATTTCAATTAGAATTACTACTTGATTTCTGGTTTTATAGATACAAATATACATATTTCAGGACATTTGTATTTGCTCATCAAACAGATCTGTTTATTAGTCTGAGAGACATTCAGTCCAGCTACATCAATTTGCGAGCCTTTAGAAGGTTATTCTTTGTAGAAGTATCCAAAAAGGCATATTCCATGTAGGTGCTAACACTCTATGTGAATCAAGGTGCAAGTTCCAAGGTCCAGTTCCCGAGGGATATTTAGAGAAGTATATTTTATTGATTGAAGGATTAAGTTGCTTTGAGGATCTGATCTGAAATCCTTGGCTTCACAGAATTCAGAGAAGTTATGCCATTTATTGCAGCCATGGGTCAAGTTCTTGCCTCCAGGGCCAGCTTTGACCAGCTCAGTGTTCTCTGTCTAGGTTGCTCTAAAGCTGCCCAAATTATGTAAACCTTTTCATTAAGGCCAACCACACCAGGAATTCTCATGAGAACAGCTTTTCCTAGAGCGTTTCACTGATTTATCTTATGGGTTGAACATATCTGCTGGAATCTTATTAATTATTAATTTTTTTACTACTTTTGAGCCTCTTGAACTTGGTTAAAAGAGTCTGGGTGCATAATATTCAAACAACAGGTGGCCTGGGAACCCTTCACTTTCTCCTGTTTGCTGTTCATTATTCATGATACACTCATCAGTCACCCTGGAACTCATGTCCATCCTGCAGGCAGAGACCACCACCTTCAGCAGGAGCTCCTACCTTTCGACCAAAAACCAGATGAACACCCAGTAACATGTTTAAACACTTGCCTGAGTCCTTCTCACAGCAAACAGCACACCTGTGGGCTGGCTTTCTTTAAACAGGTAACAAGAAACTCATTTTCAATATTCCAATAAGATAATATTTCCTTATAGATAATGAAAACTGGGGATTCCCAGTGTTGCCAAAAATAAGTTTCCTGATTACTCAGCCCTTAGACACAGCTCATTCTAGTTCACTCTATCTCAAAAATGTGGACAAATCTATATTTTTTAAACTGTTTTGTTCTGGTTTCTCAAAAACTAGCAAAGTTGCTCCACAAAGGAGGAATTTTAGTGGAGTCAGATGCTGAAAATGGGGAAAGATTCATTCAGGGAAGTTCAGAGCTTCAAAATTACACCTGGAATATTTCTTCATTAATACTGGAGATGAGAAACCACCAGAAAAGGCATGAAATAAGGTGGACAAGAGTTTTAAGAACACCTAAGCCACTGAAGAGCTCCTGGCCCCTGGACACACAAACCTGAATCCCTAAGATGCTTCTGAATAAAAGGCCATGGCAGAAACATCTTTCTACTCCTCACCTCCATTACTGGCAAATTAATCATATGCGAAAAAATTACCTTTAGGGTTCTTTTCTTTGCAAATCAGTGTAATTTCCCTTAGAGTATCCATCTGATTTAGCTGTAGTGCAGTTCATAACATCATTAGAACAACACATTTTTGTGTCAATTAACAATTTACTACGAGGTCTGCCCTTGCAACTATGTCAACATATTCTTCACCACTGGAGATCATGAAATACAGAAGGCAATAGTGTTAAAAAACAAGCTTTTAGATCCATTTTACTTTGTTGCAACACTGCTTTGCAGATACTGAATTAGAGCCCATTTAAACCATTCAAGCATATAATCAAATTTCAGTAATGAGTTATTAATTAAGCAGGGGCATCCAATTCTGTGCTAACTGCCTCATAAACAATTGACAGGAGATTTGTGAATTTTGACTTCCTGACACTATTAAACAAATCAATATTAGGTTTCAGACACAGCAATTCAGACAGTTTTCCCTGTTATTTGGCAATCGTCTGCCTGGAATACTAATGAAAGAATTAAGAGCTGTAGATTTTGCATGTGTTCCATCAAAAAGATCCTTATCTGTGGGGAATTGGGGCCTGATTTGCATGGCAGAAGACTTTGCTTTTGTAGGTACAATTTTTCTCAATATGTCACTCATTAGTATTTATAAACTACAGAGCAGTGAAGCCTTCAGCCCCTATTCATAATGAACAGTCATATCCCTGCTGGAGATACAACTGAACAAAGCTGTTTATTTATTTATTTAGTGGTCCTTTCCCTTTTGTAGTTAACCTAACCTGCAGAAAACTTGCATCTAGGGAGGGCTCTGAGCAACTTACATTTCATTTATTGTTTTGAAAGGGATGTGTGCGTGTACACATTTATATACCTATATATCCATGAATATATATACACAATTATTTGAATAAATTAGCTGTGTAAGCAACACCTTTATTTACAAGCAGCATTTCACTGCCTAAAAATCAACCTTCAAAAAATTTTCAATTATTTTTTCATGGATTTATTTTTAATTTCTCTCTCCCTGCCGTCAAAATGAATTCAGGCCCTGGTTCAGCCAAGCTTTGGAGCTGAGCAGGGTTTTGCTGAATGGGGGATTAGTGCTGTGCAAAGTGCTGGGTTCACAGGATGGAGTCCAGAGAGTGAACACAATGCTGCTGCCTCCTCCTCCAGCCGCCCCTCGCCGCTGCCACCGAGTTGAACTTCACCTAGGGATAAGTGAGTGTTTAGTTTCCATAATCACATGGTCTTTGGCCCCTTAATGAAGAAGACAGCAGGGGCTACCACCACCTGTTGAGGTAATGGCTTTTGTGAGGAGGATTATCTGCCTGCCGAGGGCTGGGCTGAGGCAGCACGTGGCTGGTTCTCGGGGCACTCTGGATATGCTTATCCAGAGGTTTGGATGCTTTTGCTGGAAATTTCTGTCTGCTCTCTCCAGGATCGACGGAAGCGAAAGTGTGATCAAACCCCTGACAGAAAATTTCCCCTCTGCTTGTATCTTTGATTGAGTATTCTGCAAAAGCTCTGGCTTAGAGACACTTTTCTCACATCAGTTTACTGTTTCACGGGCTGTATATCCATTTTCTGTTAGTTTCAGTGTCTCCATCTCAGTCCCAGATGCAAAAAAAAATGCACAAATGTATATTAGACTTACAATGAAGTTAATATTTGTTACATACACCTCAGTTTTTAACATTAAAACAGTCTCCTGCCAGCAGAAACATTGAATCTTCTTTGGTTAGCAAAACTTGTGCTGTATTTACATAAACAAGTATCCAACAATTTAAAGGATAAAAGCCTCACTAGCACAGAAATCAGTGTGAAAATAGGTCAGAGACCAAGCCTTTGGTAAACAACATTGGCTGGTAATGATAAAAGTACTGTGGAGTGATCAGTTCCAAAGTGGGTCAGGATTCTGTCTGCAGGAACAACTCCCCTGTGTTATTTCTCCTGGGAACTGCTAATGTGCAAGCTACACCCCAGGACCCCCTTCTTCTGCAGGCAGAGGAGAAAAGGTGGCCTCTGCCCCAAATAGCCCCTAGTCTAAACTACAAATAAATTATAATGGATGCACACAGTCAGAAAATGCTGTCAGAGGACACTACAAGGAAATTAATCTGCCTACTAAATACGGGGGGAATGTAAGACTGAATGCGTCTGAGTTTTGTTTTATTTTGTTTTTCTGCTAGCCTCGGTCTCCCATTATTTCCTTCTCTCTAGGATCTTAAGACATCTAACTCATTAAAAATCTTCTTTTTAATTATCTGCCAGGAAAAAAAATTAGCATAATTAAGGATATTGAAATTTAGATTAACAACCAACCTAATACATGGCACTGCTTCCAAGAACAGAACATTTCTTTTAAACCATCACAGACTACCCAAATATTTCCTTTTGGTTTCTGTCTAGATTTCTGTTCAATATGACTCTGAGAACATATTTGAGTCCATATAACTTGATCTCTTCAGCTGCGTGTTTTTGTTGGGTGATTGTTTTTTTTTTTCATAGAATCACAGAAGGGTTGATTGGCTTGTATTGGAAGGGACCTTGAGGATCAACCAGTTCCAACATCTTCCACTAGACCAGGCTGCTCAAAACCCCACCCAGCCCAGCCTTGAACACTGCCAGGGACGGAGCAGCCACAGCTTTCTGATGATTTCCCATGGATTTCAAAAGGAGAAGCATCCTGCCAAATGCCTGCAAGAATAGGTTCTCACTGACCTGAGGTGAAGCAGGGGTGTTTGTTCACCCTCTGAAGGAGGAGACTGAACTTCAAAGGCTCCCTATATCATCAGTGCTGGAATGACTTTCAGCTCTAGGTAGTCTGAGTGCATAAAAATACAGTTGAACATAAAAAAAAAAAAAATAAAAATGGCATATATACGACAGGAAGACTTGTTTCCTTAGCTCACTTATAAAAAAAAAAAAATATGTGTGTTACTCATTTGGCTTACGTGCACAAAAAAAAAGGTGATTTCTTGAACTCTCTGTGTTCCCTTCTTGCCTCTTTTTTAATAACCCTGTGGAAACTTTCAAGTGACTTGTCAGTTCAAGCTCACCTGCCAGCAGAGTAGAAGTGACACAGAAGGTGTGTTCTGCTGGCTGAGGGATCCAGAGGGTGCAGCCTGTACAGGGCAGGATGGTGACCAACCTCAGTACCAGGGCTTTGCTTGGTGGAGGAAAGTGCTGGTAGAGCTCCCCTGCTGCAGGAAATATCAGAAAAACTTAAGGAACAAGCACTGCCAGAGACTGGTTGGGGATTCTTGTGCTGCAATTGCACCCAGAAAAATAAGTGTGTTCTTTCAGCTTTGACATGCTCCTGACAGTGGCAGTGGGATAAAGGTGCTGAAAACACAGCGAGTCCATCCAGGGCTGCTCAGACCTGTGTGCCTCTGATCTGCACCCATTCAGCAAAGCCTGGCATTTCCAGGTGTCCAGAAACCCTCAATGGATACAATTCCCCCAACAAAGGAGCCAAAACACCCTTAGCATTGTCTTGGCAAACCCCTGCTCCTCTGTCAGAGCCCCATGCCAGGGAAGGCTGCGGCAGGGATCTGCTCCCCATGGATGCTCCACCATCCGCAGCTCAACCCATGGTCACAAATCTTAGAGGAAACCAGGTTTCACCAGCTCTGCCTCTCACAGAGCTGTTTTGCTGTTAAGGTGAGAATATCCTCTCAGCGTGGAAAAAATATGAAGCCTGAATAAATTAAAAACGGGAGCTATGTTACACGTTACTGTCATTTAATTAACGTCTCATAATGTGTTGCTTAAGGAATCAAGGCCCTATCAGGATAAAGCCTATAAGCATTTTCCCTGCTTAATCAAAAATGTAGATCACATCACATTTTATTTCTTAAAAAAATTACACACTTATTGAAAACGCTGTGATTAAATTTTATATTAAGAGCCATTTCCCTGAATTAATTCTCCTCCTAAAAATTCAGTGTCAAAGAGGAACATGGAAATTAGTGTATGAAATTTGGAAATCTGCAAGGATAGATAGATGGGCTCATTTGACTTTATTAAATTTTGTTCATTGTACACTGATAATGACTTGACAATATTTATCCCTATAACACTCTGTGTGAGTGTGTTCTGACACTGTAATTTCGACTAGACACCTCTTCTTAGACAACCTGGCAATTCCTACTGAAAGAAACTCTTTTTTTAGGTTTCTTATCTCCTTTTCTTTTCTTTATTTTTTTAGCTAGGGTGGATCTGAATTATTTGGACTGACATTGTGTGTGCTATGTGCCTGCTTCTAGTTAATAACCTATTTATTTTAGTCACCACCATTCAGATCAGAGGCAGGGCAGGGATGCTCTCATATGTTTTGGAGCACAGCATGAAATTTAGATAAAGTGAGGGGAAGGAAGCACAGCATCTTTTACTGTCCTTGTGAGGAGACCAGACCACAGAGCTCCCCTGAATGCTTCACTGTTGAGTGATTGGCCCTGGCACACTGAAATTCAAGAAATAACATACAGAGCCACAAAGAAAAGAGGAAATGTAAGGTGTAGACTCAGGGACAGAGATTTTTGGAAAAGCTGTTTGAGGATGAAAGCACAGTCATTAAGACAAAGGTGACTGAGGAAGAAACATGGACCCAAACATGGGATCAAGCCCAGCCTTCGAAACCTCAAAGCACCCCTAACTTGGAGCTGGGATAAAGAGGGGCTTCAGGCACCAAACATGTTGTGCAATTCTGGTGCCTCAGAAGATGACAGTTTCATAATGGCTTAATTAGGTTATATTAATCTGAATTTGTATGAAATTGTGGCTGATTTTATTAAACCATAAAGTGTGATAAAACTGTATTAAACCTTTACCTTCTACCTGGCCAGGGAGTACAGAACATGAATGATCACACAATAGCTCTACATATATACTGTTAATTACAGAGGTTTAATATATAATGGAAGTAATAATAAGAATAAAGAAGAGGAGGACTCCAGTGTAAAAAAATGATGCTTCAGCTGTTTTATTTTATTAAAACAAATTAGCCAGCTAGACAGGGCATGCCTTTCAGTATCACACAAGCTTTTCTTGAAACCCAGTCCAGACAGAAACAAGAAGCTTGAAACTTAAATTATAGGGAAACAGAAGTTCTTCTGGATGGAAAATAATCAATCTTCTTAATGTTAACACCTCCTTTCACTGAGTTTCCCTCTGAGCTGTGTGGGGCATCTGTTTGCACAAGAGAAGGTATGGCTGCAGGTAGCTGTTGTGCCTGGAGCTACAGAAACAGGATCTCACTTGTGAGCTCTCTCAGAAACGGACTGGGAGGGACCTGGTGGCTCTACTGGTCCTTGCCTGGACTCTGGTGGTGGACAGTCTCTTCCAACAAGCTGCCTGACGCTTCTGCTTGTAGCTCTTGGCAGGTCCCTCAGGTCTCTCCGTGCCTCTGGCCACTGCCTGTGATGGAGAAATATTGACGTTTGCCCAGACGGGGTTAATCTCATACAGATGTGTTCATGCATGTCTGAAATGGACTCAGTCATTCTGACTTTGAAAAAAGATATCAAACAGGCATTTCCCTGGCAGTTATTCCTGTCTTAACTGATGCATGCAATGGAATCGATGTGATTGTCATTTTGTGAGTACTAGGAAGAAAAACAACCTTTCCATATTTCGGCCCAGTTGTTTTACTCCAGAGGGAGCTCTTTGGTTGCTGCCACCTCAGTGTCCTTGGGAGGACCCCTTGGAGGGCACCAGCTGACCATGAAGGGAGCTGCTGGCCAATGCTCCAGCCAGCACTTGCCTGCAGAGCTCACCATGCAGCCCTGGTGGCATCCTCTGAGCAGCACCAAGGGGTCTCTCTGCAGGTTCAACAGAGCTCTAGAAACCCAGAACAGTTACTGCTGGTCTGAGGCTAAACACAAAAAATTCTGAGCTCGAAATCAGAGGCATGGGAAATTTAAATAAAATATACGACGTGGACTTATTGCAAAGGTACAGAAGTTCATCATGGATAAAGAGCTGGTTAAATAGATTCACTCTATTTAATAATTCCCATGAATTGCCTTAGCCTGCACAATTGTCTATGCTGTTATGTGTTTCATATTTAGTTTTAGGTGTCCATGGACTGAGGTCTAGGAAGAAAAGAGAGAAAGAAAATCCTGTTTTCTGTGCAGCCGAGAGAAAAAAAGTTTATAAACAGTGCTGATGGTTATGTGCAATGCATGCAAGCTTGGAATCCTTGCAAAGGTCTCATTTCATAATCACCGATCACATATCAGAGCACAATGGACAATGTTGTAAGGAAAAGTTTCCAAGCCCCTCTTGAATAATTAGTTGTTTTTGTATTCAGGAAAAGGGAGTGTACACAAGATCCCAGGAAATGTAGTTTTGGTTTAGAAGCTACTGCTGATATCAGGTGAAGGAAATTAATCAATTTGGTGATCACATCTGATGGAGAGATAAAAGTCACTTAATGCCTTTGCAGTTTATTATCCTTTTGATATTATATCTCATTTTCAGCATGACTGGAAAGCTCAATTGATTTAAAGAAAACTGTATTTTAATTTACAGCAGAGGAAGCTGAGATCATCAGATATCAACATTTTCAGCACTTGCTAGAATTGTACAGTTGATGGTTGCCTTTCTAGACATTGGCAGACCCAGCATATAAACACACAGAGTGTGCAGATCTTTAGCCCTTAATTTCTTTACAGAAAGGGACAGAATTCAAGTGAAGCAGGAGATAAACTTCATATTTATGCTTCCATCTACAAACATCCACTCACATCTCAGTATAAGTAATATGGAACTGAATCCTATGGATTGAAAGAGCAACATTACACAGCTTTTGGTAACAGGCTCCATTTCAGTACTGTACCCTGTTTCCCTATAAACAACCAGTTGTTGCCTTTCAGCAGGTAATACCCAATTTATTAGCAACTTGGGGATACCTGTGGGCACTCAGAGCTATTTTGGACAACTCAGGACCATTATGGTTTCTACTTAAATATTTAGAACAGGTGAAATGACGACTACAAGGCAGGTCAAGCTACAACAGTCCAAGCAAGATCTGGACATAGAGGATGACCCCTAAAAGCAATTGTGACAAATCTTCTCCTGGGTGAATCAGAGATCTCTTTGCTCAAGACCAGGTTGGATGGGCCTTTGAGCATCCTGGTCCAGTGGAACGTTCCCTGCTCATAAAATGTCTTTGAAAACCAAGAGATAGAAATTCTAGAAACAGATATCCCAAGAAGGTAGTCTTAAAATTTAAGCTGTTCTATATCTCCAAATATCTGATTCTTCAGTGTAAGCCTCAGACTTCATTTACAGAGCTGTTTCTTTTAATATTATTTACATAGCAATGTGAAAGTGGGCAAAGCTTTGAAGATGTCTAAACTCCCTAGGGAGGAGGTGGTTTAAATATAAGCAACAATCAATATAAATTCAACCCTTCTATAGCTAATGACAGTTTTAAAATTTATACCTCATTTGCAGAAAGGTTGATGGTGAACCACTCCAGCTATTGAATTTTGTTGGTAGCATTCTCCTTGGCTGATAAACATACGTCTCACACTGGAGGAGTGTGCACTTGCATTAAAATGTCTGGAATATTCCGGTTTACCCAGCTCTGACACAGCATTCGACTCGCTAGGAATGTTATGCTTTGCATGAGAAAGGCACATCTTTTGTGGAGCTTCAGATATTGCCTTGTTTTAACAACATCTGCAGAAACAAATCGTGATAACGATCACGCCTTATTGTGCATGAATAACTGCACTTTTCACGCTTTCATGGGAGTCTGGGAACAGAAGAGGATGATCATCAGCTGAGTGAGACAGACATCCACCCATGAGTTCTGCAGGGATTTTGTGGCATCAGCCACTGTTTGTGTGTCCACAGCAGGACCCAGGTGCAACAGGGACAACAAAGACCAAAATTGTGATCAAAAAGATAGTTTTTCCAGTGCCTGCCTAAACTTGGCAGTACCTGGAAGTACCTTAAGTCAGCCTTCACACGTGCTCTGTGCAGCTCTGTGCACCCCCAGAACACTCCTGTAGCACTTATTACCCATGCTGAACTGCAAAAAATCTTTCTTGTCCCTGGTATTTACACTGGCTATGTCTGCTGCTTTCTCACACCAGATTTTTGTACACTAGCCGGGTGGTTAGGGAAGGCAGAGAGGGAGGGACTCCTAGGTCCTGCTCCCGGGATTTTGTATAGGTCATATTTAGTAAGACCTTCCTATAAACCACAGGGGCCAAGGGCAGTACCAGGGTGATGATCCCTCCTAAGAGAAGTGTTCTCAGCAAGAGTCCAGCTGATCTGCCTCAACCTGATGTGTAAAAATGTGCAGAAAGACGTGCAAAAATCACTCTTGCACGTCTCTCTGCATGGTTCTGCTCTGGCACCTTCATCTTAGTCTATAGATGGACAAGGAGAGCAGTTTTGGGGCTGGATGAATGTCAATTATTGCACCTGAGGAGACCTTGTTGAACTGTACTTAGCATTGCCCAAACTCTGGTTGCAGTGCTCCAAAAAAATAGAGGACACTTCACTTCTGGTGAAGTCTACTGGAGAAGTGAGACCTCTCAGGCTATGTTAATACAGCTGATGTTGTGCCTTAAGGTATGAAGGAGGAGGAGATTCCCAGGGGCAGAGGGGACTCAGCCTCCCAGCAGCATTGAGATTTTCAGGGCTTCTAACATACCTTGGAATCGCATCCTCTTTGGTATTGTTTATTTGACTCATGCCCCCTTCAGGAAGAAGGAAAACAATTCTGATTATTTAGAAAAACATAATTTTGGATGGATTTCGAGGTTTTGTTAGGCATCAAACTTTAATAGAAAAATCATATTACTTTAGAGTATTTCTCGAGACTGTATCAATTCCAGACTCCTTCCCATTGTACCATAGTTCTGGAAAACCACTCACATATGTTAAAATAATCTGACAGGAGTGAAGGATGGAAAAGAGCAGTGTTGGGCTGGGAGAGTGTCACAGCTCCCATCTCCCTCTTGCTCTCATATGTGTCTCATGACCAGTATTTGGCTCAGTGTTTTGTTAGTTTTTCCAGCACAGTGGTAGAGTGAGCATTAATTGGGCTAATTATTGTGAGCTATAATTTAACTCGGTAATCAAACTCATAAACCAGGCATTATCAAATTTATAAACTCAGCATGCTCAAGTGCACTTAGCGATAATGGAGTTGCTGAGTCAGATTATTCCCTTCCCACTGTTGATAATGTCAGAAGCAGATTTGGACTGTCTTGAATTAAATATTTTCCACTGCTGTATTACTTGGAGAAGAAAAACTGACAATGCTTGAGAACAGAACCCTCAGTATGGTTATTTTTCTTACAAAAAGCAGAAACTTCATCTTTTGCTTGCACATTTTAACTCTGGAGGACAGGGTTGTTTTCATTTTCAGTCTAATTGCAACAAAATCTTTCATTACTTTATGTACCTCAATCCTTTCCCCATAATCATCTTTAGGAAAGACAAACAAGATTCTGGTATCTACAAAGCTTCATTTCTACAGGTTCAGAAAATTTTGGCCTCTTTACATAGGTCAAATGTTGTGCCAACAGAAGCAGGGCTGACTTCCTAACATTGTTGTATTAACATACCTCAATTTTTGCCTGGGGGAGAGGGAAATGATGTTGTTTGGAATGAGATGGTAATTTACTTTCCATGCTTTCTCAGTCCTAAGGCATCTTTTCAGGATGAGACAGCCAGCTGTGTAAATTGAAATTGGTGAACAATTGTCCACTGGAGGCTCTAACATCTGAAAAGCAGAGTTATACGCTCCTCTCTGTCCGTGTAGAATATGGTGTTTTCATTTCACTGGATAAGGGATAAGGGATTTACTGTTAAATTAGTGGACATTTCAAACTGCAGTGGCAACACATGTTGCCGCCTGCATTACTGGGAAATAAGTTGCATCTGTTCAAGTTATCACTTGGAAAGAAAAGCTTCCGGTTTCTGTGTGATGGCATGAGAAAATAACACTTTCTCCCCATGTGCCAGGGGAAATGAGGTCACAGGCTCTCGCCGCATGCCTTGCAAGTGGATATCTCATGTACAAGTTCGGACAGGCATTAAATTGGTTGTTTCAACTTCTGATTTTTGTTTTCATTAACATCTGCACTCTTGAGTGGCCCGAAGCGTTTTGTCCTTTTTATAGCCTTCCTTGGTAAAGCCGTGGAAAGCTGATCTCAAATTCACATTAATGGCCTTGGATTTTCAGGTCATTCCTTACAGCAAAGGCTCCATTCTGCTGCTGTTCTCATGACATGACACCTATACCTCCGTGGATATCCTTGCCTTCATAGCCTATCGTCACATCAGTGTTTTTAATTCTCCTTGGCTAAGTCATGACATCAGTCCCCAGAGTCACTCAGACCTAAGTGCTTCTTGGCCAAAAGGATCAGAAAGCTACCACATTGCAAGCCATGCAGCTCTAAGGATTAATGGGAATTTGCCCTACACACCACAAAAACCTGAAGTCTACATCCACACCTAAAGGTTTACGTGTGATCATACAGTCTGATCCCTGAGCTTATTCCCTCTCTTCCTGAGCTGAGAATGGGAAAAGTAATATGTCTAATTTTTTTGCAGCAAGATGGTGTGTTTTGCAGAGAGTGATAATAGTGGTTTTATACATACAGCTGAAGTAAAGATTAAAATAAAATGAAGCAACTCTGATTCAAATGTCTGAGTCTGCATGGAAAGACAACCTGGCAGAAATCACAGTGGTGCTAACACCAGTGCAGCTCTATAATTACAACTTGTTGGTATGAGGACTGAAGGGTATTGCATGTAAGTGAAAAATTAGGAGAAATTGTTGTGAGGTCAGAAAACTCAGGCTCTTCAATCATTATTAGAAGGTATGATAATGAGTCAACTTCTCTTTCCCATCAGAGAAGTAGGATCAGAGATATATAAAATTATTTATGTTGGAGAAGACCTCTATGATCATTGACTCCAACCATTAACCCAGCACTGCCAAGCCCACCACTAAACCACATCCAAAAGTGACACATCTGGGCATATTTAAATCCCTCCAGAGATGGTGATTCCACCACTGTCCTGTTCCAGTGCTAGACCACTCTTCTAGTGAAGAAATTTTTCCTAGTATCCTAATATCTAAAATTCTCTTGGTGCAATTTGAGGCCATTTCCTCTCATCCTGCCACTTGTTACCCAGGAGTTTGACCTCCCCCTGGCTCCACCCTCCTGTCAGGTAGTTGTAGAGAGTGATCAGTCCTCCCAGGAGCCTCCTTTTCTCCAGGATAAGCTCCCTCAAATACTCCTCATCATACCTGTGCTCCAGATCCTTCCCCAGCTTTGTCTATTCCTCTTTTCCACAGGTAGCAAAGCTGCAGGCCAGACTAGAAGGAACTTGACCTGAGAAGAGATAAATTTTGCTATGAGTCAAGCTTCCCTATAATTTATTTTAACGTACATTGATATCATTAAGCAATTCCCAAATTCTGCTTCAGATCAGGCTAAGCAAACACTATTCTACAAGCAGGTTCCCTGCTAATTTTAACCTGGTAATAAATTGGGGTTTTTTCCCTCATCTTCCTTTTTTTTCCCTTTCTGAGTTTAAGAAAAGACTGTGTGCTAACACTGCTACCTCGTTGATCAGATGACAGGCTGCCTTTTTCTATTTAGGCATGGTAGGAGGTCATTCTGAGGAGTAAAAGATAGGTTCTGTCCCTGAAACCTGGCAAAGCATTGAAAAATAATACCCATACAATGGCAAATTCTTTTAAGTATCACTAAAAATGATATATCCTAATTTTCTCAGGCTTAATCCTGCAATATATTTTGTACACATAACCTCCAAGGTCAAAGAAAGATAAAAGACCTGGAAAAATATCCTAAGTCCGTCTCATACCTCATTGTTTATTACTTCTTCCATGAAGGAGTTTCAAGAAGCAAAAACATATAATTAAGACTCAACTGATGCTCCTATAATAACTGCTTTTGATTTGGGAGATAAAATTAAATTAGCAGATAAGCTCTTTTATTTCTGCTCAGCCACTAGCGTATTGAAATAGGGTGTAACTTGTCCCTTTAAAAGGCACAGTAACAAAAACAAACGGGAAGGGAGTCACTTATTAATCTATGTTTTTGTATAGCTATCTGGAAACTCTGCTTTGCTGTCATTATCTAAAACTCATAAACAAGACGCGCTGTCAGTGATTCTTGAGACTGGAATTCATGGGAATTGTCTAAACAAAACATATTCACTCCTCTTATATGTAACCAAACGCATAAATGTTGTTGTCTTTTTATTCTTTACAGATGGTTTGTATCTCCAGAGATTTATAGAAGAATTCATAAATTGGCATCGCTGGTATGTAAGAAATGTGAAGCAGCCTCTGCTCCCATTGTTCCCTGACTGTGAACCTGCCGCTGGCTGAAAGGGTTTGCTTAAAATACCAAACTCGGAGCACAGCTCCAGTGTGATCACTAGGCTGACCTTCCACTGTTTGGGGACTCCTCGGGACTAAATATACAGGTTGATAATTAAGAATTGTCATCTCTTTTGGCCATCTATTTCTACATCCTTTCAGTGTCCTGGTCTGGCACTGCAGGCTGACAGGAGATATTGATTAAATAACTCAAAGGGAGTGATTGTAACCAAATGCTTCGATGAGTGAACCCTCTAAGAGCTTCACAATCGTAAGTGAGCTGGTGCACTTGTCATCAGGAGCAGTTTATTCATCCAACAATGACCTGTCAAATTGACTTGTTAGCGTGGCTGATTATTCTCCTGCCTTCTCCCTGCTAGAGAAAAGCAGGGAACATCCCAGATGCTTTTGAATGTCTTATGAAGAGCATCAGGGGAAAATAAAAAAACCCTATTCTACTTTCCCCAAAGATTTGTGGAAAGGCTGGGAATTGAATCCAGATTGCCTGACTCCTTCTGCACAAGGCCAGCCCCTCTTTTGAAGCTCGATGTTCTGGACTTTCTCTATTTGACAGTCCTTTCCCTTGCTCTCATTTGTCTTTCAGATAGGCCGAGTGGCTCGCATGAAGATTGCTAAAATCACAGTGCACAGGATTTTATCAGATATGATTTTTTTTTAGAACCTGTGTTGCATATATGTCATCTCACACAAGAACTGTGTAAATGGAGGAGGAGGAGATTTATATGAGACTGCAAGTAGGAAACTCACCTGTGGAAGAAGAGCAGATCGCTGAGAATTTATTCGTACAAAACCAAGAGTTACCCCTGGGAAATTCCCAAGACATGTGTTATAAACCACTGTAGTATCACAGTGCTTTCCCTGCAGAATTAATGATTATATCTTTCATACATTTCCTCCTCCTCAAACAAATCCAGCAGCAATGGGGAGAAATGGATGCAAACTTGGTGGGTTTTTTGAGAATTAGAGGGAGATCCAATATCATGTCAATAATTTACCAGAAAATTCCTTATGAAAGAAGAAAGTCCTTAAATGCTTTCCAAAAATGTTTAAAATCTGGATTTACCTCATTTTTTAAATGAATCGACCCCATAAATTTGACCTCTTAAAAAGCACTGCCTCCAGATCTTGGGTGCCTCATGATTCTTTTTTTCTGTGAATGGATGCATTTGTCAAAATGAATCCTAGATATGTATTCACCTTGCACTCTGCGGAATTGTGGGATAATTTGCTGAGACATTAGGAGTTTGGGACCACAGCCTAAAACCGGAATCCATTGGATAATGACCTTGTACGTGTGAAGGGGCATGGGGACGATAGCCTGAAGCAGGATAAAGACCAATTTCATGCACAACCAAAAACCATAATCTGGCCTGGATGCAAAAAAATCCCTGGATTTCTGTGCCCAAGTAGATGGGCCATAATTTTCTAATACTCTAATGGTGAAACATCACTCCTCTTGGCAAGTGAAGACACCAGGTCATCCAAGTGGGAAGAGAAATCAAGGTAGATCCAAAGACTTCACTATACTTGGACCTTATACATGTCCAAACCGAGCCAGAAACAACTCTTTATTTTTTTTCTCTTTGCTTGGCACTCCTGGAGCTTAAAGATTTTTTTTTTCACTGATTCTTCTTAGACACTCTAATATTTTATTTGTGGCAGCACTTGCAACAGGCAAGAATCCACTGATTGAGCAACTGCAAGAATTAAGAGGAATATGAGCAGCTGAGGGGGAGTCCATGGGACCAAAAAAGAGCCAAATCCCAGTTTCATCTATGAGATTCCAGGGAGCAGGGATGTAGCTTGATTTACAGGGAGGCACAAACCCTGCATGGGAGAATGCAGGAGGAAGAGCCTTGGGGTAACCTTTGATGAGGGAAAACACTCTAGACATAAATAAAGACTTCAATGGATTTGTCCCTTCATCGTTTTGGAGCCTGATCCAAAGCCCTGTTAAGTCAATAGAAGGGTTCCAGCTGGGGTCTGGGTGAAGAGCTGAGGGTGCAATTTGCACACAGCTCTTGTCACTTGGGAGTATTTCTGTGCTGTAGGGAAATGTGCTTGTTAAAGCTCTGAGCTGACACCAAGAAGCATTCAGCTATTGCAGGATATGCTTTCATTGAGTTACTTGTTGCTGTCCAATAAAGTAAAATATAGGAAACCCTTCAGTGTTTCATCAAACTCTTGCTCATTTCAAAGAGGAGCAATATTTCTGTGTCTGGCTCACATATTAAAAACTTTCCCTGCATATTAAGTTTCATTTTTTCTTTTGTCATAGGCTTAGCTTCAGATCTTTCTCTGACTTTTACTAGGGGCTATTTTTGAAGGATTCAAGTCTGTTTTGCCAGTATAACCTTCAATTTCTAATGAGTGTTATTTCAAAAGAGACTTTTTCACTGGTAGGTAACAGAAAATAAAGTTACCTTGAAATTTAATAAGCGTTATTTACTCTGTATCTACTAATAAATCCCATCATACATCCTGCTTTCTAAAATGCTAGAGGTTATGATCTCTTCCTATTTAGCATCCAGAAGTTAAAGAAACATTAACTTATTTCTCCTGGGGCAATCAGATTTTTCTTTTTTTACATTATGATTTTTTTATTTCCACAGCCAGGTAATATTGTTACCACCACCAATTTTAAGAAAGCTGTTTTAAAAAATACAATATTTATTCTTCCTTTTCAGTCAGACATTCTCCTGCCATTATTATGGTGAAAATATATATCATATTTTCATCATAACATACAGATGTTTTATGCACTCTTCCCATTTCTTCAAGGCCCAGTGAAAACCTAATTACAATTTTTGCACAGGCTTCCCTTGAACATGAGTAGATTTTAGATAAAGGATAAAACATGTCATAAATTAACATACATAAGCATTTTGTGTGCATTATATGTGCCTATATAAATCATTTGCAAACAATGTTAGATTTCTTGGTACATTTTTTTTTAACAATATATCTGTATGTGCCTCAATAGCCCATTCACACCAACAAGCTTTTTAAAATCAATACTAGACATAAATCTGTATCTGTAGTTCCAGTGACCCACGTGCATTATTATCACCCATAGTGGGGGAGTTTTTTATAACAGACTTTCTATGTTGTATTTTTAACTTTAAAATATGTTCTATTAATTGCCCTGCAATACCTGGGAGACAATTGAAATGAAATGAGCACATGAAGTTCTGTGATATGAAATATTTCTCCCCTTGATCTACAGGGATCCTTTTAGTGCTGCTTTACCAGTAAAAAATACATAAGCAGCATCATCAGTTTAAGTAATTTTCTTTAATTTTTAAATAGTGCAAATCGAGTATATTCAGAGAGTTTCTGAAAATGTGTTTGAAGAAATAATTAACAGGCTACTATAAATGATAATAACCAGTATTTCCCAAATTATTTTCTGTTCATTAATGCAGCTTGAACATTCTTTTTCCTTAAAAATAGAAAAAAATCTGTTTCAACCTGAAGTTTTTTCTTCTCCCTTACAACACTAGTTAGATATAAAATATAATATGCACATTAAAATGTAAACATCACCACACTGAGCCTTTCTCTTTTGATCATTTCAAATTTGACTATTAATACTTTAATTTTCCTTACTCTGTGTGTGTGTGTGTGTAAGCGTACGAGTGCATGCATGTGCCTCTGATCTGGCTTATACACTGTACTAAATTGTTCAGTAAATACTCTGCAGCAGGATAAGGTCTAACTGGAAGAAAATTGTTGTGAGTTACAGGAAATTAAAAAATTCCTGCAATACCAACCCACTACTCAAAGTCAATCTGTGGTATCCCACAATCCACTCGGCTCTGAAGTCAAGCCAGAATGATTTTTGAAGAGTAATTTCAAGCCTTATAAAGGGTCACATCATGTATTAAAGCCATATTTGCTTCTGTGTTTTGTAAATTTTGAACTCATTACTAAATCTTTGTCTCTTATGCTGTGCGTCTGGCTCTGAACTCTCCTTCATCAATCTGATCCTCAAAAATCCAACAAAAAACATGCAACACATTTCGCATGTGAAAAAGTGGTAAAACATAAATAGTTACAATCTTGAGGTGCTGGCATTTAAGGAAGGCTTCAAAAGCTTATCTCTCTTTTTTGGTGCTTCAGACAGCAAAATCTCAAGCAAGAGATTGCCCAAAACTGCTGTTTTCTGACCACCTCTGGGAAGTGCTGAGTGCCCTCAACTCCTGTTGACTTCACAGGAGATTAAGAGAGCTCAGCACCTCCCAGTATCAATCCCACAGAGATATATCTATATCTATACACACACATGTATATACATATATATTTATGTATAAAATGAACTGCTAACAAATAGTGGATCACCTACTCTTTTTCTTGGCCAAACTCTTTGTGGAAGGATCAGACCCAAAGTCAGAGGTAAAACCATATGCAATTTACAACAAGCAAAACGTGTATATAAACAAAATACAATTGGAAATCTGGGAATCATTTATATAGAAAGTGCTGGCAAAGTGCAGGCATATGTGTACAGAACAGTGCAGCACCTCTGCAGATTTCAACAGTTCCATTTCTAAAGTCTCTACACTAAGCCTTTATCACAACCCAGGGCTGAGAAACCACACACTGTTAAAGACAAGGGGATTACCCCCACATCATGTTCAAAATTGGGGTGGGACTGCACATCTTAAAACCCTATGTACACAACCTGGGCTTTGATTCTTCTAAGCTCTCTTCTCCTGAAGGATGCCATCATTGATCTGCCCTCACTCACGGCTACCCATGGCATTTCAATATGTGCCTACATCACATTAACACTGACTGCTCAAAATTCCTCCTGTTTTCCCTGAATGCTTTCCTTTTATCCTGATAATAGTCCTGGGGTGAATCAGCTAAAAGAATTTTCAACAATCTAAGAGGGGATTCAAGGAAAATATCCAGTAGAGCGGCTGCAAAACTAGAATGAGAAGCAGCTTGGGCAGGGCTGCAGCCTGCAGCAGCACATGTGAGGAACCACATGTGAAAAGTCCTCATTGTGTGGCTTTCGATGTCTCTGTCACATGGATGGCCCAGCCAGGTCTGACATGAGCAGGAAGCAGGAAGGATGTGTTTTAGCCTTGGTTTTCGCCCTGTAGAAAGGTCAGAGCTGCCCAGGTAGTCAGCAGAGGAGCATCCACACCTGGTCTGAAGCCAGGTAGACTTTCCTGATGGTCAGGGTGTGTTAGGCCACCTGCACAGACACCAGCTGGGGCTGGAGGAGGCTCAGAGCTCTGCTGACACTCCAACACGTCTCTGTGAGCTAGGCCAGATCCACATATTTGTTGCAGTTATGTCCCTCTTACCAGAGCCAGAGTGACAAAGAGACTCCATTCTTAGAATCTTCAGAAGGCTTAGATCTTTTATTCATGAAAAAGCAAAAGCAAAATGCAAAGAGCAAAGAGAGCTCTTTGTCTTGAGATGCACGCAGTGAGTGTGTCAACAGTATGGTTGGAAAAACAGTGCAAGGTACAGTTTTCCATTGGCCAAAGGAACAACACCCCTTTCAAAACATCTTTTCTAAACATCGGTAACAAGCAAAGAACGTTTATATCTTTCTGCCTGGGAAAATTATCCACAGGCTCTCTCTGACCTGGATGCTGTAAGAACCTCTCACAGACACAGAAACACCTGAAAAATCCTTCATGGACAGAAAGTCATTTCCATACACATGTATTCCCCATGCCTGTGCTGTCCTTTCTCAGCGTTTCAGGCTCCAAGAGACCACAGAGACTTGGCCCAGTGACAACACTCAGGTTAGAAGTCCCCTCTGCACTGACGAGGTTTGAGTTTCAGTATTCAGTATGAAGACAAACATTTCCTCTCTACAGCCACTTATACAGATGCAGAGTCTTAGATATTTATCTTGGTTCCAGAGCAATGAGTTATTTAAGCTACACAAGCTCCAATGCTACCAAATTCTGGTTCTCTCTGCAGCCAGTGGGAAGCAGCCTTGACACTTGTTTCAGCAGCTTGAATAGGAAGCTTAACCCTTATTTCCCACCTGTAAAACTGGGACAAGGAGCACTCATTAGGGCAAGTAGTATTCTGTAGGCGTGGGGAGAAGTATTGTGACAAAGATTTTGGGGATTATCTCATGCTACTATGATGAGGCAAATTTTCATGACAGAAATCAAGAGAACTGGGACTAAAGTAGAACTGGATGAAATTAAAGGATTATGGAGGCTGCAGAGAAATTCTGCTTCAACTAGTGAGATGTAAACTTTGCTTTAAGACAAACAAGACATGAGTTCTTGTTCTTGATAATACAAGACAGGTGACTGATATGTGTGATCTCCATGAACTGCTGGCCATCTGAAGTGGGAAATGGTGCACTTTTAACAAATATTCTACCTGAAGAAAGAAACAAATACAAGCCATTAGACGTGAAAGAATGTCTGGCAAAACAAAACAAAACCAAAAACAATAGATGAAATATATTTCAAAGAACATTGGGATCATCATATAACATTTAATAAAATATGTGGAAGAAAAATCTACAAAAGAGTATAAGAAAAGCAAAAGCTTGTTTTATTTTTGTTTCAAGGAAATGATGTTGTGTAGAAGATAGCATGATAATGTTATAGCACATAAAGGTTTAAACACATTAATTACTAACCTACATTTCTTAGTATAGACATAGGTTCAAAGGATGTTTCACAGTATCTGTCTCTACCTGCACTTATTAGAACAGTTCTGCTCCTAAAGCAACAGAATCCTCTAAGACCAGTAAGAAGAAGACTAAGTGACATAAACCAGTTAGTGCATCTCCGCCTCTGGCATGATTATATATGTGGTTATTATAAAATGATGTTGATACATTTCTTTAGAACTGCAAAACTCATATTTGGGAGGTTGTTTTGAGGTCAGGTGCATCAGAACCATAAAACAAAGAAAGTGGCATTCCTGGAAGTTCAGTGTGTCTGACTTGGAAATACTTTCAGCTAAAAGACTTCTCCTTGGAGGCCAACAAGAGAGAAGTTCTGCAGGAGCATATTCATATGTCAGAACAGGCATCACTCCACTGTGATCATTATAGCCCCCTGAGCACTCCCTGTTAATTTGGTGGCAGACCAGGTGACTACACCCACACACAGGTTCCAGGTCCTTTAGAGCAACTTTAAAATCTCAGTTTTAACAAATGAAGCACCCCAGTGAAGCTGGATTTTTTCAGAAATCATGTGTCCCAGAGCATTGTAAAGACATCTTGAAGAAGCAGTCAGTTTGGGTTAAAAATCAGACCTTCACTCTGCTCTATGCTGGAAAATAAGGTTCTCCAAATGCCCTGCAAATTGCACATCTATTTCTGTACATATTCCCTTTTCTGAAAAGCAAGGAAACCAAGTGTGAAAGAATATAATTATTATACTCTCTTTGTATATTGAACATCTATTCAGGAGACAGTAATTGCTAACTCATAGGACCAGTTTGGGGATATTTTGTAGTGGCACTAAAAACTTACATATTGTGGAGATGGGTGATGAATTCTATCAAATTAAATTGATAGAAAGAAACTTAGCTCATTTAAATATTTGTACAACTGATTCAGATGTGACTTCCTTCTAGGAATATTGGGTGTAAAAAGCAAAGCAGATTTAACATGGAAGAAAATGGCAGTTTTTAATGAGACAGTGGCAACTCTACCATAACTTTAGTTAGGATTGTTTCCATCATAAACCCATGTTTCCCCTCCCAGTGCTACAAATTACAATAAAATATCTTCAGCTTCAGATAAATGGCATATATGGCTCCTGTCCAGGAAATTGTTTGGGCAAATTTTAGGTCATATGTCAGACACCAAATATTTTTTTTGAAAGTGAGTCACAGTTTGTCTATTTCTATTCTCACTATTTAGTCACACCATAAATAGCTGCTGCACCATGGGGCTGATCCAGAAAACATAAAAATATATGTCTGTGCCTATGATCTAGCGTGAGATGTGAAAAGCTTTTCATCACATTTTAAAATTCCTCCTATGACAAATTCAGAAATACAAGATTGGTTAATGTATAAATGTTTGAGATGTACAGCCAATGGGAAATTTGCCACGCTGATGAGATATACAAAAATCAATTTTATCATAAATTCCAGTCTATAGACCAGTGATATCAGCACCACTCATGTCTGTCTTGGGGCTGAATGAATGGGGACTGTCTTTGGAACGCTGAAGGAGTGTGAGTATCAGCAAAAAGGAAGTTTGGTTTTCTTCTGGGCCATGTATATAGAAATCTTTGCCCTTCTCAGTCAGACAGTTAGTGGCAGCATATTTTATTATATTAATTGACAGCCTTCATGCACAGGGACAGAGGGACCTACATCAAATTCCAGTGGATGTTTTGGATAGAGACAACTGTGAGGCCAGCACTGGATACAACTCCAGAAATCATGTCCAGGACTGACAGTCCTGGAGGACACTTAAGGTTTCCAGGTTTTCATTATAAATTAAATGTGTTTCCTCTTTCTTAACTAAACTCTAGAGAGGAGTAGATTTATATAAATCCTATCTCTGCCACATACTAAGAAACTATGTGTTATATCTTTTTTCTTTAAAAGAATTGCTCTTTTTAGTAGGCCTATGGGTCAACATGTAATTCAATGTACTATAAGCATGACCGGGGAAATATTCATGACCAAAGTTAAACTTTTCTTCACAATGGAACATATGCATATCATCATGTGGAATTTGGGCATCTCTACAGTGACTAAAATATTTGTGGTACTGCTCCTCCAGGAATTTGATTCCTACCTATATAAGATCAGGTTCATTTGATTTTTATATTGAATCTTGCCATTGGTTTTGCCATAACCAAGTTGCTTTTGATAACCCATTAAACAGTTCCTGGAAAGTATTCAATGCTAAAATATCTTTTTATTAAGCTAATGAAAATCACTGATATAAAGTGGTGCAATTATGAAGTCCACCTCGGAATAGCTTAATATCTCTCATTTCATCCTTGTAAAATCACAGTACAGCCGTAATTTAAATAGGAGACATCCTTTTGAAGGGTTGTGACTGAATGTTTTAGATTGGTTGTAAGTTTGGGTAATACCTTAAGGATGTCCAAAATGCAAACTGATACTTAATACAAAAGTACCAAGCTTCCAAAGAATCATTAAAATTTATTCAAAAAAAGAGCCAGGAAATTTGTGTATAATAAAATTATGGCATTTCTATATGAAATGTAAAGATACATAACTGGTCAATCTCCAATTTTCAAAAGCCATTAGAAAATTTCTCTGCTTTTATCTTACTGGAGATTATATAGTTTGAGTCTAGCCTGGAGCCCTGTACTGTGAGGCAAGTTTGACAACCCACAGAGATGTATTCTTTTTCATTTGTCTTTTCTAAATAGCCATTTGTAGCAACTTAATACTCAGCTTCATAGAAACCATGAACTAGAGGTTATGATGCCAAATACTGCAAATTAATTCAGCTAAAGCTGAATTTGATCACAATTCCCATTTACATCAGAGAGGCAGGAATTCAGTCTCAGGTTAAAATACCACAAGAATGAAAGATTCTGGGAACGTATGCTGAGATCCAAATTTCAAAATACTTCATTCTTTCAAATTTTGGGTGCATGGGGCTGACATCACCCAGTATTTGAAGCCAGAGAGACTCACATGTTCAAGCAGGAAATCACACTAGCCTCTACATTAATTAAAAGGGGTGGTCATCTCCTCCTGCTTCCTGATGGTTATTTCTGGTTCTTTCACCAGCCCAGCCAAGCCAACCATGATAACAAGCACTTGAATGGAGTCCAATGAGTCTTCTTGTCCCTGCATACTAATAAAGCCAGAATAAATTAGGTTTTCTGAAACTTTGCTTCATTGTTCGAGGTAAGGAGGCAAGAACAGAGACATATGAAAGATTTTTTTCTCTTCTGCTAAAATCTTCTCATGAAAAAAAAATTATTTGAAAAAGGGAAACTTAGTGAAACATCTTTCAAAATGACAGTTCAGAAGTTTTTGTGTCTGAAACCACTTTTAATTACACAATTTCCTTCACTTTGATTGAAAAATAAGTGTTGAAATTCAGTATGAAAAACCTCATGTGCGTCCAGAATAATTGTGTCCCATCTGGCCAAGAGAAATACTTTTATCCATCAAGAGTTTGTTTTTACAATTTCTCAGAATTTCATGAAAAAAACACTCAGAATATCCTTTTATTTACACAGTTTTTAAACAATGATTTGGCTTGTTTGTTTTGGAGTTACCAGCAAGCCAAGAAAATAGTCTTGTTCCTGGTGATCTCCCTACTGTTAGGAAGCAGCCTGAGAGGGAAACTGCTGTTGTGCAATGTGAGGGATGAGAAATCAGGGAGCAAGACTGAGAAATAAAAGACATAGGGTCAGAAGACAGGGAGAGGAAGGAATGAAGATACAGGCAAGGAACAAGGAGAGAGAGATTATTTCTTTCATGGGGACTTCTGCCTCTTGCTGGTAGGGTACATCCAAGGAATCCTCATGTGGAGGATAATGAAAGGAGCCCAGAGCCAAAGACTAAACAGTAGGGAAAAGCCCCCAGCCACAATTATAACTGACAGCACATCATCTTTAAACAGAGGTCTGGAGAACAGAGAGATGTTCAGTTTTTCAGCAAGGCAAAATTCCATGGAAAGCAGATATTGCTGGGGGCAGAAAGGGTAGAGAAATTAAAGGGACGTCATTCCACTAGATCCAGATTTCTGTCAAAAAAAGCCTCACTGCAAAATCTTCAGTCAGTCTTGTTTGGGGTGGGTTCTTAAATTTGAGATCATGCACATTTGTTGAATCTTTGAATTCCCTTCTCACTTTTTAATGTGAAGCTCAGTTAAAACTGAATTCCTCTAAGTTACATGTGTGCTCTTAAAGCATGTAGGAAAGGGTGGTTTTAACTTTAAGTAAGAGCTGGGGTTTAATGTGAAACGAGGCAGAACCTGTGAATGGTTTACATAAGTTATAAGGAGCAACAACAAGTATGTTGATAGATTATATACATGCTTATATTTGGATAAAATCACGGAATAAAATTACTGTTGAATAAATCATAAATAAATATATAAATACCATTTCCCTCTTTATGCGGTTTTTCAGACTACGAGCATTGTTTTTATTTGCACAGAAATATTTTCCACCTGTACAATTAAAGAAAATTAAGCAGCCAGACAATGCCTCTACTATTCCTGAAATTGAGATGCAAGTTCTCAGTGCAGTGAGTTAGCACAGGCTAATTTGTTGGGGCAGAAATCTTTATTTCACAGCTGGTATGTTCCCATTCCAAGTGACACTTGCTAGTTCATCTCCTGACAGAACCAAGTGGTCTCCCTGTGTGTGCATTCTCCAGGACCTTGTTGGCTGGATTATTGCCACTTTTTCTAAAAGCTGGGAAGCAAGCAAGATGAGGACATTTTTAATTGCTACTCCCCAAAAAGGAAGTCTCTTTGTCCAATAGATTTACAACCATAAACCCAGTAAATATTATGTGTGGTTTTGGTCACTGTAATGTAAGATTTTAAGTTATTAGAGAGTGTCCAAAGGAGAGCAGCAAGGATGGTGAAAGGCCTTGAGAGGAAGCCATATGAGGAGCGACTGAGGGCACTTGGTCTGTTCAGCTTCCAGCTCAGCATATTCTGTGATCCTTTGATTCACCCATCTACATCTCTGCACTGGTTTTGGGTGTCCTTGCTGTCTAAGTGATGGTAGAGGATGCCAGAAGTGCTCATCAAGAGCTGCTGGCCATAACCCAGCCACTCTGCAAAGCCACATCCTTCCCCACTAAGTGAATTAGGATTAGGCTTTGACTTCTTGCACCAGTCCAGAGTCCTGTTTTTTAAGGAGGGTACAGAGAGCATTAAAGATGTGCTAACCTCCATTCCAACGACTTTGAGAGGTAGGAGATCCCTCTTGAAAGACAATATCTCTTCTCAGCACAAACAGGAGATGTGAGCTGCACAAACAGGAGCATGGATTTATAGCCTGGCAGCTGTGGGGATCTGAGCTGCTATTTGTGTCTGTATTGCAAGTGGGCTGAATGCTGCAAGACACTGGAAGGTTTTTATTTGGAACTGGCTGATTCAGTCATCTCAAGCAGAAGTTGTTGGTAGTTGCTCTGAGCTCTCCACAGTCCACCTCTTCAGATTCATAATACAACACAGAAATGCCAAAATTTAAATTCTGTGCTCACTTTTTCTTCAACAGTACCTCATACATACATCCAAGCCAACTCTTCCACATGAGAATCTCCCTTTAGTAGTGTAGACTCAAATGTAAAATCCAGTGTGGAATCACCCAAATGCATTTCCCTTTCAGTGCAAGCAGAGCCCTCTTTGAGCACACAAAACCATTTCATAGCCTGGTGTCTGTGCTCTGTAGCAGGTGTATTGTTTCACAGACTTTTACCATGACACTACAACAGGTGCATTTCACAACTTTCTGTCAAGGAATTTCGTCTACTACAAAGCATAACATCCTGGCACTAGGCAAAACTCTTTCTGGGGAACATTTTTTAGCATGCACATGGAAAGGCATCAAGAGAGTAAACACCAACTAGGGAAAAGGCTAAGAACACTGTTAACCCCAAAGGTTCCAAGTAATCCACCCCAAAGTCTATTCATTCAACTATGGAATTTGTATACAACCACGGGGAATGTAAAATGGAATTGAAGTATGAGAAAGGGCTTGACTATGACTCCAACATGACAAGGTAGAGCTACTTTTATTCATTCCAGCAAAGATATTTGTGCCCCACGATACAGTGTAGCAGCATTTCAGCAAGTGACACCACTGAATGTCTTTCCAGGATTTTCTTTACCTTTTCAAATTAACTCACACAACTCTGTGTGCTGAACCAGCTCACAGAACAATGGCACATCTTCAGAAAAAAGAGCTGCCAGAAGAGAAACATGGAGCTTGTAACCTACCCCTGCAAAGGTGGGCGACTGAGAAGCCACAGGGAACTCTCAAATCCTCCAGCAGCAGTCAGAACACCCTGGGAGAGTGCACAGATTGAGGCATTGAACAGTAAGGACAAAATGTGAAAGTGTAGTGTCCACTCTCTGTGGCAGGGTCAGCTATGGGGAGGTCATCTCACACACGAGGAGAATAAAACATGTTTTAAGCAATGACAAGTGAGCAAAGACCATCACTGTCTTGCTAGAGACATCCTACATCCTCTCTACCCTCAAGTGATAAGATTTCAGAGCTGGGATCTACACCAATCTACCCCTGCCTGATAAATGCAGAAGGAAACAGTGGATGCTGTGCAAGAAATGGGACATGAGCCTCACCTGGGAGGTATCCACATAGAGCCCAGCAGGATCCTACAGACAGCTAAATGAGCAGGGAAGGGTAATGAAGAGCACAGCAAGCTTCAAACACCCATCTTACAACAGCACCAAGGTTTTGTTGCGCTGTCCCCACAAATGGCTCCGAGAGCAGGACTCCCATGGCAGCAGACTGCACCTCCTTCCCATTCAGCCCTGCCTAACGGCATCTCCTGCAGGAACCATCTCATTCTTTCCTCAGGCACTCCCTGGGACACAGGCAGGCCAGGGCTGTGCTCAGGCCATGACAAGAGGTGAGGAGCTGCCTGGGAGGTTGGCTATGTGTTCTTTCCTCCTTCTCACTGATCAGGGCTGATAGGAGAGGGCAGACGCTGTTAGTCTGGAGACATCACCGTGCCAGCATCACTGCACAGCTCTTAGATCAGGTGTCTGCCAGCTCTGAGCTCTGGCAGAGGACACAGAGGGTCTGTAAACAACCCAGGGCTGTAAACAAGTGTGAGCGTTGGAGTAGCATCGAAATACAGACACGCTTGGCTCTTGTTGATTTTTTGTTGATTTAGATTTTACACCGTTGCACTACTCATTTGAAGCTTCTGAATTTTTTAATGGCTACTGTTGATTCAAAAGCTTGCATAACTTCTGTGTCTGACAAAGTGTTGATGTCTACACTTTTCCTGCATCTATTTTTTCTATTTTATTCTATTAGAATAAAGTCTGTAACGAAAAGTTGAAAACAAAAACTCCATGGAAGCACACTTCCTGACCATGGAAACACATTTCTCAAACCCAAAGAAGTGAAGATGTGGAAACTTTAGAGTAATACTTCCTGGGAAAATCTTGGGGTTTGGACTTACTTGTGCAATATTATATAACATTAATTACTACAGGTTTGATCTGAATACAATTTTTAT